>OZ018334.1:14705261-15172761 GCA_963969495.1 Ceratothoa steindachneri
CACCTTGGATAGAAAGACGCGCGACACTTCAAAACTTATTTCACTGTTGCGAGCACCTTCAAATGCAGTGATTGCTAGAATTTAGTCCTTCTTAAAGACCCCCACCGACCTAACATATTAAGGACTTCCGAATGTCTCCTTTTACTTTGATAAAGTCTACGTCGCTACTCGTCAATGGAGTCATCATCTAAGCTATGTTCTTGGAAAAATACAACCCCATCCAGGGTACAAAAGATTGAACGTTTGGCTTGGTCTATTGAGTTGTCCCAGCTTCCTCCTGAGGACCTAGTAAAGAGGTTAAAGGACACCCTTGACGACAGTGCTAGTTTGAACTTCCTCCAAAAATCTTCCTTTGATGACCTTCTTCCCCGAGAAACTCCCTTAAATCTTCCCGCTATTGCCATTGTCTCAGCTATTTATCGTAGCTCTCAAACAAGAGTGACTTCATGATCAAGCACCCATTCCAATAGCTATGTGAACACCTTTAAGCAGCACTGACTCCCATTAAAATTGAAGTCGCGACACTTTCAGGAAAGTTGGTAAATCTTGAGAAATCAAGAAAAAAATTGAGATAACACTTAAGGGAACAATCAGCAACAAGTTTGAAAAACTCTTCTACTCGACAGAGAAGAGTTTAGTTACCGGGTACGTTGCTGTGCGGCCGGCTGTCTGGGTGATGGGATCTCTGAAAACTCCCAAAGGCGAAAAGAATAAAAAAACAGCTCATCACTGTCTCACTATATACAACCCTATATTTTAAGAACGAGATTTTTTGAAGGTGTTTGAATAAGATTTTTTCTTTTAGTTTGGTTGTCATCTAAGTAGATTTAATTTGTTATCAAAGTTATTTCTAATAATTCCTTTATAAGAAGAAGAAGAAGAAGAAGAAGAAGAAGAAGAAGAAGAAGAAGAAGAAGAAGAAGAAGAAGAAGATGAAGATGAAGATGAAGATGAAGATGAAGATGAAGAACTACAGAACTACAGAACTACAGAATATAGGACCAGCAAAGACCCTAAGGTCCGCTCGAGGCTAGTCCGCTACACTAAATCAAAAACTACGATACACCCTTATCTACGAGTGTATCTCTAACATGCTATTTTTTTATTTTTTTTTATTTTAATACTATCTACTGTACACACTTATCTACATGTGTACATTATCGTGCAATTTTAACTAATCAAACTAGGGGTCGGGGGAGATAGAAAGTTTTTCTTCTCATCTTCCGCAGCCACTCGACTGCTAGTGGTGAAAAGCTAATTTAGGGATAGAGACTACTTATAGGATAGGCGGAAAAGAAATGGGACATCTAAGCTACACATGCAGAGAATCGCCGGCATCATTTTTAGTCATCATAATTTCATATCCTTAAACCTCCGCTCCAAACTCTCTCTCTGCAAGGACGTTTAAATTCACAGTGCTCAACTACGTTATATTTAAACTATTCAAATGCACGTCGAGACGATTTTTAAACATATTAACCGAAGTGCTATCTACTACGTGGGTGGGCAGCCGATTCCAATTTTGAGTAACTTTAAATGTAAAATAGTTTTGGGCTATACTAGTGTTAAAACGCTTGTTCACTAATTTTAACCCTTGCTGACGAGTATTTCCCCTATGATCCAGTTCGAACAGATTACGAAAGTCAACGTTTGAGAAACCCTTTAGTATTTTAAATACTTCTATTAGCTGGCCACGTAATCTTCTGCGTTCTAGCGATGGCAAATCTAAAGCCCTGAGCCTTTCCTCGTATGATCTATTCCTCAGCTCTGGAATTAATTTCGTAGCCCTACGCTGCACTCTTTCTAATTGCGCGATATCTTTCATTAAATATGGAGCCCAAAATTGAACAGCGTATTCGAGAAGTGGCCGCACAAGGGATTTATATAAAGGTAAAATTACATCCTTAGATTTGAAGGTGAAATTACGCGCGATATAACCCAAAACGCGATTTGCTTTTTTACACGCATCCGCGCATTGCTTCGAGAATTTAAAATCGTCTGAGACTAATACTCCCAAGTCTTTTTCTAATTTAACCGCGTCGAGGACTTGGCCTTTCATGGTATATTCTACTCTTAAATTATGGCAACCCAAGTGCATTACCTTGCATTTGCTTAAATTAAATTCCATTTGCCACTTGTCCGCCCAATTGGCAATCGAGTTTAGGTCCCCCTGCAATTTATCGACATCCGATCTTACATAGGCACGATTGCCCAGCTTCGTGTCGTCCGCAAATTTCGAAATCCGACTAAGTATGCCTTTATCTAAATCGTTAATATAAATTAAAAACAATAAAGGGCCTAAAACAGAGCCCTGCGGTACCCCACTACTAACGCTGGCCCAATCTGAACATTCCCCATTTATTACCACCCGCTGCGAGCGATCTTTCAGCCAATTTCTAATCCAGTTTAGAATCTTACCAGTTACCCCAATCGCTTTAACTTTCATTAATAACCTTTGGTGGGGGACGGTGTCGAACGCCTTTTTAAAGTCTAAATATATTACGTCTACAGCTTTGCTTTCATCGTACACGCAAATCATTTTGTGGAAGAATTCGAGCAAGTTAGTCAAGCACGATCTCGCACGCCTAAATCCATGTTGGGTATCGTTAATCAGCTTATTTGCCTCGAGGTGGCTCACTATTCTATCTTTAATTACAGATTCTAAAAGCTTCCCAACTACCGAAGTTAGACTAATAGGCCGAAAATTCGTTGCTTCAAATCTATTCCCCTTCTTAAATATAGGTGTAACGTTTGCTCGCTTGAAATCCAACGGTACTACGCCATCCTCTAATGAGCGATTGAAAATTTCACGCAATGGCTTAACGAGTTCATTTTGAAGCTCCTTTAAATGAATTGGATATACCCCATCGGGGCCCGGAGATTTCGACTTTTTCATTAGCTTAATAAATTTAAGGATTTCCTCGTCATTTATAGTTACATCGGATATGCAATTATCAGCACTACGAACTTCCCCAATTAACGATTCCAATTCGGAAGAATCTTCCACAGTAAACACGCTGGTAAAATGCTCATTTAAAATTTTGGACATTTCTGTCGGAATTTCAGTCAAACGACCATCCTTATCTTTGATCGGCCCTATCGATCCTTTTACGGGTTTCCTATTATTTACGTACCCATAAAACCGTTTCGGTTCATTCTTCGAATCCTTTGCGAGGTTTATTTCATACTTCCTCTTCGCATCTCTGACCGCACGTTTAACTTCCCTACGAGAATCTATGTAATTTTGCCGACTTATAACTGACCCATTGTTTTTATGAATTTTAAATTTTCTATTTCGGTCCCGGATTAAGCGTAGTATTAACGGACTAAGCCACGGAGCTCTCACCGACTTCCCGCTCTTACGCACATACTTAACCAAATCAGAATTCACACGAAGCAGCGTACATCGAAGTTCTGCGTACATCTCTCCTACCGACCTGTTCTCGAATCGTATTCCCCAGTCTATATCCTTAATCCTTTCGCGAAAAATATCGAAATCACAGCTACCAAAACGAGGGATGAGCTGCGAACTCATTCTAACTTCTACGCAGGTGTTTAGTTTGAATCTAATCGCATTATGGTCGCTGGAAGCTAAATGTTCACCCACACGTACGTTTTCTAACAATGACTCATCGGTTGCCATGATTAAATCAAGAATATTGCTATCACGAGTAGGCTCTTCCACTTTTTGTACGAGAAAATTCTCCAACATAAAGTTTAATAGCCTCTCCCCCGGTTTATCAGAAGTAAGGTTGCTAAAGTTAACATTAGGTAAATTAAAATCGCCGCAGACTAATGTGGTCCCTTTTCTAATCCAAGACGTAAGCGTATCGAAGAGTGCAGCATCTTCTCTTTCCAATTGGCAAGGCGGACGATATACTACGACTAAGTTAATTTTATTTATAGCATCTAAACTTAGCTGGACTAATAAAGCATCACTTCGCATATCATCCTTAGACGAGTCCATCGTTATGGCGTTTAGATCCACTTTTATATACATTAATACGCCCCCTCCTCTACCGGTTTGTCTATTTCTGTAAGGAATTTTGTACCCCGCTATATCGAACTCGCAAACACTGATCCCCGTATGAGTGTCTAACCATGTTTCACTTAGGAATACGAGGTCGAAATCACCCTCTAGAATAACGGCTTTTATTTCGGCAATTTTATTTTTTAAGCTACGAACATTCGCATATATGCATCCCAGTTTGCGCTTTACGTTAACTCTTCTATAACACTCAGATCCGTTCCGTTTCCCTGCACCCCGTCGATAGTGCCCCCTTCACGCGCGGGCCGGCCCGGCGCATCAGCATCACGTGGCCGCGCAACTCTCCTACCTAAAATGCTACGTACGGACTCGTCTAAGATCCTACCCAGCCGACTATTACCCACATCGCTTAGGTGAATTCCGTCCTTTTGGAAAAGTGACGGTTGGTCCTGGAATGAATCCCATACGTTAAAAAAGCTAACACCAGTTTCTCGACACAACCGCTTAAGACATTCGTTAGTATAGATCGCTCTAGATTGGAGGCGCAACGTGGATTTAAGTCGGGGGAGAACACCAATAATTCTCACGTTGGTTGCTTTGGATTTCGCCGTATCTATCATGGTTCTGGCACGATAAACTATATCTTCCGGGGTGCTGTCATACCTATGGACGTCGTTGCCCCCTACCATCGTGATGATCGTTCGTTCACCACGCGTATCTTCCAATTTCTCGATCTCGGCGGCCACGTTGTTAATGCGGCCACCGGGATAGCAAAAGCGCTTACGCTTAGAAGGGTTACGCGCAGCAAACTCCTGATCCTGCCTTCTAATTAAGGAGTCCCCCATTAAGACGGTTTCCTCTTCCCCCTCGATAGGAGTTAGCAGATGAAGATGAAGATGAAGATGGAGATGGAGATGAAGATGGAGATGAAGATGAAGATGAAGATGAAGATGAAGATGAAGAAGAAGATGAAGAAGAAGAAAAGGGTGTTCAGGGTGTTAAAATAATGAGTCTATAAAGGGGATTAAAAAAGGGGGTTAAGATTAGCAAATAAGGCCGTAGGCCACACCCCGCAGGGGTGCCTGTGTAGCCAACCTAGGAAGAGAACAGCGGCTTATATATATATATATATATATATATATATATATATATATATATATATATATATATATATATATATATATATATATATATATATATATATATATATATATATATATATATAAATGTTAAATATACGATTTTATAGGAGCGTAATATTTATTCACGAGACCAGTCTCGGTCAAAAGTATTCTTCACTCGAATAATCAGAATAAACAAAGACTTGCGAGCATCGAAATCTGACAAATCAAGTTATTATCACAATTCTGAGTGTGTGAAATTATACGAATTAAGATGTCGTTTATATTATATTTTGGATAGAGGAGCTGAATTTAAAATGCTCCTCCTAATGCTCTAAATTTAGGATTTATTTAATTTTGGAGGATCCAATAAATTTTCTTTCACGAAAGTGCAAGCAAGACAATATCATTATCATATACCAGGGAAGGGCTCGAGTGTTCCAGTGATTCCAAGAGCGATGCCGTCGAGAGTTTCAAATTCCATGGTTGCGTCACCCAAGGTGGTAAGCTCAACGCCCCAACGGCCAACCAAGCAGACAGGGGGCATATAAGATTCCTATGTCTGGCACCGGCGGAAGAGGGCAGCACCCAGCGGGCATGCGCGACAAAGGCGGTCCTTGATAGACCTTGAACACGGCAGCCCGATACAACCAGCCTGGCCGAAACCGCATGTCTCAATGTTTTAAGACGCGTTGCTGGCCAAGTGCGCGCGCGTGACCGTCGCGTAGCAACAATCGCCCCAAACAAATTCCTCAGCGACTGGTATTCGTCTTTGTTTTCTTCCCCTGACTGGACCCTCTTTCTAACAGACTAGGTCTCCTAAGTCATATCCTACACAAAGAAAAGCCAAGGAGACTGGATAATTGAAGATGAAACCGATGATCGGACATGAGCTGGAGCCAACGACGATTTGGCTCTAGGGAACATACGAGGGGCGGTCAATAAGTTTGGCGAATCAGGAGGGCAAAACAGGGGAAGGGGGATGGCTGTTTGTGGGGGTGTTGGGACAAGTTATGACAAGTCAGGACAAGTCAGGACCTGCAGCCGCACGCTCCTGCCTCGTCTATTTAAGAATCAGTAGCTGATCGCAGATCGTCAGTCACAAATTTTTCAACAATGGAGAAGGTTGAGCACCGCGCAATGATCAAATTTTTGACCAAGGAAGGCAAGAATGCAAAATAAATCCATGAACCCATGGTTGCAGTGTACACCGACACCACCCCTTCTTATGCAACCATTGCTCGCTGGAATAGGAAGTTCCGCTATTATGGTCGTGAGTCCCCTGAAGATGACCTCCGTCCAGGACGCCCGTCAGATGTGACCAACGAGGACAATGTGGCTGGTAGAGGATGATCCTCGAAAATCGACGGGTGAAGGTCGAAGAAATCGAGCGAGAACTTTGAATATCACATGGAAGTGTTATCAACATCATTCACGACAATTTGGCCATGACCAAGGTCTCTGCCCGTTGGGTCCCGAGAAACCTCACGCCCCATGATCGACTTTAACGTCGTCAAAGTCCACAGGACAAGAGTTGCACAAACTGTCCTGCGCGCCTGCGGATTCGAGGAGCTCAACAATCCCCCCTACAGTCCAGATATGGCCCCTAGCGACTACTTTTTATTCCGCCAGCTTAAGGCTGCACTGCGTGGACGCCGGTTTTGCGACGATGAAGATGTCCAGCTTGCAGTCCAGGAGTGGATTGAACAGCAGTCGGGAGATTTCTGGTTGTTGGGAATTCGAAGCCTCAGGGACAAGTGGCGCAAATGCATTGAAGTCGAGGGTAGTTAAATTGAAAAATAATAAAACACTTTTCCTCATATCTCGTTTCCTTATATCTGAATTGCAAAACTTATTGACTACCCCTCGTATATTACATGATTAAAATGATGAAAAAAACATGATGTAGGCCTGATTCGCCTGACTTCCATTTTGCGCCCTTACACCCTTAAAAAAAATAACTTACACTCTCTCCTTGGTAGAATAATCGGCAATTAGTGTGTTTAACTGGGGTCAAGTATACACCTGCTTCATTAGTTTCCTTTTTGGCTTTACTGGGAGGGACAACGTTTTTAATGGTCGAAGGGGATTTAACAGTCGTAGGATTGGGGCAAAGGACTCTGTGTAATTCTTTGAGCAATGAGGGAAATGGAAGGAAGAGTCAATTTAGATTCGCGTCTGATTTTCGTCTTTGGGCTCAATAAAATGTGGATCTGGTTTTAGGCAAGTTTAGTTAATGAATTTCAAAGGATATTTTAATCCTATAGAGATACAGGTCGTATATATCTATGTGATTTGATGAGACAAAGAACATTGATTGCAAATTTTAAACGCTCGTAAAAACATAGACATTGCAATGGACATTTTGATGTTAACATAAATATTGCGTGAATCATTGCCACTATAATGAATATATTTTGCTCTATTATGAAAGAATTCCATAAACGATAAAGGAAACATTAATTATAATTAAGAAATATAAGTAAGCTCACCTTGATGGAGACAGAATGCAAATGTGATATGCTGTAAAGATTTGGCACAAAACAATGGATTTCTTAATAGATTTATCGAATAAAATGTATATTAAAATTCGTCATTTTTAGTGTGCTGTAAACTAAAAATTAAAATTCTTATATAGATTTTATATAAATCCCATGATAAATCCATTAAGAAATCGATGCTTTTGTTTCAAATTCTTATATACATTTTTATAAATCCTATGATAAATCCATTAAGAAATCGATGGTTTTGCTCCAAATTCTTATATACATTTTTATAAATCCTATGATAAATCCATTAAGAAATCGATGGTTTTGCTCCAAATTCTTATATACATTTTTATAAATCCCATGATAAATCCATTAAGAAATCGATGCTTTTGTTTCAAATTCTTATATACATTTTTATAAATCCTATGATAAATCCATTAAGAAATCGATGGTTTTGCTCCAAATTCTTATATACATTTTTATAAATCCTATGATAAATCCATTAAGAATTCGATGCTTTTGTTTCAAATTCTTATATACATTTTTATAAATCCTATGATAAATCCATTAAGAAATCGATGGTTTTGCTCCAAATTCTTATATACATTTTTATAAATCCTATGATAAATCCATTAAGAAATCGATGGTTTTGCTCCAAATTCTTATATACATTTTTATAAATCCCATGATAAATCCATTTAGAAATCGATGGTTTTGCTCCAAATTCTTATATACATTTTTATAAATCCTATGATAAATCCATTAAGAAATCGATGGTTTTGCTCCAAATTCTTATATACATTTTTATAAATCCTATGATAAATCCATTAAGAAATCGATGGTTTTGCTCCAAATTCTTATATACATTTTTATAAACCTCATGATAAATCCATTAAGAAATCGATGCTTTTGTTTCAAATTCTTATATACATTTTTATAAATCCTATGATAAATCCATTAAGAAATCGATGGTTTTGCTCCAAATTCTTATATACATTTTTATAAATCCTATGATAAATCCATTAAGAAATCGATGGTTTTGTTCCAAATTCTTATATACATTTTTATAAATCCTATGATAAATCCATTAAGAAATCGATGGTTTTGCTCCAAATTCTTATATACATTTTTATAAATCCTATGATAAATCCATTAAGAAATCGATGGTTTTGCTCCAAATTCTTATATACATTTTTATAAATCCTATGATAAATCCATTAAGAAATCGATGGTTTTGCTCCAAATTCTTATATACATTTTTATAAATCCTATGATAAATCCATTAAGAAATCGATGGTTTTGCTCCAAATTCTTATATACATTTTTATAAATCCTATGATAAATCCATTAAGAAATCGATGCTTTTGTTTCAAATTCTTATATACATTTTTATAAATCCTATGATAAATCCATTAAGAAATCGATGGTTTTGCTCCAAATTCTTATATACATTTTTATAAATCCTATGATAAATCCATTAAGAAATCGATGGTTTTCTCCAAATTCTTATATACATTTTTATAAATCCTATGATAAATCCATTAAGAAATCGATGGTTTTGCTCCAAATTCTTATATACATTTTTATAAATCCTATGATAAATCTATTAAGAAATCGATGGTTTTGCTCCAAATTCTTATATACATTTTTATAAACCTCATGATAAATCCATTAAGAAATCGATGCTTTTGTTTCAAATTCTTATATACATTTTTATAAATCCCATGATAAATCCATTAAGAAATCGATGCTTTTGTTTCAAATTCTTATATACATATTTATAAATCCTATGATAAATCCATTAAGAAATCGATGCTTTTGTTTCAAATTCTTATATACATTTTTATAAATCCTATGATAAATCCATTAAGAAATCGATGGTTTTGCTCCAAATTCTTATATACATTTTTATAAACCTCATGATAAATCCATTAAGAAATCGATGGTTTTGTTTCAAATTCTTATATCCATTTTGATAAATTCCATGACAACTCCATTAAGAAATCGATGTTTTTTTTCCAAATTCTTATATACATTTTTATAAATCCCATGATAAATTCATTAAAAATCGATGGTTTTGTTCCAAATTCTTATATACATTTTATAAATCCTATGATAAATCCATTAAGAAATCGATGGTTTTGCTCCAAATTCTTATATACATTTTTATAAATCCCATGATAAATCCATTAAGAAATCGATGGTTTTGTTCCAAATTCTTATATACATTTTTATAAATTCCATTAAGAAATCGATGGTTTTGTTCCAAATTCTTATATACATTTTGATAAATCCCATGATAAATCCATTAATAAATCGATGGTTTTGCTCCAAATTCTTATATACATTTTTATAAATCCCATGATAAATCCATTAAGAAATCGATGGTTTTGCTCCAAATTCTTAGAGCAAATTATATTTATTAGTGTTGATGATTCCGGAAATATTTCTCACAACAAATTTATATTATTTCTTTTTGCTTCACAATTTTGGAAACTTTTTGATTTAAAGAATTAGATAAATTTATAAATAAAATCCTACAATCACAAAATGTTTTTCGAAGACGACACGACAGGATGAACGATCACGAGTGTACATAATCCCATGTAAGATTCTTCTAAAATAGTACATAGGTGAAAATAGGAATTATAGTAAATACGATTATTACCATTGGGGGTATTAGACGGGGGGATATGACCCCGATTGCTTTCTCCCGTTCTATTATCTTTAACCACGAAAGAAATCTTAACAATACCAAGCTTATATACAAATGTGCTAACTATCATAAAAGAATCGATACTATTCAATGAATGATCAAATTATAATGTGTGAGTGAACATTCAACCATTCGATCCTTAATTCATTCAGGCCCAAATTGGCATCTAAAATGGTTCAAATTGGCTCGATCCTTAAACGACCTCCACCCCTTTTATGAATATAATTCCCCCTTCACCCCCCATCCTCACTATTCCTTCGTTGAATATAAACCGAAACTAGTTTCTTTATTTAATTCTGTCTAGTGGAGTGTGGTTTCATATAAATAATTATCCTCCCTTATCCAAATGCTTGGCAAAGAACAACGTAAGAAGTGTTCCTTGAACACAGTCTCACCATAGACTAGGATAAATTAGGCTTCTATAGGAGTAATGTCATGTTTATTTATACTGTTCAAAAACTATGCATACATTTTTCAAAATAATTATAAGAGACTAACCAACTTACACTTCTATTTCTTTATCTTTCTTATAGCTTAACGCGATACAAAATGGAATTAGTAGAACCTTTGCCTCTCTACATAAACGTGTTAAATGGAAGTGCGAGCAATAAAAATGGAAAACTAAGGTCCTATTTTAAAGTTGAAATGATATTAAAAGTTCGAAAGTGTTAGATACAATTTTAGAATTAATGCTCCATCTCCACACTATTTCACGTAGCTTTCAGAACTTTGAACAATTCGCTAAGGTACACAACCTAGCGACTGGACGCGCGAAGACAACAGATGATAAGTTTTCGAAGATATGAACTTTGAGAGACAAATAATTATGTTTTTAGGCGCATCGCTTCGTGACGTGTGACTCTATAGCTCACTATGTCAGTCGGTCGGTCTCCGTTTTGCTTTATTTTTGGTTTTGAAATAACATTGTAATTACTTGGCCGATTCTAACGAAATTTGAAACCCTTATGTTAATCTCCTTTCTTCTGTTCAATTTAACAAATCTTTAAACTCATTTGTATTTGAGATGCATCTCAAATAACTATCTTTGTTCTCCCTTTTTTCACGTATATCTTTCATCAAAGATAAATAGAAAGCAGCGCTTCTAGATTGAACGCATCACGGAATATCAGCGAGAATACTAACTAAAGGATTCTAGAATTGCCAACTATACACAATACGAACTATATTTGCAAAAGGTAGACAATTCCCTGGTATTACCATGGCAACTAAACAACAAATAAATAAGCGCTCTTCATCCATCATATCACCGCGGCTTACGAATCAAAGAAACGCCATTCGTTTATCTTCAAAACAAAGATTTATGTTGAATCAAAATGTGCATTTTTCTCTTGGCGAACCTTTTTCAGAGAAAAGGAAAGCAGCTCTGACTTAGTTTACCTTTCACCAAGATTTGAATTCGTTCATTCAGTTCAAAAATGCCTCTTCCAACGAAATATTTTATTTCTTTGTTTTCTTTTATGCCGTTTATTTAATTCGGTATTTTTGGAGTTATATTCCTTTTATATTATTTACAGATTTTTTTATTTGATGAATCAATCCAATTTCAAGAGAAATAATATTTATAAAAATTCCACTTATTCAAGTTATAGAACGTTATTTACTCTATATCATTTCTTAAGAAACAAAGCAATGATAAATATAATATATTTTTTTAATCACTGTAATTTTGATATCAATTTGATCAGGATCTTAAGGAATGTGGTCAATTGATGCTTCCAATTCATTTATGGCCGGATATTGGGCAGGAAGAAAGGAGGATTTTGAGGATAGTGACGATATCAATACCACTAAATTGACGAAGTCCGTCGCTTAAAAGCTAAATTATTAATTAAAAATAGTACTTAGACGCAAGCGTACAAAAAGCCGTACAGGAATGTACTAAAGTTCACCAGATTAGCTTTTGCGATTAATTTCTTTTGGAGGGTTTCAATACTTATAATGCAATAATGTTATTTGTATTATAATATCTTCATTCTACCTCTAAATATAGTAATTATTTTACTATCATATAGAAATTCGTTTGCTTATTTTGGCAATGGGTACTAAATTGATTTATGGACTAAGTTTGGTTTAAGAACTACTTATTTGTGATTACTTAGACAAGTTCCTATTTATCGTGTATGGAAATAACGAGAAATAAATGTGCCTCACTCAATCGGAATCGGTCCTTAACAAGCGACCGATTTTTAACATCTTTGACGGAATTAGTGTCACCTCTTTTTTGGACATTGAATGGCGTTGAAGGCGATCTCTTAAAACCATGTCATCGAATCATTTTTGTTTTAGAAATAGCAATAATAAATGATTACACAGTATTAGTACATGAATTATCCTCCTTTTATCCAAAAGAATAAGATTATGTGATGTAAGTCACCTATTTAAAATTAAACGTTCTTTACAAATTCTTTTGAAAATCCTTTTAACCGAAATTGCCCCATCCATATTTACCTCTTTTGAATAAGATTATTCCCTGAGGGAACAAAAATTAATGAATACTTTTCCTTCAATGTTGAGAAGAGCAACATATGTAGGCTTCAATAAATTATATTAGGAACCTTTCGTCTTAGACAAATTTCGAGAGAACGTGACACTGAAATCGAGAGAGAGTCTTCACAAAAGTATCTAAATAAAAAGGCTCGAATTTCTTGCCTTTAATCACGCAGTACAGAAAACAGGATATTGTAAATCTTTTGTTTCAAGAACAGAGCCACAAATGTTTAGTGATCATCCATGCAAGTGATCCTGATTCCCAGGGATCTTTGAGAAGTTCGTATAAAAATGGATAAAGAGGTCGAATGGCGCTAAGGCATCCACCTTGAAAGGGACTCTATTTCTTCTGTTGGTGATGGTTTTAATTTGGTTTCATTCTCAAAGTTCTTAGTTTTATAAAAAATATTTAAATGGGTGGAATCATCGCTTGAAAGAGTGTTTTGACCTCTATGGTGAAAATAAATGTTAGAAGATTTATTTGAAAAACCCTACACCATATATCTTAGCCTTCGATTGAAATCTACAGCGAAAGAATGAACAAAATGAAGACCGCGGTGGGAAGGGGGCTGTTCCCTACAATGACTGTGCGACATAAAAGGAGAATATCTTTTCTTTGTGCTTCTCCGAGTCACAAATCGTATTTTTGATAAGTGACTCCTCTTTATATAAGAGATTCTCCTCCTGCTGAGATCGTCTCTCTTTTACGGAATTCTTGACGATTGATTCCAATAACTTGCAGCATCATATAAATTGGTGGTACTTGAGAGAGGCTCTTCAAACATCTTTACATCCACTCTCTCTAGCTAACTTTCATTGATACTCAGATATATATATATATATATATATATATATATATATATATATATATATATATATATATATATATATATATACCCATTTCATAGAATTCTTTCGTTCATTCCTGGATTTCTTTCATTTCTATGCGGTATCTAAATCCACTGATTTGAGAAACATCGCATGGTATGAAAAGGACCAATATATTATTGCCTGAAGTACCAACTTTGGTATTATTAAAGACCTTTCAAAATAAAGGTTTAAGGCAATGCCTCTAAATTATAGTTGAAACTAATTGTGTTTATTGAAACTACTTAATTCATTCATTAATTAATAATACCATGGTTTATAGAGCTTGCCATAAATGAATTACCCGCCATATCAGTAGTTTCATGATGCTGTCGGAAGAGAGAAGAAAGGGAAGATTAAGAAAATAAATAAAAGCAATTAAACGTGACTTATGAAGGACCCCCCAAATATGTGATGAAGATATTAAAAGGTCTAAATCTTTATTCTGCCTGTAAGTTAAGTGAATCAGACCTGTGTATCCTTCCATGTAGCATAGTGGGTGAAGGCACGGTTAATGTACGATGTGATGACGCTTGTTTGGTAGCGTTTAGGGCATTCAATGGGTCCATTCTCGGGGGGTCCCTTTGTTAACTTCTATATGGGAGGGGTCGAAGAAAGGATTGTCTCAAGGGTACCCAAGCCCCACATCTACTGAAGGTACATAGACGACATTTACATCAATGTACAAACAGAAGAATAATACATAAGCTGGAAAGAGCCTTTAAAGAATGTTCTTTCCTCACCCACACCATCGAAGAAAGCCAATAACACTTGCACTCTTTAGATATCTTCACTGCCCTAAAGGCTACCGAACCAGCGTGATCACATCCCCTCTTTGAAAGAGACTCGTCTCGAAAAGTGGAAAAAAAAATGATAATAAAAAGCTAATATCAACCTATGAGGATCGCCTTCGAGATTTATTGCAAACAATGGTTTGGCCTGGAAATATTAAATGACTAAAATTAATATCAGCTGAATACTATTGTCACCTACTAAATTTTGCTTATTACCAATTGTTGTTATATACAAAGAAAATATTTCTTATGTTTATTTCTTCAGTGAAATATATTTTGGCTGAGATTCCAGTTAGTTTTATAACCAGACAAAGGCAAGAAATTTTTCAGAAATATTGAAAATTAAGTGTGCAAATATTACTTGTGTCACCTCACTATATATATATATATATATATATATATATATATATATATATATATATATATATATGATGAAAATTAATGCAATATCGCAAGAAAAGATGAGGAATTAAACCACATTCTCCGAAGACAATTTAATTCAGAACAGTTTCGGTGTATCTCACACCCTTTTTCAACTGACACTGGGCAAAAAATATAAGAGAAATGCATATAAGCAAAACACAAGATCCCCTCTTTTTTCTCCCAATCCCCTGCTTGTGGCTAATCTGGGAAGGGGGGGGTAGGCCTAAATATATTGAAGGGCTGGCATTTTACTATTTTGTTTATTTGCGATCTTATTACAGGATTAAAAGAAAATTGACCCTCAGATAGATTTAAATTAGGAACTGACGATATCAAGCTCGATTCTACGATTCTTCTCTTAACATAGTTAGCCGATTTAAATACCATTTTACTTCCATTGAAATCGATCGTATGATTCTTGTCTCTAACATGACAAAATATTCCACTACTTTCGCTGCCCACTCTAATATCTCTTGTGTTCGTACAATCTCTTGTCTAGATTTCTCCCCGTTTCCCCTATATAAACTTTATGGCAATCGTTACATGGTACTGCATATACTCCTATGTTATGATGTTCTTTGGGTTTCCTGGCCATCATCAATTGGTTTAAGGAATTAATATATTTAAAGGCTAGATTAATACCCGCTTTTCCAAATATGTCCTCTAAACTATTTAATTTATTTTTTAATGGCAATGTTATACATTTGTTGAAGTCGTTAGTGCGGGAAGGCTTATTACCATAAAATGTTTTCCTAGCTGCAAAATGGGCAGACGATATAAACCAATCGGGGTAATACAAATTAGAAAAAATGGTCCTGATAATGACAATTTCTTCATCTAAATAGGAAGGATGACATATTTTGTATGCTCTAAGGAAAAGGTTAGAAATTACCGATTTTTTAACAGTATTATCGTGAAACAAAAAATAATGTATATGGGCATTCGAGTCGGTTGGTTTCCTATACACGTCAAGTTTTAATTCATGGTGATCTTTATTAATGAGGACATCTAAAAAGGGTAATCTATTATCATATTCCCATTCATATTTAAATTTGATGGAGACATGCAAATTATTCAAATTATTAAAAAAGGTATCAAAATCATGGCTATTAGGCCATACAGAAAATACATCGTCAATGTACCTTAACCATATAAAGTTAGGGGGAGAAATTGTGGGAAGGAGTTCAGTCTCAAAATATTCCATGAAGAGATATGCCAATATCGGAGATAAACTATTTCCCATGCTAAGGCCAAATATTTGTCTCTAAAACTCATTATTTACTCGAAACACATTGTCAGAGAGACATAATTGAACTAAATCGATAAATTTACTCGTAGGAATGGGAAGATCCAAATTAAGTCTAGGCATGATTTCCCGCAGAAGGCCCATGGCTTGGTCAACCGGAACTTTGGTAAACAAAGAGTTTACATCAAAGCTCAAAAGTTTTCCATCCGGTAATTGCAAGTGGTTGAGGCGATGAACGAAATCTTAAGTGTTAACATTGCAATTTAACAATAAATTAAATAGTTTAAAGGACATATTTGGAAAAGCGGGTATTAATCTAGCCTTTAAATATAATAATTCCTTAAACCAACTGATGATGGCCAGGAAACCCAAAGAACATCATAACATAGGAGTATATGCAGTACCATGCAACGATTGCCATAAAGTTTATATAGGGGAAACGGGGAGAAATCTAGACAAGAGATTGTACGAACACAAGAGATATTAGAGTGGGCAGCGAAAGTAGTGGAATATTTTGTCATGTTAGAGACAAGAATCATACGATCGATTTCAATGGAAGTAAAATGGTATTTAAATCGGCTAACTATGTTAAGAGAAGAATCGTAGAATCGAGCTTGATATCGTCAGTTCCTAATTTAAATCTATCTGAGGGTCAATTTTCTTTTAATCCTGTAATAAGATCGCAAATAAACAAAATAGTAAAATGCCAGCCCTTCAATATGTTTAGGCCTACCCTCGCCCCCCCCCCAGATTAGCCACAAGTAGGGGATTGGGGGAAAAAAGAGGGGATCTTGTGTTATGCTTATATGTATTTCTCTTATATTTTTTGCCCAGTGTCAGTTGAAAAAGGGTGTGAGATACACCGAAACTGTTCTGAATCAAATTGTCTTCGGAGAATGTGGTTTAATTCCTCATATATATATATATATATATATATATATATATATATATATATATATATATATATATATATATATATATATATATATATATATATATATATATATTTGTGTATCTATTAGAAGGTTCTTTTATTTATTGAATCCAATTTAAGTTTATAATGGGACGTTTGGTGCAAATTCGTTAATATTCTTTGCTGCCGAATCCGAAAATGACACCAAAGTTGAATGAAATGGTCTCTTCAGGACAAATCTCGCCTTTGGATAAACGCAGGAAATTGTTTCTTTTATACACCAGATTAACGCGGAATTTTGCAGAGTCCTACGGTTGGGAATACAACATCGGTTTCTAATAAGATCTATTTCTTTTTGTAGCAAATTACTAATAAGTATACAAACACTTTATAATCATAATAATTTATAAATTAGATTATAGAGCATTCAGAAAATATAGCCGTTGTTTATGATTTCCTCAGATGGCCTCCATATTATCATTATAGAAAAGGTTTAAGGAAACAAATATCAGGAAACCAAAAAGTTCGTTTGTTTTTTAAATCCAACCAAATAGAAACGAATATTGCGCGCAATATTTTGATTACCTGCTTCAATAAAGTTTCCAGAGTTTCGGAGCTGTTTTTTCGAACAAAGGTATTTACCCCCCTTGAATTTTACTCCTGGAGCAAAGAAATGTTGAACAGAGTGAGTGTCCTGATCAAAGAATCGGGTAATGAAAATCAGATTGACTCAAGACAAAAATGATTGAAAATTATCGCCGGCACAAAGACGAAGAGTTCAAGGGGAACTTCTTGGAAAGATCCAACCTTAGTCAGACGGGGCAAAGGATGTGTGGTTCTTCCACACAATTTACGATGACTCATCTCACGTATAGTGAAAGATACACTATATTGCTTAGGTTGGGGTTACTGCCATATCTTCCCATACTCACCCAACATTTCCCCTTCGGATTACTCCCTTTATTTTCTCCTTAGATTCTAGGATTTGCAAAGAAAGAGTCTTTGAAAAGGATGAACTCGAAGAGTAATTTAAACAGGATTTTTGCTGCAAACCCTCAAGTAAAGTGTGGTTAATTGGCCAGCAAAGTAAGAGTGCCAAATTTCCACTTCAATACAGGCACTACAGCTTCTGTTTTAGGTTAGAGAAGAGTTTGGTAACTTTCTTTTTGATATAAGAAACTTAATCGAACTATTTAAACGTGGCAATGGCCAGCTAGAATCTATTGTGGTCAAATTAGGAGCGGATGCAACTAAAAGAAGAAGACAGACATTAGCAAAATGTGCTTTGAGAGATAATTGATTATATATCAAAGGTTGCTCCCAAATTGATAACAGTGTTGAAAAAGAGAAGCGAGGATCGATCAAGATCAAAAAAAGGAGCGAGATTTTTACAAAGAGTTGCATCCGATGGACGACTCACAAGTAACAACACTTCAGTTTCAAGATTGAAATTATAAAGTTGTTTGAAGAGTCCTTCAGTTATGAAGGATTCCTAACAGTCTCTGCAATGATGGGGGAGAGAAAGAGAGGGATAGATTTGCGTTTCTCAGCAGAGAAAAGAAATAATACGCAAAGGCAATGCATAGTATACCAAACGAAAGCAGATAAGGACGATATTGGACCGAACCAAGAACTGAGCCTTGCGGAACAATAAATTGCCCCTGGACCGACTAAGAAAAATAACTCATGGTATGGATAGCTTGAGTTCAAGATGATCGACACGAGCGGAATCGTCTAAGAGAGGTTACAGAGAAACAGATGAATGTTATGACTGACAGTGTGATCGACATTATCAGAACAGTGTGATCGAGAATATCCATTTATGGCGACAGATCGAGAGGTAGAAGATCGGAAGCTTGGCCAACATCAGACAAACGACGAAGGCGCTCATATAAGAGCTTAATCAGTGCTTTTTCGTGCACTGAAATAGGCCTGCAATGGCTCATTAAAGGTTGGAAGATAACTTGTGACCCAGAAGAGGGAACGTCACGAAATAGGCCAGTTTTTCTCATGGATTCGAACCAGTGAACTCTGGCCTCTTAATCAACAGAACACCCGAATGAATCCAATTCGAGGTCAGATAAACTTTTGAGGCAGGTTTTTTTTGCCTATTTTTTGCATTGGTTCGAAAGTTTGAAGTTTTTAGGTTTAATTTTCGATTCCATTCAGTGTTAGTGGTCATAGAAATCCATTTTATTGTAGTTTTATTGTAAAAATAGACAAAGACCAAAGGTTTTCGAAGGTATTAAATTTAATTGAGAAAAATCCAGTAAATACTGATTTATAAAAGAATGTAAAAATATCGGTGGAAAAATTCTTTTGCTTTTGGAATGGATCGAACCCCGTGAATTTTTTTTTAGAATTTTGGGACCACATCTGGCGACTACTTACTTGCGCCTAAGTCGCCGTACTCACGCCTGCCTAGTACTAGGCTACTTTATAATAACAACATGCAAAACAAAAAATAAAACACGATAAAGAGAAAAAAAGGCAACAAGCAAGAAGTTAGCTCCGGCGTCGGGGCTGGGGGGGGGGGAGTCCGCATCCCCCCGGCGCAGGAACGTGCGATCTACAAAGAAAATAACTAAAAAAACCCTAGTTTAATAAAGGGAAGAAGACCGGGATCCTCCAAAAAGTCATAAAGTTCACAAGTCATGTGCACAAACCCGTCCCGAGTACAAGGGACAAGCTGTAGCAACCCGGCTCTTCTCAGTACCAAAATAGGTAACGAGCACGAAGATCACCCAGACTGGGACATTCAACAAGAATGTGCCGAACAGTCTGGGGGACAACGCAGTCTTCACAGTTGGGCTCGGGAAACGCTCGTTCAAATGGCGCTGCGTCCCGCGAGTGTGCCCAATTCGGAGACGACAGAAAGCAAACTGAAGCCGTCGCGGCATTGGGGAGGGGGGGGGGGCGCAATGGCACGCAACTTTAAGTTCTCCTCGACCGTCTGCCATCTTCTTTGCCAAGCAGCCTTGAGAGCTGGCGTATTCATACCATGTAGTCGATGTGAGGAAAAGCGAAACGCTAGTCTGGTCGCAGAGTCCTCGCGGACTCATTGGCGCCCTCATCGGCGCGCTCATTTCCCGCAATTCTTACAAGTTCAGGAACACAGAAGAAGATAATTTCGACATCCGCTAAGCTCGCTAAAATCGTGGCGTCACGGATATCGCGAACCATAACGTGCGGAGATTCCAATGTCTGAGAGCACTCAGGGCGCTTTATGAGCCGCTATAAATCACAATCGGGTCTCCAAACCGGGCATGTCGCATAATCTTCCGTACCGAGCTGTGTATTGCAAGTAGCTCGGCCATGAAGACAGATGCAGCGCCTGACAGAGCCCCACTGATTTCAAACAGAGGGAATACGGCGTGGAATCCGACCCACTCTTGGGACGTAGAGACATCTGTATGCACTGTCACGGTTTGAGTGTGACATGAGGTGTGCTCCAAAATGGCCGAACGCAATACTCCTGGAGGTGTAGAGCCTTTGAGAGAAGAGGTGTGGCCACAAATAGTCAAAGGGAGTATCCCCAGGGGGCATCCTGGGCAGAACCAGGGGCGCTACCGGCCCGAGAGCAAAAGCTAGGTCTCGAAGAAATTTCATAGCCATCCCAAAGGGTTTAGGGTATGAATGACGTCTCTCAGCGGCATATGCACTGTGGAAATAAGCTGCGGATACAGTAAGAGCTGTTGGCGCTTGAGGAAAACGAAAACCTGTGCACTTCGGCATTGCGAGAGGCGCGGTTCAATGTCTGTTGGAGTTGACGCCCCAGAGTTGGCATCTGGGCCGCGCCAAAAGAGATCGAAAGGTCGTCCACGTAGAGCGCAGCGAGAACATCTTCCGGCAGCACCGAGGTGATGCCGTTGATGCTCAGGGCAAAGAGTGTGACACTGAGGACACTTCCCTGCGGGACACCCTCTTCCTGCTCCTTTGGGCCGGAGAGGGCTCCCCCCACCCGTACGCGGAATCGACGATCTCGCAAAAATTCAGATATAAACATTGGGAGGCGTCCCCTCGCATCCATCGTGTGGAGAGTCTCCATGATACCGTATCGCCATGCGGCATCATAGGCCTTCTCCAGATCGAAAAACACCGTGGCGTAGTGCTGTATACGAAGGAAGGCCTCGCAGACGGCATTTTCCAGTCGGAGCAGAGCATCCGTCGTGAAGTGAAACTTGCGGAAGCCGCACTGTGCAGAAAACAGATGGCCTCCGCTGTCGGTAAAAAAGGCTACTCTAACATTTGCCAATATCTCCATCAACTTGCATACGCAAGAGGTTAGAGAGATTGGGCGGAAACAGGCTGGGGGAGAGTTATCTCTCCCCAGTTTGCTAAAAGCTAGTACAGTAGCGATTCGCCAGTAATCTGGGAGAATACCTTCCACCCAGATCCTGTCGAATAAATCTAACAAGAAAGCCATGCATCGCTCACCAGGTGTCGAAGCATGGCGTACGGGACATCGTTAGAACCAGGGGCCGTGTCTGCGCACGAAGCGAGAGCGGAACGCAATTCGCTCAGTGTAAATCTGTCGTTGAAGGAGTTTATGCCTCTGGAAGTAAAGTCCAATCGACGGCCGTCCGTGACATCAAGACGTGCATTGAATGCTGGCGGAGCATCATCCCGGCTAGAGCAGGCGAAGAAAGCATTCGGTAGGATTCCGCTACAGACGCGGGGTCCGAGATTGCGGTCCCGTTCTCTTGGAGAACGGGATGGAAGTCCTGCGAGAACTTGCCGCTAATCATTTTGACTCGCTTCCACACCTCTGCTAGAGGGGTCTTTACATTAAGTTAAAACACGTATGCCCGCCAAGAAGAGCGGTGGGCGTCTTTCGAAATATACCGGAACATAGCCCTAGCCCGAAGAAAATCACAAACAGTGAAATCGATGGTCGGCACTTATAGCGCATGTAGGCATAACGCTTCTGTTTCAGGGCTGGCACACACTTGGCTGGCTAGAGCGGGAGTGGTTAGCGTGCAAAACAGCCAGACTTTGTAGGAATAGTAGTTAGGCTCGCAGCGATGAGGTTGCTGGAGAAGAACTCAACAGCCAAATCTCCTGACCTAAACTCCTCAACTTAGATAGATAATTCAGTCATTTAATAAAATGCAGATCACGAGGCTAGCGACAAGCACCACCGGGGCGTGCTCTCAGGCAGCAGTAGCCCAGAAAATGATATTTAAATGGGAAAGTGATCACTCCTATGGATGTCATCGACCATATCCCAATCAAAATCAGGTTGTGCATACGGAGAGCACAAAGTGAGAACGAGACAAGAAAATGAAACGGTTCTCGGGCAGTGATGCGTAAACTCATCTACAATTAGGACACCCGTCTCGAGCTCGTTGATCAGGTCGGCAAGGACTTTTCCTTAAGGATTAATTGAGTAGTCTCCACAGATGGGGTGTCCATCGTTCAGATCTCCGAGCAAGAAAAAAGGCCTTAACTACCGTACCACCACGTGGCGGAAGTCCCCGCGTCGAAGTCTGCTAACGGTGGAATGTACGCGGAAATAACAGTGTAGCAGGATGCCCCTTTTTATCACTCCACTATTGAAACCACTTTTGTCGCGGTATTCTTTGTGGTACGTGAGGTACTTCTTTGATGAAGTAGACTGTGATCTAAGAGTGTTAATTCGGTAGTTTTGTTCTTAAGGAAGAGCTATTTCAACACGTACGGATAAGAGGAAACACAGGAATTATCCCAAAATAAACATATATTTTAAATGTAACACTTAACTATGGAAAACAAACAGTTATCCGGTTCGCACTAAGCCTATTACAAAGGCTGCGATGACAAAAATAAACAAATACGCTACACGTAAACACACCAATTGCCGATTAGTATTTTTATCGCGACCCTATTTGATTAGCATTAAACATTAAATTAATGTACTCTCGTCTACAAGCAAATATGACCGAAGTTAACGAACAATGGTTTCTACTCCCCTTAAAACTTGAGACTTACTAAACTCCTACCATCACGATATGAATATAAAGTTTCTTTCTAACTTACATGGCAGGATGGATCAGGGCTTGCCGGATGTCGCTGGAGGGCTTATCTCTCTCTTTGGAGTGTTGTGTTGGCCGATCCTTGAATTTCGTAGAGGCAGTATGGCGGGAGAGAGATTTGACGATGTAACTTCTTATTGCACACTTGCCTTTGGTTAAATTAAGATTCAGCGAGAGTTACGAGGCTCTTCGCTACAAGAGTCCTCTTTTGGAATGACCTTGATGCCTCATGGCGTCTGATTCTTCAACGTAGAGTGTTCTCCTAGCTTTTGGGGTATTCGGTGAAATTCTTAACGTAATTAAAGAACGGGAGCTTGTTGGGGCTGGGTTCATCTCCTCTCACTCTTACGGAGCTTGAGATGTGAGAGTCACTCGAGTGTGAGCGGATTTACTTTTCTCCAGGCAGACTTCTTCAATGTCTGTAAAGGATTCTTCGGTATGACACCGATATAAAGATTGACTATTTATGTTAATTCGGCCCGGAAAGGGGGGATCGATTTTCTCAATCTGATCCTATCGTTTCTTACGGAAATATTCTTGTATGGCTGAAGGATCGATCTTCACGAACTGAACCTTCTTCTCTCTTATCGAATTCTAATCTTCTTGTCTGGCTGAAGGATCGATCTTTACGAACTGATCCTTCTACTTTCCTATCTACTTCTAATCTCTTCTCTTTCTTTTCGGGGCTTATTTATAGGCGGATCACCGCCCCATCTAAGGGGGAAGTGACCAAGCCACGGGAAGGAAAACGCGAATGGTGAGTTCGCATCTGGTGAGAGCGAGAAATGCAGAGGTTGGCACTGGGGTGCCCAAGTCGGCTTGCTAATTAGACAGACTCTCAACCGCTCCACTACTTGGCGTGCCTTTTGACTAGCACCGCTTTTTTGTGACCTAACCACGGGTTTATGGGGCTCGTAGGTAATTGGATCGTTAGAGCGTCGTTTAAGGGCCTTATGTGGTCGCCTTAAAACAGATGTTAGCTCCAACTGCCCAAAGCGGCAGGGAGATCAAACAGGGTAGGCAGTTACGGCTATACGCTGGCTACCGTTCCCACGCTTCTCCTCATGGGGGCTCGCTTCTCCGGCTTTCTTCACCAGGGGGGGGGGAGGGCTTTAATGTACATATCCTCCTCCGGGATGCTTAATGTTGCCATTTCTATACATTTACCTCCCTCCTAAAGAAATTATCGGGGGAAGGGGTTATTCCAGTCCGACGCTTACAATAATATACATAAGTAACTTACTGAACATTATATTATACAATAAATTCTAGTTCACTCGGGAATGCATCGATATTATTTCACATGACCTTACATTAATTTCTATATTACTGTGCCAACTTAGGAGCTTCTTACCTACCACTAGGTGGTTACTCGCTCCTCCTAAATTACACTTCTACTGATTTACACTTAACTTTACACTACTATAATACAATAGTTGGGCTGCTCCTTAATCGTCGACGAGATTCCGACTTAACGAGTCGGCCATACAATTGTTGGACCCTTTTATATAGTGAATATTAAAATGGTGTGCTAATACCAATAATTCACCGCGCATGAGTCGGACGTTCGAGTTATTGAGTCTACCCATTATGTTACTAAATGGTAGTGGTATTTCAACCTACGCGAATTACCCTTCTTATGGTACTTGACTACCTTTAAACTGAACATTATGGCTAGAGCGGCCTGTTGCAGTGGTGCATAATTGATGAGAACGTGAGTCCCATAATCCCTCTTTATCAAGGTACACTGTAAGATCAAGTGGGGGTTTGATCTCAGGGGGTCGAAAAAAAATTTCTTGCGGGGTCGTCAATGAGCGTGGCGCTCACTAAGACTTGGAGTATTAGTGTTAACTCCGTGGACGTTCCGTTCGGGGAAGAGACTACTAGGGGTATGGGATAATCATCCGCATCTACCATCCAGCTAGTTTTACCGTTCTGACGCTTCTCCTCATGGGGGCTCGCTTCTCCGGCTTTCTCCACGAGGGGGGAGGGGGGTCTTTAATGTACATATCCTCCTCCGGGATGCTTAATGTAGCCATTTCTCTACAAACAGTATACCTTCTATCAAGGTCCAGCTGCACAGCCACTTCCTGAAAGGAGGTATCTAAAGTGAAAAGAAGAACAGAGACATCATGCCGGGTGTAAACCTCGCATATACCAACCCGGCCCCCATCTCGTGGTGGTGGAGTCGTAGAACCCTTATACCCCGGGAGGGCGGGTAGGGGGCACGCGCCTAGCATGGTCTCTGCATAAAGATAGCTAACGGGGAACGGGACGAGACGAGCTTCCGCGACTCCTCCCAGTTGCCCTGGAGACCGCAGGAATTCCATTGAATGAATATGCCTTTCAGGACTAGCTCGGAGCAGACACGGGGGCGCTCTTCGAAGAGAAGCCCCTCACGGGAATGGCCGTACGCTTCCCAGCGGCAGAACTCCAGGCACTGTTGGCCGGAAAATGCGCAAAAGGCGCTGTCATCTTCAAGGACTTATCGGGGGAGGTTGGGCTCGCCATGCGGGTCTTTTTCCCCCTCTACCTGAAACCTTAGGTGAGTGGGGCGGCTTCGGAGACGGAGGTCCCTCTTTTCTAGAACCCACCGTCTTCAAGCAACCCAGCCTACCACTGGGTGTGGGCGAAGGAGCCGAAGCTCCTCTACTGCTGTCCTCCTTTCGGGGGGACAGCTTTAGGAACCAAGGAAGATGGCCTCAAGACCATCTTCAGGAGTGTTGCCTCCTATGGGTCTAACGACTCAGTGGAGGCGCGTGGCCATTTCGCTTTACGCGAAACGGTTTCGCAGGAGGAAGGGATGGGAACCATAGTTTTAGCTGGGGCTGGGTATGGAGCCTTTGTGTAGCCAGCTTTAACGGGGAAGCGCCCGGGCTGGGTAGAATTAAGAGAAGAGTTCTGAATAGAAGAGGAAACGACCGTGCTCGGAGGCCTGGAAGAGCCAGGGGCAGAGGGTGTCTTTCTTACTTTTAAGGCATAGGATGTTCCAGGCAGCGTAGGGCGTGACACGACCAATTCCTTAGTTTCTAGGAAGGAGAGACGATCCCGTGCCTGAACAGCCAGGATTATTTTTCAAGCAGATAAGCACCACATTGCTTCGAAGAAGCGAAGTACGTCTCTCCGCAATTGACACACTTAGCCAAACGCGATTTGGACTTATCCTGTCCGGCCTTGGAGCAATTCACACATACTTATGCATTCACGCGATAGCGGGATGCATAAGCTAATCACCTCTCGCAATTGCCCGCTCTGCGAGGGGTGAGTACGGGGCCAGCAGAGCTAGCGGCCGCCATTTGGGGACACTCCTCCCGCCTAGTAGCCTAGCAGCCCATCGGCATGGCGGCTCCACCTTGGCGCGGCGTAAAATGGATAGAGATTGAAAGGAGAAAGGGGAAGTGAGGAAGGTGTGGATGGGGATGAAGCAGGTTGTTAAAAACCCACCACTCCAGACCACAGCTCACGGGTGAGGGAACGTTGTCCCATCCCCTCTGAGCCCTGATCAGAGGGCTCACGTGAAAATAAGGGCAATCTTCATCCCATTGAAGTATTGAAATGGACGAAGTGGAAATTTCTTTCATTAATGGTAATTAAATCCTTTCACAGGTTGATATTCGTAACTCGATATCTCGTTATGGTTGAAAATTCCTCCTCAATAGCTCGAGATAATTGTTATCGGATCCACTCATTTGAGTTCATCGCATAATTAGAGGAAATTGATTGATTCTGAGACGTTTTCAAGGAATACGTTTCGTATTTTTATTATTCCGGCGGAAATTTCCGAATTGCGATTAATTATTTTCTTCGTACTTATTGATTTTGGTAATCTTATTGGTTATTAATGGTACTTGGTAAATTAATGCCGCATGAAGTGTTTATCAATATGATGGATTGGTGTACACTCCCTTCACAAGGTATGTAGGGAACAAAATACCCAAATCGGCATTTTCTGGAAAATATTAATTTTATTTCGACCAAAATAATTCCCCGGCGTTGCCAGAGTTAAAAAATGGCGTCGCGAATAAATACTGATGCAAATAGTTTGAAATTCTTATTTTGTGGCACAGAAATATCTTTACTCGCTGATTATTATTATTATAATCTGTCGTGTGAAGGCAGATTCAGGAGAGTTGCACACTCTCCCTAGCATAAAATATATAATATACTTATATTGAGTAAACTTGTCACCGTTAGTTACGTGTTAACAACGGTGTGACCGCCGGAACAGATCGAGCCTCCTATAGGATACATAATATGTATATGATATTATAAATGACTCGTTAAAGGTTAAAGAGGCCGAGTTTATTAAAGATATGACCCTTTTATAGATCTAGAAGATCATTAAATTTTCCTCTCCCTATGTATGCAGGTACAGCCACGGCTAAAAGGTTTCAGACACCTGGAATTGTTCTTCTTCCTTGGCTATGTGTATGTAGATTTTTATGTAGATTTGCGCGCATGTGTATAATACATCTGGAAAGCAAAATAGACAGTGCTATTAAAATGTATGAAATAATGTTATCAGGATGCGGTATGTTATAGTGAAAAGGTCTTCAGATTGGATGATTTGTTTGATTAATATAATATTCCATGCCGATAAGATGTGATAATAATATGATAATGGCAAAAACACATAATAATACCGTAGACGAAAGAAGACTGATACCCACGCTGCGCGGGGAGGGCCTCAGCTGACCACAAATCACCCAGAGGGTCGGAGGATTGCATTCCGATGTTGTCGAAGTGTTGAATAGGACCCGAGAAAGCGGGAAAATCCAAGAATGACCCAAATCTGGACGACCTAGGATCAGTACGCAGCGATACGACAGGTCTATGTGACACATGGTCCATAGGGACCGTAAAGAAAGCCGCAGGCTCCATCTGCAACATTAATCGACAAGGGACAGGCATGTTGATGCTTTGGTCAGAATAGTCAGTCCCAGATTACTTGCACATCGTCAGAAGTCAGGTAAATCCGCCAGAAGCCGCTGATCAATCTCCAGTAGATACGATATCGACTGGCTTTGATACGTGCTCACCGCAACTGGACTATGCGTCAGAGGGGACGTGTCTTATGACCCGATGAGTCTAGGTTCCTGTTGTTCTCGACCTCAGCTAACGTTAGAGTCTTCAGGAGGCCAGGCGAACAGTTGAATCGATAGTGCATAGTGCCAACATTAAAGCATGAAGGCCAATCTCTAATGATATGGGGTGCATGTCACATTTAGGGGTGGGTCGTCTTACCGTTTGTGATGGCACCATTAATCCAGAGAAGTAGCAGCGAGGTGTCCTGACACATTCCATTTATCCCTTAGCCCAAGACCTCTCCAGAAAAACCAGTATTTTATTTTGAAGCAGGACAATGCCCAATATGACAAGTCTGTATCCACCATACAGTTGTTCCAGCAGAACAATATCACGATGATGGACTGACCACCTCAGTCTCTGGATATGAATCCACTGCAAAACCTCCACCAGCAGGGGTTGAAAGACGTCGTCAACCAGCTCCAAATAAGCGACTGATGGCAATCACCACTAAAGATTGAGCCAAAATTACACCCCTCACATGTCACAACCTCGTGGAGAGCAGCCTCCAATAATTAATGCTCTCATCGCTGCCGATTGAACCTCGATCCGCTACTGAGCTTCCTGTATCAGTTTCGTGTTGCTGTAATTTTCACAGAGCTTCTTTATCTGATTATCTGTTGCTAATGTTAAATGGTTTATCAAATTTGTATTTTTTTAATTCTTATTGATTGTTTTGGGCATAGATAACTGAATGTTATTTATTCCTCATTATTTTAATGTTATAGTCATATTGATATGCAAAAAACCCGCCCCTGTTTTAGTCTAATTTCCTAAATATTTTGAGATGTCCTAAAAACAATTTGCCACGGCTGTACATATATATGTGTGTGTTGAAGTGAGCTATGTCACTCTTTGCCCGACTCTTTTACACGCTTCTTTTCTTCATCTTTATCCTGCTTTGTTTCTTCCTCAGTCTGTACTTACCCTCGATTATGCCTAGGCAAATCCACGTTTTTCTCTTTTCTTCTTAATTTTATTTATATTTCTAAACGGGCTGAGAAAACCAACGAGGGCGTCTGCGCAGAAAGCTGTGTAGAAGTGATTTGTTGAACTGGTGTGGATATGGTTAGTGAAGAAGTGTTGAAAGATATAAAGCGACTAAAACACTTAAGAAAAAATAAAAAAACCCGTTTGGCCGCACTTTAATCACATCATTACTTAATGAAGCTATGTTGCACTTACGAGGCTTTTCTCAATCCATAACTATATATTATATGCAGTATTTTTTCACATACACGTAATATTCTATCTCATTCTATCTCTCAGTTTGTCTTTCTTTCACTCGCACACTAAATCTCACAGACGCACTTCCCTAACTTAATTAGAATAGGTCTTGAATACATTTTAATGTTTCCTAAAGCTGAGTCCGGCAGCAAGAAACGGTCTTTTCTAGTCCTGAAATAGCCTTGATTTATTCCTATCGGGACAGAAATGACGAAACCTGGAATGGGAAATACACGAATAAAAAATCTGCCAAACGAACGAGAGAATAGGAGAGGAAGTTGCAGAAGAAAAGGGAGGAATATGATGGCATCATTCACAGGTGGGATATGCGGTTCATTCCAAACATAGCCCGACCAGGATATGCTAATACCGTCGTAAAGTATTTCTTATAAGTATTTACTTAACTGAAAGTAATCAAATACTGTTGTGAAATCATAAAAGTTTATTTTTAGTTATGAGGACAAAAGATTGGAATTGCGGAGTTTTATACGGCCCCACGCAAGAATCTTCCACTTCGCTTGCTGCATCGATCTACAGACCAAGCTTAAAGGTTCGAACCCCGTCTCTAAAGTAACAATTAAATTTGGCTCATTAAATATTGCACCTTTAATTAGGTAAGAGAAAGTGAGGTCTCTGTAAGGTTAATGTCCTTTATATCTCGATCTTTTAGTTCTTTGTTCATTGCAAACTTAATGAAGATTCCCATTCAAAATAAGTTCGGATGATGAACTTAGCAGAAGATTAAAATCCTCGTAATCTATTTTAAAAGATTCTTTGATTTCGTAAACGAAGTCATTGAAAGTTATGAAAATATCCATTCGTGCCAGGATCATATTTCCAAGTTGTTCGAATGGGCGAATGATGATGGTCTAAGAGACCAAAGGAATGGACGAGCTTTTATCATAAGATTAAATAAATATAAAGAAAGAGGCGCAGACTCGTATTTATATAAAACAGACATTAGTGAGTGGAAATTGAGTTTATCTACATCAAATAACATTGCTATCTCTACAGATAAGTACTACTTAACAAATCACTACGGAAGAATGGTTTTATTTATATTAATTTTTTATGTTTTTTAGATATATTTTCTGCCGCTAAATTTAAATATTACATCAGCTTTGGCATAGCATCCTTTTTTTCAGCGATTTTCTTAGGTTAATATTTGGTCTTTATATAAGAAATCTTGCACTAAGACGATATGTCTAGTTCAATTTATTGCGATTTTCTAAGGGTATTTAGACAATAGCATGTGTATCTTATCATACTAGAGGGAAGAGCGATCTTTCAGGGACCAGAGCGTGCATCCCCCTACTGAATACAATGGAGGAGTCCTGCCTAGTCGAGTAACTCAAATATTTTACAATTAGTGTGCCCAAAACATTCGACAAGACCCTGTGGGCAGGTCTGAGGGACCAAGGGTTTATCCTACTAAGGTTCAGGGGGCGTTCCATCCAGTGGTTCTGCGTCCCGCGAGAGTGACACATTAGAAGACGAGACAAAATGACCTGAAGCCGTCGACGCAGTGGGTGTGGTCTCACGGGAAATGTCGCCTTACAATGGAATGGAAAGGTTGACCCATTCCAGCCTTGTAGTCACAGTGGGAATATTTGAAACGCTCTTCTGGTCTCCTAGTCCTTACAGTCTCTTTGGCGCAATCATCATCGTCTTCATTTCCATTAATCCCTAAATCCCCGGAAACTCCGAAGAAAATCTCCAGGAACTCAGAAGACAATCTCCAGGAACTCAGAAGACAATCTCCAGGAACTCAGAAGACAATCTCCAGGAACTCAGAAGACAATCTCCTGGAACTCAGAAGTCAATCTCCGGGAAATCAGAAGGCAATCTCAGCATCCTTTCGACTTACAGCAGCCGTGGCGTCTTGGATGCTGAGAACAAAGAGTGCTGAGATTGCTATGCTTTGAGGACACCCAGCGCACTCTGTGAGTCACTATAACTCACAATCTGCTACTCGAGCGATTTTTACGAGAAGCGCATATGGCAGTTACCACCAAGGGCATAAGTCGAGGAAAGGAAGCCTTTGCATAAGATTAGCTCATTTGCTTAAAAAAATAAATGCAACAAAAACAAAATGAAATAACAAGAAAAATCAAAAATCAATTCTAAAAAAGAGAAGTCAGAGAAAACATGCTCAGGCGTCAGGGAAAGGTCCGCCTCACTCCTCGCCCAAGAAAACCTAACATTAACCAGACGGGAGAAATAAAAAGCCAAAAAGTCCACAAGTCTCTTTGTACGAACTCATTGTAAACACAAAGAACAAGGAGTAGAGACTTTGTTCGTCCCACACTTAGGCAGGTACCATGCGCAAATATCACTCAGACTGGGACAACAAGAATGTGCAGAAGAGTCTGTGTGACGATGCATTCGGCGCAATAAAGTGGAGGAGAGCTCTCCATCAATGGACGGTGCGTCCCGCGAGTTTGCCCAATTCGGAGACGAGAGAAAACAACCTGAAGCCGTCACAGCATTGAGGGGTTTGCACAAGGGATGGCGCGCGATGGAACGCAGCTTTGAGTTCCCCTCAGCCGTCTCCCATCTTTTTTGCCCGGCAGCCTCGAGAACTGACTTGATTCCTGCCACGTAGTCAGTATGAGGAAGATCGAAACGCTCGTCTGGTCGCCCAGACCTCGAAGACCCTTTGGCTCCCTTATTTTCGTACTCATTCCGCCAACCCCTAAATGTCTAAGAAGATAATCAAGACATCCATTTGGCTTCCGACCACCGTCGCGTCACGTATACCGCCAACCAAGACTTGTGGGCATACAAATGCCCAGAGATAAATCAGGGCGCTTTATGACTCGCTTATGATCCCAATGCGCTCTCCGACTCGGCCCTGCCGGGTTCTCAAACGGAGTTCGGAAGAGCATAATATCCCTTTCCAAGCGGGATATTGCAACCAGCTCGGCCTTGAATCCAAAAACAGAGCTTGGAATATCCTTCTACCTTGGCATGGCTCCAACTTGACATGAACTGTACTCCAAAAAGCTTTAACGACATATTTGTTGTACTCTGGAAACTTTGTGAGCTGAGACGTGACGACAAACGTTCTAAAGTTGTGCTTTCCATGGACAGAACTAGAGGCGCCAGCAGTTCGCGAGCTACATCGAGCTCCCAAGGGAGTTGCCTGACCTTAAGCCAAATTACGGATGCGAGTTCTGCGCGTCCTTGGCTGCGGATGCGCAGAACTCTCTTCCGTAATTTTGCTCGGAACGAATACCGGACCAGCGATCTTGCTGGTCCAAGGCGCTCGTCCGAGAGGGAATGAGGCTGTTTATATCGGCCCACTCAGGCGAGGAATAGGTCTAAATCAAGAGCAAGGAAAGGATGCAACTCTCCCGCATTGAGGCAAGCCTTGTTTAAGAACAAGTCCAGATTGAGTTTCATTACCATATGGGCATTGCGCTTCTCTGTGAGGTGTGTTTCACATTTGACCGACCACGAAGGCATCCTGCAACGAGCTCAAGACCCACACAGTCTAGCAATTGTGGTCAGGCCAATGGAGAAGAACTCAACGGCCTCATCAACCGATCTCTATATTCAAGTCAGATAGAGAAATCAGTCATTTTCTTAAATGAATATATATATATATATATATATATATATATATATATATATATATATATATATATATGAAATTATTTATATATACATGCCTCTGATCACTCTAGCCACTAACAAACCTACGATATTACTAACGCCATCAAGATAGTCTTTCGATATTCCAATACTATAAAAATCTCTAATCCGACATAGTCTCACAGATTTGAAGCTGGGGGTTCTTTTATTCTTTGAGGGGGATCTGGCCCCTTTGGTAAGAGGAAAGCAATGCACCGCTTCGATATCAAACGAGGTTCGCTTTCAACTGGTCCATTTGTGCACACAAATCTTAGATCATAAATTTGATTCTAACAACACCAAAATGTTATATAAAGCGAGTAATTTTATTAAATGTTGCATCGTAAGTCGATTATTATTTATCTTGACTATTATTTTAACATTTTTAAGGATAATACAAATTTAAGACTCCTCTTAGGTTAGTTTTTCTTAATAATTACTCATTGTGTTTCATTTTATTTCTTTTCTTTCGAGGTTTGCCGTCTTCCTCCCAATTGGTATATATTAAATCTTTAATCAATAAATGCGATTAAAAAGTTATAGTTTTAATGTAATACTACCTCTAAATTTTGTACCCAGACAGCCTTTCGATTTTGGGGCTCAATGTTTATTTAAAGTACTTATTGTAAAAGAACAAACTCTGAGCCCCCCACTTTTTTGGAGACCACGTGCGATTGTACCCAGCCATGGACAACGTCACTTACTGTTAGGGAACATTCGAGAAGTTTCGACTCTTAAGCGCATTGGAAAAATATCCCCCAATCCAGCAAAATCGTCCCCCCCCCCCGGCGTCGAGGCGATAAAGAGCCGCTGTGTTTCGAGCCTAGCTGTTAAATGATGAATCGATTCCGCCTCCGGATTAAGATGTCGGGAGCTTGTGACTCCTTTCTCCAAATTACGTCTTCCCTTTCAGAATCGCTCATACAAATACTCGGTTTGGACTGGAGATCGAAGAGTCATGCATGCACCTCAAAGTCGCCTTCACCGTCTAAAGTCTAAGTCCGGTGCGCATTCGTCAGACAGCAAGACTTTCTCCGCCGTGATTCTACCCTAGTCAATTCGTAGCTTCTGTGAACGGCAAGCCTTTGAAGTTGCGCGACAGTCTCTCTTCGTTTAATCGAACCGAAGAAAATCCCTATTGATTACCTCTGAGAAAAAGAAGTTTACTCTTCCAGTGGAATTACGAGTAATCCCACATTTCCCGTCAAACGTCATTTTTGAAGATTGGATATCTATCTTCATCGGAAGGTTGGTTCGGATCGTGCCTCACTTTCCTCATTCGCACCGGGCCCCACTTGCCTCATCGGACCGTTTCCCACTCTCCTTATCGCAAGAATCCCTCCTCATAATAATTATCTAGAGACTATTTCATTTTAAATAATCCCCTTTTGCCATTTTTTAATTCTTATTTTGATGTTGGTAAAGAAAATTATATTTTGTTGTTTCATCTTTAACTAACCTTCAACGATACTCTCGTCTTATTCCTGTCTGATTATTAAGGATTTGAAACCTAACGCCTCAAGTGTGACCGCATAGTCGGTCGTTAATCCCTGCGAACAGTCCTTCAACGGTTCGCCCCCCCCCCCTACATAATATAGGAGTGGTGTATGGTATAGAGTGGTGTTCCACGACATATATTATATATGTATATATTACTTCTATGAAATAAAAACTGGTGTCAAGTGTGTTATTTACATAGTAAATCATTTTAGTTGATATACATCCCCCTTGAGTTTTAGTAGTTCCCTCTCATTATTGAGGTTTCTTTATTTTTCTCTTTTGGCCGAAGTACGTTCAAGCTAGTTCTAGATCATTGGAAGATTAGTCTATTAACTATTTAAAATTTAGATTATTAGTTGGGACCCGTTCTGTGTGTTTGTGTATTCCATTTACCGGAATAGTTGAGTTAATCCTAAGCCGGATTAGAAAGATTAACCCATTCTAACCATGTAGGAAGAGTTTTAGTATTCTTTTAATGGAAGAATTTTAATATTTATTTTTGGGAAAATTAGGCCTCTCGTATATTCCTGAGAAATTTCGTGACGTCAATACCCCCGTTCGCATATTACGGTACCCTAAGTAGGCCAACAAGATGTCTTCTTCGTTTGACCGTTTCAAGAGTTAAAGAGAGTCGGGCCGAGAATTATTAACTTATATTTAGGAAGAAGAGAGAAATGAAATAGAAGAGAAAAGAGCGAAGGAACAAGAACTAAGAGAAGCTGAAGAGAGAAGAGCAAGAGAACAACGAGAAATGGAAAAGAACAGAGTAGAAATGGGAGAGCGTGAGAGAATAAGGCAGCAATTGGAGTCAATGTCAGTTAACTCCCGGACCGAAACTCAACAATCCCCGGCAGTAAGATTTTCTGTCTTTAAAAGAGAAGATTTTGGATCATATCTTACGCATTTCGAGAAGATCTTCGAAATCAACAATTAGAACATCGAGGTAGATGGTGTCGTCAAATTGCTCCCCCTCCTAAACTCCCAGTTGAGGGATATATTCATTTCCCCCTCAGAGTCCAGTGTGGACTACTCTACCCTCAATCCGAACTCTTACCTGCCGTGAATATGACCCCGAACTTCTATCGTGCTCATTTTCATCAAGATAAGATCCGCCCCGGTCAGACCATTCGCCATTTTGGGTACACATCCCAGAAACACATCCCTTCTGGACTTCATCTTAATAGATCAATTTTGAGCTTCCCTGACCCACGAAATCCGTGCCTTCGTTAAGGACAAGCGCTGCTCTACGTTCAAGGAATGCCTAGAAGAGGCTGATGTTTATGCAATGGCCATAACTTGTATCCCAAGGTTAATAAGAAGCCTACCTCGTCTCCTCCCAAGTTTAAGATTAATAACTCCAGGCCCCCTCCAAGAAATACCCCTAAATTCCTGAAAGTTCAAGGCCCCTCGAAACCCAGAACCTCCTTCCTTCGCAACTAAGAGACATCAAGCCCATAATTATTACTCCCCCCACATAATATAGGATTAGTGTATGGTATAGAGTGGTGTACCACGACAATCATAAACTCTTACTCACCAGACAAAATAATGAACATTTTGATAACTCTCCTCCGTTTCATAAAATTAGTGATATAAAAAATTAATGTCCATAAAAATTCAAACTCAAAATTTACGATGCCAATCTCAAAGTTTCTCAGAATATTTCGCTATATTTTAGTTGTTTCTTGAAGTGAGCCTTAATTTTTGAAAGACTGAGGAGATAGAAAGATACCACCATTGAAATGTTATAAAACAAAGAACTTACCAATGATTTTTTCTTGAAGGACTATTCTGGCCACTAACACCACGGGCATAAGTTGACGTAATCAATTTAGTCTATTATTAAACTAAATTAAAAGCTCAAAATCAGACAATAAATCCCCCACCCCCTAAAAAACGAAAAAAAGCAACAAAAAGTCGAGGCAGAAAGAATTCTCTAGCTTTCGCCTGGTTCCGGAGAGTCCATCCAATCTTACCAATGAAACTTGTAGCAAAGGTTTTTTGCTTTCATCTTAAAATGCCAACCATACTTGTCAGGTCCTTGTAGCTATGTGTATGGTTACACAATTTTGCCAAGAGAGATAAAATTATGGGGGAAAATCTTTATTGCATCGGAATTTCTTGTCTCAGCTTATTTTACGAGGTTAGAAAAAGTCCCCGTCTCGTTTTTATATAACAAAGGCAGCGGAGAAAATTGGTCGCCTTTATTAATAGTAAAAACGATGATTTATTGGAATTATAGAAAAGGTTTCGAGATACCTCGTCTTATTTTCTATAATAAAACTTGCTCAATTTCAACAAGGCATCTTATGTAGAGAGTTATAAGCAAGCAAATATGTTTGATGCCATGTAAAAATATATTTCATAAGGACGTAATCAGGGAGAGATGGCACTTCACTACAAGTGCCACATTTCGCTGGCAAGAGGTTCGTACCTCGCAGAGGATGCTTAAAATTGTCTCTCTATTGCACCAAAAGGTGTGAGGTTTAGTGGAAGTGTCATGGTTGAGAAGTAATTTCGGTTCCAAGGCTATGCGCGATTACGGCGCAAATTAAATACACAAGGTACATGAAATTGCTGGATCAGGTTGCTTTGTCCTATCTGCGAGCCTACGAAGCCCAACGTGCAATTTTCATAGAGGATAATAGCCCTCGCCACAGGGCCAAGTAGGTGAAGACCTCCCTGGTGACCAGCTCATCCTGTTATGAACTGGCCTGGACATCGTCTGAAACTGAATCTAATGGGAAATGTTTGGAAGAACCTCAAGATGAATGGAGCAAGATTACTGCGCAAGAGTGTGAACAGTTGGTTCGTTCCTGCAGCAGGAGATATCACCGCATTAGGAGAAGATAGACCTCCACAATGAATAGTAATTAGCTAAAATTTGTACAAATAATGGTAATTTCTAATAAGACGGTTGCAAGCCTTTTTGGATACTAAATCATGTCATATTTTGCAAGGCAAGAATTCTTCCAAAATGCCATCTTTAAATGTGAGAAGGCGGCCTCCGTTAAGCTCGTTCGTTTTAAGATAGCACACCACTTCTTGTTTTCTACCCAGGGACTCGGAAAATATTCGTTTCAAGTACTAAAAACTGGAAAAAAAGTAATTTCTGTGCTGAATAAATACCACTAGACAATTCAAATAGGCCCATAGAATAAATTGAAATGAAATTTTCTGCAAATTTAGTTTAATACAGAAAACACTAATTTTTGCGTCTGCTTTAAATTTAGGCTGTCTTATGACATTTAAAGATAGCGTCATTTAAGGGTTCCTACGTTGCAGAATCGCGTTAAAATATTTAATTTCACAGCATTATAAGGGATACAACTCTCTCCGCCATCAAAATATTACTCCTAGGACATCAATACAACATAAAAAGAAGCATGACATGATTTAGTAGCCTAAAACGCGTGCGCCCGTCTTATTCAAAGCGACCCCGATGTTTTCCACTCATAATTTAATTGTTCAAAAGAAGTTTCTTATCGCTGTCTCGTTTGGATCATTTTGGACAGTTCAATATTTTCTAGCTAATAGCTTATCCGCCGATAAGTTTCGTTTTAGTGATTCAATTTTGCATAACTTTTAACTATACATAGCTTATACATTTTAGTTATCACACAATAATCTGGCAGAAGTTATGGGAGATGTTGTGATGGAAATCCATGCGTTCTGATCTTATTAGACGGTGCTGTATTTAATTAGGTCAGAGGCTTTGTTCTTATTTACTTTAGTTCTTCAATCCCGATTTCTGTGGACCGCTTAAGGGATTTGTAAAGATGAGTCACTCCAAGGTTTTTCGACCCTGCTATAACCTAAACTAACTTAACCTAACCTAATCTAAACTAACCAAGCTTATTCTAGATTAGGTTGGTTGGTTTAGGTTAGGTTTATGAGAGATGAAACCCCCTTGGGGTGAATCATCTTAACAAGATCCAGCTTAAGTGCCGCGGGCACTGAAAACAAATATTGATGACGCTGACCTCCTTTAGTGTCGCCAGTTATATCCCAAATGCCATCCATCAACAGATATTCCATACTCCGCCATAGCTTCGTGTTTACATCACCAAAGTCATCGATAAACGGATCTTCCATAGTTTTCTATTCACTCTAACATCCGTTTTTGCACTAAATTTCATGCCACGCTCGGCCATTATTATTAGTTCTAAATTATCTTTCTTCGTTCGTTCTCTGCTCTTTTAAAAGTCAAGTTGTCCTTAGAGACGATGTGACCAATGTGGGCATTGCGCCTCTCGGTTGTGGTTTGCCGTTGTGGAATCCGAAGTCGAGTTGGTGAATGCTGCGCGCTTTCAGTCCCTGATTTCCCCCCAATGTCTGAGGAGTTGCCTTTCCCCCAAACTGGTCTCTCCAAACGATCGGAGACGCCCTAATTTCGATCGTGGCTCATCTCAAAATAGTTATTTTTAAGTAGTTTTTCTATTTTCGGTGTTCGTAGCATTAAAATGAAATAGGGTCGTTAACTATTAAAATAAAAATGAAACAAAATAGGGTCGCTTCTTACTAAAATAAAATGAAGTTAAATAGGGTCGTTTTCTCTTAAAATAAAATTGAAAAAATAAAATAGGATCCCTTCCTATTAAGCGTTCGCCTATTTATGTCCATTTTCTCGATGGTCATTTAATTGTACCCCCTCCCCCATTTTTACTAAACTAGCCATCTCAAGATCCTAGCAATTTGCCCCCCCCCCCCTCCTCCTAATTAAGCAGCATCTTCTCCTTTCGGGGGTTGGATGTTAAAGTGATCAGAAGAAAGTGTAGAGGAAGGAAACATGAACCCATACTTTAGGGTGAGAGAAACTGCCATAGAAGAAATATTTAGCCTTATAAGCTGGGACTGAGATGCAAGCAGTTCGTAAGAGCAAAACACTCAGATGTACGAACAAAGGTGTCAAATTTTGGCCAAGATTCTCAGATGATAAATTGGTTCGAGTTGTCCCGATTAATGTCGACGTTGGTCACGCGTTGTTATGGAGACGCTTTGGCGAACGGTTGTTACAATAGAGCAGCAGAGCTTTACCACCTCTTTTGTCTCGCGGCACATCAAGCCAGGGAGTAGTAATAGGGTCGAGGCACACCAGCACTCTTTAAGAATACATTTAATCATATAATAATAATAAATGTTCGCAAGTTAGCAATGCTAATCATGTATTAATTTAGTGGCCAAACGTATTACAGTACGAACATGAGGAAAAATTAAGAGCTTCATCAAAGATACCTAAAAATATCAATGAGAAATTCTTCCTCGGCGTTGATTCATAATTTCCCTTATCTGAGGCCGAAGGGTGGATAGGGATACCCGCAAGTCCTCCTCCAGTGTCTCAAGCCGCGACCTATTACTGTGTTCATTGCGAGTATAAATAAATATAAAATGCAGTAAAGACAAAATTCATACTGCATTCCTTCCCCCACCCCCACCCCAAAATACAGTAAAGATGTAAAAACATAAACAGCAAATAAATTTAAGAAAGGAAAAACCTTCAGTGTACAAGAAAAAATAAAGCACTTAACTTCTAAATCCAAATACCATTAAAGAAATCCATCAAATTATTTAATTAACAAGAAATAAACACAACAATGAAAAACAGAAATATTATTTGCCAAACACAAACATTTAACATCTTAAATTTCTCATTTATTAAGCAATTACATATCAATTATAGACATCAGCCTTAATAGGATACCTTCCTTAAATCACCCGCAGCACACTTGCAGTCGCTTTAAGACTTAATCTTCTTAAATTCCTCAACTTAATAAGAAATTATTGATCAAATCTAAATACCAAACTTATAAATCTTAATTTGCCTAAAGAGAAACAAAAATATTGGATAGACATATTGAAAGTAGAAAACGAAGTTATTAATATTAATAAAAATCTATAGCTATGGTAGGACACTCTGTTACGGCAGGACACTTTATTGCGTGACAAGTACGAAAATTGTATCATACATTCGTACAAGATCGAAATTTGTTCATTAATCTATTTTGTTTGAGAGAGAATCAACTTTCATCAAATCTACCGAGTCACAATGGTTGGGAATCGCTGGTATATAGCCACAAAAAACAACCTTTGGTTTTGTTTCTCCAAAATACTTATGTCTGTCTTATAGAAACAGTTTATCAAGTGTTTCCTTTGGATATAAAAGAGGAATCAATTTAATTTATGCTTCTCATGTTAAGTGGAAGGCAATTTGTTTATGCATCATCAGTTAAGCTCATTGATTGCTACAATAAACGCATTCCATAGCTGCGTTCAGCCAGATTAACTGGCAATTCTAACATAAAGTGTACCCATATAATTGAAAATCCCTGTTTATTGCGAAGGCAAAGTTATTGGTAAAATTAAAAATATTGCTCCCACTGCTGCAGGACTACACCCACTTCGGACCGATAAATTGCTTTTCGCTTCAAAATTTTGCGCATTAGATACGTATCTCTTCCGCGCAGGCGCTGAAAATTTGACCATTATTTTCGGAAAAGACCAGTCTAGTTGGCGTTGTATTCACTGCATGTTGGATATTGGTTTGTAGAGATGAATGGTTCCGAACTTGACGATCGTATGCAATTCGTGAAGACAAAGACTTTTTATTCGCGGTTATTCAATCGAAAAAACTCGTTTTGAGTCATAGATCAGTGAGATAAGGGCTTACTCGGTCACTTATACGAACCTGGTAGAAAACTAGTGTTTCTTTGTTACGGGGGCTCTAGGAACAACGGTTTACTTCGTGGGATAGTTGTAGCACAACGCACAGGGACAAAAAAATAAATTCGAAAAAATCTACTCGTCATTTGCTAATTATAGATAAGAGCATCGATGTTTTGAGTGTTAAACATAGGACTCGCAAATATGCACTTGTTGATGTGCGCCTATATTGATTTCTATAATAAAAAATAATGATATGTAAGAAGGGATAATTTTATCGATAAAGGAGCTTTATCTATCAACAAGAGTACTTGATATCCAATTCGGTATCATTTTTAATGGTAATTTCTAAAAAAGACCTGGCGGAAACTGCATTTTATCTGAATAAGGTTAGACCTTTAAGGAAAAGGTGGTTATTTTTGAAGGTGATTTATTAAATGGTGGTTATTTATTTCATATAAATGTTTCGTACTACCCTCTTGCATAGGTAATTTCAAGTTTCTCAAAAGTAAAAAAAACAACAAACAAAAACGTAGACTGTATGCAAAGCTGACAGGGCGCCGACAAATTTCGAGTTTGGCGTTGACGCTTTTATATTGTCTTCTTCCTCCAATCACGTAAGCAACGGAAAAAGAAACCCCCTTCACATGAAATTCCTCGGTGTGCTCAAAGTTTTGAACGTCCTGCCACTTTCATCAGCCTGTTAAGAATCAAAGGGATGTAGTCGATTTCTTGGCGCGAATGAGCAGTATCTCCCAGGCAATTTCGAGGCAGTGTACAATTGCACTATTTAACAAAAATTAACTTTTTCTTGCTTCCGGGTCAAAACTGTTATTTCCCGGTTGTTCGTAACTAAAGTAAATGATAAAAGTCTATTTTGAACCCCAAACTTTGCTTTTGTAGGTACGGAAATGAATTTCTAAATTTGCCCATTTGTAAAATAATCCTAGTGTATAATTAATTTCGGAAGAAAAATGAGAATATATAAAAAGGCTGTTGTAGGTTATAATTATTTTTATAGCATGGCAGAAATATTACTTAAAAAATTCATTGGAATTTTGTAGAATAATATTTGTTTAATGAAACCTTCCAAAATTTGCTCGATTTAATGAATTTCTCTAATTTAGTAGAATTTGATGAAGTTTCAAGAATGTTCCTGAACTTGCCTCGGAAGCTTCTTGAACCTCCTGGAATATTCACACAGGAATTCACAGATCTGCATTTCATCAGAGAAAAGGCTCAGCTTAAACGAAAGAAGTGGTTCCATAAAATAATATTAAATTATTTACTTGACCTTTTATTAGTAGGTTCTAACCTTGGAACCCCCGTTTACTCCTAAAAACAAAAAATGGCACCTGAAAATATAGTAAACAGGGATTCTGACTCCTTAACCTCCTATTTAGGTATTAATAATTTTTGCCCTTATTTATGTAATAACCGCAGTCCAAAAAAGATTACCTGGACTAATAACAGAGATCACTGAAACACATCCACCTTATCCGACAACCCCCTGAGACCTGTTGTAGGACTCGTGCCTTTTAATATAAATAACTTATCCTAATCTTAATTTCTTATGTAAAATTTACCATTGAAACGAAACTAGGGACTTGGCCAAAATAATATAGAGACTGTGAAAACTCTAGAAAATGTTTATAAAAAACAGATGGTCAGAAATATGGCAGCGGCAATTCAACGGAAACACGTGGAAAAGTCATAAAGTGTTCCAAGACACCTATTTCGAAATGTTGGGCTCGACTCGAAGGGTCTTATCCTTCTCTTAATTAAACGCTTGTAACACTTCATTTGTTGTATACGAGACAATTGTAGTGTGTTTATATGTGAAAGAGCATTGTAATGCGACTAAGTTAATGTCTGAACTTAGAAATAGATCGTACGAAGTGAGCGTGAGGGACTTCAACTTACTTTCACTCAATGTTTTCCTTCTTCGCCACCAACTTATTCTACTTTTTAAAATCCTGCACAATTCTGAATTATGACTAACAAATGAGCTAGATAAACGAGCAACCACTAGAAATAACTCTTTTAAGCTAGAAAATCTATACCTGTGGAATGCTGTTAAAAGTAATCTAATAAATAGGTTTAAGAGTTGAATTTAAAATATAATTTTATATAATTAAGAGTTAAAAAACTATTTTTTTATCCAATCCTTTCTCCTTTTGCGTGTCTTTTACCTCTGAGTTTCACCCCTTCCTTTTTTCCTGGAACGAGTCTCGAGTTGATCTCAGCGTCTTTGTTAGTTCGTAATTTTGACAAATGTAATTTTAACAATTTGATTTAGCAACATATTAAGGCATAAGGCATGAAATGTCCCTCTTAGATAGGAAATATCTGCTAGAAATGAAGACCATATTTACAACTACTCTAAGGAAATCCTAGAAAAGCACCTCGACGGCTTGCAACAGACTTGCCAGTACACATGTCTTTTCCCGCCAATTTGTGCGTCAAAGGAAAATGGAGGACGTAGGATTCCACGCGTCTTGAGAGAACACCAGATAAGGGACCTTCATCTGTTATATTCAGCATTGCCAATCCCGGATAAACACGGATCGTCTTAGATCCATGTCGTAACTGATAACCAAAATGAAAATTGTTTCACAATAATAGACAAACTTTTCAGACATTAGATGCATCCAAATCTCCGCCGGGGCATTTTCCAAATCGCTTTACTCGCAAGAAATCTTCCGTATTTATGAAAACCTGAAATCAAAATAACTTAAGCTGATTAAGAGTAAAGGAGCCTTCATGCTGCAACATGCGCTCTGCCACACACTTATAAAATCTCTGTAATTTATCGACACCCTCCTTACTCACTTCTTTAAGACACAGGAAACTGTATAAAGGCTCTAAAAGATTCGCAAAAGAAGATGCTATAGTTGAAGAATTGGAGCATTTAATTGTCTGAAAGATAAAAGTACAATAAATGGGAATATTTAATTTAACACTACATTGTCAAAAGACGATTCACTATAATAGAACATATTTGGATTAACTATATTTGAAAGGTTTCACTTATGTGTTTCTTTTAGACATTTTAAGAAATACACCCTAATATTTTTCACCTTAAACTCATAAAACTACACAATTTGAGGTTTCAAGACAAAAATCATGGCCTGAGGCAGGGTAGGGACCATTTACTTCGACCACAACTGGTCCCTACACAGACCTTGATTCAAGCTTGCATTATAATTATTAACATCGAGTGCTTCCGAGAGCGATATTTATCTAACCATCCTCCTATCCTCTTTCATAGCTCTGAAACGTCTTAGTGAAGCTTAATTGTAATTCTTACATCCACCCAACACATATGTGGCCCATTAGGATATAATCCTGATGACTAAGAGGGTTGACAAAGGGGTTGATTCATTGAGGTACTGCTCCAGATACTCCTAATTGACGCGCCTCAAGGTATGAGGGTGTTTTCCTGAACCATCTTAAAACCTCTTGGATAATCACATCTCTGAACAAAGGGCAACTTTTATAAGAGATAAATATGATGTTTAGAGTTAGTGAAATTGTTCCAATTTTTCTGTAATGATACATATTCATTTAGAAAGTTGCAGTAATCACTAAGCCTTCTCTAAGCTGTAGTAATGCTTAGGATGTTTTTAATTAATCACATAAATCCCCACCAATGATGTTTGATTGTCACATGAACTATCTGAAGGACAATGTTTACGTGTCAACATCGCCTTATCTCTATGAGGTGGAAATGACCGTGAACCATATCTAGACAGAACTAGTAGTGAAGGTCAAACTTGAGTTGAAAACTGCAATCTGTAACGGAAAAACTTTCTCTGATTGCAGAAAATAGCGCATTCTTATTCTTTGTCGTGGTTTACTACAGCAGAAGGCTATTTATCCCTACTCTTCGTCGTGGTTTACTATAGCAGAAGGCTATTTATCCCTACTTTTAGGCGTGGTTTACTACAGCAGAAGGCTATTTATCCCTACTCTTAGGCGTGGTTTACTACAGCAGAAGGCTATTTATCCCTACTCTTAGGCGTGGTTTACTACAGCAGAAGGCTATTTATCCCTACTCTTAGGCGTGGTTTACTACAGCAGAAGGCTATTTATCCCTACTCTTAGGCGTGGTTTACTACAGCAGAAGGCTATTTATCCCTACTCTTAGGCGTGGTTTACTACAGCAGAAGACTATTTATCCCTACTCTTAGGCGTGGTTTACTACAGCAGAAGGCTATTTATCCCTACTCTTAGGCGTGGTTTACTACAGCAGAAGGCTATTCTTTGGATGTAGATGTTTCTGCTCAAGAATTTCAAAATCTAAACATACGAAGACCAGCGTCCAAATCCATGCCAATAATTGACTGCGATCATTATTTTTTAGCTATTTAATTAAATAATTGACGACCAACCAGAGTATATAATCCAAAACGTTGTTTTTTAAAGAAGTTGGAGGAAAGTAAAAGTGTGAAAACTGTATAACTCAAGTAGACTACTATATATTTCTTTAAGCGAATAGGGCACGCAACTCTCGAGCAGAGGCCCCCGTGTTGCAGTGAAGCGAGGGAAATATTTATTAAGAATGACTTTAAGGCTTCACCTTTCACTCTCTCCTTGAGGAAAGGTATAAGGATCTCCCTACAACCACACACATAATCCTTCACTCATTGTCTTCCGAGAAAAAATAGCCTCGCTTGGCACATCTCTTAACTCTCTTCTTTTTTACTCAATCAAAAGATTTTCCTCCTCTTTAACATAAACGAATCCTGGCAAAATGATGTTGGTGAATTCATGAGTTGTAGAACATAAGAGGAAAGAGTTGATTCAATTTGAGTTTGTAAATCTGGTTCCCAAAAGGAAATAAGCGTAACAATAAACACTAATATATTAGGGAATGTGATATTTACATATTGAGGTTTTAATGCACGGGGGGATTAAATTTCCCCTGAGTGCATTTGTTGCAGCCCTGTTTTTAGGTTTAAAATTACCCACCAGAATAATAACAATCACCAAACAATTGATTTAATACCTATTTGGTTTAGAAGTAACAACCAATCAGGGAAGAAACATTAACCTAGGCCCTCACACGTTTCATTTGTTGGTAAGACAACAAATTGAAATTGCTACGCGAAGCCCACTGATCATTCATTGGATTAAAGAGTTTGTGGTAATTCGGTGGTAGAGGGGAGGAGTATTGTTTGCCAACGAGAAACTCCTCCTGGCTGTGTAAATGGCCAACCAATCTGAGTCTTTACAGCTTCTACCATCGAACTTCATCCGATGTCGGAATAATCGCATAAGTTTAGGTGAATTTTAAATGACTCGGAGGGGCGATTAATATTCTGTAATAAAGACGGGAAAAGATCTGAAATGAAAATCTGTAAAGCAGGAATGGAATGAGAGGAGAATAAACAAGGAAGATTCTTGTTGTAATTTTGTTGTATTAAAGAAAGATGTAGAAATGAATTTCTTGTGTATGACTGTCATTTGCCTTCTCTGAGGTCATACCAAATATGTATCTCGAGATCGAAGGTTTCGCTCAGGCGGGTTGTGAGCTGCTTCTCAGAGTGAAGGAAATTAAGCGACGTGGCTGGCAGGGGGCAGTTGCGTTATGGATTTCCCGGTCGAGTTGGCCTTGTTGCCTTTGCCATATACTTGAGCAAGTAGTGGTTTGAATCACAAGATATAATAATACCCTGTTTCGTCTGAGAAGAGGCTCATAAAATGTACAAATCAGACATGCAAACACTTACATATACAAAGAATACTAGTGTAGGTTTGTGTAAATATTTATGATCTATTTTTTTTTTAGGTAAAGGAGAGGTTGAGCGATGAATAAGGATTATAACCAGCGGGAAAAGGAAACCCAAGCCCTTTTAGGGGGCCATCCTTATGATTCTGAATGTAGGAGGCCCCATTCACTCTCGTGACCAAATAAGTGCTACCTATATTTATAATGTCCTTCCTCCACACACACAACGCATCACTCCTCCCTCAAAAAGTTGCGGAGAAGTTTCTAGTCCACACTCCCCTGACTTGAACCGGACAGGGGATGTCAGGTGACATCTGAAGGTTACGTGCCTTCCCCACCCCAACATCCACAGTTTGCCTCTTGTCCCCAATGCCTCGAGGAGAACTTGCGGCTAAATTTCTTTGACACATCTTCACTTTCCCCAACTTTACCACTTTATTTTTAAATCTCCCTTTACCCACTTCATGCGTGATTCGGCCTCGTTGCTATTGCGTTTTCAAAAATCCCCTGAACTTGTACGTTTGGATTTCCATTTCGCCGCGATGAGTTCCCCCCCCCCCCTCCTTAACTACGCCCCCAACGAAGACCTGGCTCTGTTTCCCATCGGTTTGACAGCGATTGTCCTACTGCTCTTTATGCCGATTATGCGGCCGGGAACCGCAGAAAAACAGGACACTCAGTTCAATTAAAATAATAATAATAATAATAATAATAATAATAATAATAATAATAATAATAATAATAATAAGGAGATGTGCCAAGTTTAAAGTTAATTCTCAGCAATCAGTATCCTTGTATCTCCCCCCCAGCCCCCAACCAATATTTAAGAAAGGGGAAAATTCTGCTGTGGTTAAATTCTTTTTCTATTTTCCCTCGAGGCGGATTTCCTCAGAAGACGAGAGTCGATTGTTTATTGTTCAGGGATGAGGGCGGAAAATTGGGCTCTTTAGCTTCGGGAGGGTGTGAATGTGTGTGTGTGTCTGTGCGTGATGAAGAGAAAGAGAAGGGAGAGTGAGGTGGGGTAGAGAAAGCAAGGGGAAATGAGAGGGGGGATGAAGAGGAGGGAAGAGTGCGACCGCAGAAAGTAGGAGGGTTAAGAGAGAGAGAGAGAGAGAGAGAGAGTAACAAGGAGTAACAAGGAAAGGAAATACCCTAGGAGACCTTACGGTCCATTCAAAGAGGGTACCTTTGGACTATCAATCGAGCAGGCACAAGGCTGCTCAATTGTTTTGCGTCCCTAAACGGCCACTTTTCAAGACCTTGTCTAGTCTTGACTTGAACTGGTCAACAGATTCACTGTTGACAACTTCCACTGCAAGTGCGTTCCACTCACCGCAGATACTGTAAGTGAAAAGATTTCCACACAGATTGCGGTTGTAACGCTTCAGTTCAAGTTTGAAGCCGTGATTGCGCGTTCTGTTCTCACTCAGTGTGAAAATATCCCGGTAGTCAACATTGTCGAACCCTCGAAGTATTTTGAAAACTTCGATGAGCTGACCACGCTGTCTACGGGTTTCCAGCGACAACAGATCTAATTCCCTTAGTCTATCCTCATAACTTTTATGTCGGATAGAGGGAATCAACTTGGTTACCCTGGCTTGTACGCGTTCCAACCTTGCGAGTGTGGAGAAATTGCGCATATATATATATATATATATATATATATATATATATATATATATAGAGAGAGAGAGAGAGAGAGAGAGAGAGAGAGAGAGAGAGACTGCATAAAGTTTGATCACATTATAAATCTTATTGCAACAAAAAAAACTAAATTTGATCTTTGTGTCTCTATTCGTTTTCTTTTTCCTTTCAGAAGTTTTTGGGGTGCAAGTTTTGAGTGTCAAAGTGCCTCTGAGAGCCAGAAGTGGGGGCCAGGTGCCTCTGAGCTGCCTTTTCGACCTCGAGGGAAAGTCGCTCTATTCCCTAAATTGGTGGAAAGACAACCAGCAGTTCTACCAGTTCAGTCCGTCGAGTCCAGAGCGGAAAACGGTTTATGAAACACCAGGCATTGATGTTCTGGTAAGTGACGATCCAAGTCTAGTTTGTTCTCTCTTATTACACGTTCTTTCACTTTTGGTAGTGCTTTAGTTTGATTTCTTTTCAATCACTCTCAATCTTTTGAAATCATTCCCGGATTTTTCGTGACTATTGTTTTAAATAAATCATTTTCCTTTTTCTTTGTAGTCACTTTCGAAACTTTGAATGTCTACTTCGGATTCAGGCTTAAAGGCCGATTTTGTCTATTTAGTTTATTTGTTCCACTATTGACTACTTTATCTCTCTCTTTCTCTCTCGCCTCCTTTCCCGCTTTGTATTTTATCCCTTTTTATTACATTATTAGTTTGTAAAGATCGGTTTCTACTGAGATAAATGCAGCCGCACAAATATCATTAGTTTTGACCTCTTTTGATCAGTAATTCTTGGATATATCGTTCACAATGGCGTAGCGAAGCTCTTTAATAAAATCAAAAAAATAACTTTGAACAAATGGTTATTAGAATAGGATTATTATTTAAATATTTGCAGCAGCTTTGCCTGCAATAAATGAGTACTCACTTCTTAGACCATGAGGGATGCTGGTTAACCTTTCGCTTGAATCCAGTTTTATATTGTTTTGTTAAATTTATTTAACAAAATTAATGTCTTAAAATGATTTGGTCACTTAATCAACTTGACAATCGCTCTATTATGTTAATTGAACCCTTCCTGTGCCAACCACGCGGCTCTTAAGTGGTCTTCCGTCCTTCTTCACATGTTAAGATACCATTTCTTAGCCGTTCTTACTCTCGGCAGGATCAAGAAATTTTTAGACTTTCACCCGTGGAAAAAAGTTGATTCAAATTTTAAAGGATTTATTATGTAGGGTAATGGCTTCGCCCCCACTCCCCTACGGGGGAGCTTGCGCTTCGTTACTAAGATTAAAATTTAAAATCTAAAAAAAAACAGCCATGGTTAATTTTTTATAAATTTTCTGAACTTCGCCAATTATAATAATTTTAAAAAGGAACTCCAAACTAAATTTCTCCCTTTTCGAAATATCACGTTGCTATAATATAAAGTTATAGAAGAAGATACATAAAAATAGATTTTCTGAACTTCACTATTTGTAATTATTTGGGTTTTAAAAAATTCACCAAATTTCGATACTTATATTTATTTCTGAACTTCACCATAACTTTGATAAAAAAACATAAGTCATAACCCAACTAAGATGAAATTATTATTCAAATACTCAAAAAAATCCCCTTCATAAATTATAGAGTTAGTGATGAGGATAATGATGATGATCACTAGTATCCTTTCGGAATATTCTTCCACACTGCAGTGTACTTACTGTTAGCTCTTATGATTTATAAACCCCCAAAAGTAATGGAAACGTGTTATGTTATTATTCAGGAGATGCAATTTGTCGCTGTTTGGCAATATGCAAATATATTTCTGAACCAATTTGAATGGATTTGGCTAACGTAATTTCCATTTAAAATTATTAATTTCGAGATCCATTAGTGTCTTTGATGTAGAGCAGGTGAAGCCATCTTGGTAAACACAAAAATTCTAACATAAAATATTTAAATATTCTTTCTCAAGATATATTTTGGTGTTTCCTAAAGAAACTCGGATAAAGTGGAGTTTTATTTCGCTCATATATATAATGCCAACTTATATATTCAGTAATCCTACAGAAAAGGTATTGCAGGATCTAGTGAAAATTGTTTTCGGTTGTACTAGGTACCTGTCAAAGAAGTAAGTATAAAAATCGATTTACTGACGGCCGCTCTTTTAACAATATTGAGTTGTGATTCATTTAAATTCGCAACTCTTCTTTAGCTGTAACAAGTCGTGACAAGGAATTGGGTAATCTATTGGTAAATTGCGATGCAAAATGGCGATAGACAGAGGAAGAATATTTTGGTTGAGTTTGAATTGTCCAATTATTCGGTTTGAGGATCCAATTTTCTTCCATTGAGTGTTGGACTTTGTTTTAAATAGATTTGTGCAAGGACGAACTTACATCTCAAATTCCGTCCTTCTTTCCTTCCTGTTTATATATTTTTTTCTTTTTAATCATAGTAAACCTAAATAGTCATTTTTACACGCTTTGATTTCTGAAATTATGTACTCTATAAGTGACGCCTCAAATCTTTCTTTCCTTCATTTCTCTTTCAAAGTCAATTCGAGTCGGAAAGACTCTTCCAAGTCTCTCGAAGATGGAGGACCACGGCCATGCCAGGTCTTTATAACCTTCCAATTGCAGTTGATCTCACGTACGCAAAGCTCTTCGGCCATTTTCCCGCCCTACCACCGGCTTCAAAGCCATGTGCCTGTAAAGCAGGCAAGAACTCGTCACATTTAAATGCATAATCCTCCTGCTCTTCTATACACGTGGAGGCTTCTTTCACACAAACCTGCAGCGGCAAAGAATGCGTTTGAGGAAATGCGCTGAATCAGCGTCACCCGTCTTCGCAAAGGCGAATGGGAGGCCATTCTTCAGATTTTTCTCAAATCGCAGGGTGTCTCGATACTCCCCAGCGATTTTCCAAGATTCAATATCAGGTGTATAATGCGGTAATGCAGATTGTCATAGGTTGGATAGGTAAAGATATACCAGAAAAGAGCCGTTGACTCAGATTCAATCCACATACCTGCTACTATATTGAATTTGGGCTTTTTGAGTCGGGCAGTCTGTCAACATGTCTTAAAAAACGCGCACAAAATTGTCAGCAGTTTACAGATTCGGTATTATGAGTTCTCGAATTCGTTTTCTTATTACTGGCGGACATTTTGCTGTAAGTTTTTGGCCTGATGCGCTCAATATCACTCCTAAAAACACTTTGAGACTCTAGAATAGGAAGGACTTCGAATTAACCATGAAAATAACCGGTATAGCACAAGTCTTGTACACTCGTCAAAAAAGTACGCGCTCCATGCAAGACCTAAAGGTCACGCACACGTTACGGACGAAGACCCTCCTCGTGCTGGCCCACATGCGGTTGACGAAGGACTTCAGTTTTCCACGTTGCTGTGGTGGATCTTGAATACCTTGCCCACCATATCCGCCCGTACGCTGTAATCGAGGCGATTGAGGTCGGAAGACTGCAGTGGCCAAAATCCTTCGACCAGGAGTTCTTGTTCGAAACCAATCACTCTTGCTCGGCCTTGGCCGTGTGGGCATGGACATAGTTTTGCTGAAAGACGTAGTCCGATTTCTTCATGACCTTTTTCACCCAGAACAGGACTTTTGTGGCCATTAGATCCCTGTAATCAGGGGAAATGAGCGTGTAACCTGCCGCGAAACACACTGGCGGCATCTTCTTGGCATTTGAAGCTACGACGCCGAGTGTCACGAAGAAGGCCGAGTGCTTGATCGATAATCAGTAGGCGACCTCCTAAAGCACCTGGTGAAGCTTACCATGCGGTTATTTTGCTTGCTTTTTGATGACCGGTTCGACCGTGAAGGTTTTTCAAACAGAAAAAATAGAATTCGATTGCCATGACTCTTCAAGTCGGTGAAAAGGAAAGGATAACGCTCCTGACGTTGTTTTAGCAGACATTTCGTGAGAACAGGCCTTTCCACGCAACTCAAGCCCTTGCCGCCCTATTTCTTAACGGTTCTTGATACCATGGCCACCTAGATGTTCTTATAGTTCGCAAACGCTGTTATTTTAAGCTTCGTAGCACTTTTGAAGGCCTTTCTCATAACCAAACGGTTGATAACTGGAGTCTGCCTGAAAAAGTCGATTTTTGAGGTCTTTCCTGTTCTTGAGCATCTCCGCGACAACGTGAACGGTCATCAGGCGAACGTTGACCCGCTTGACGATGTCGGACTTCTTGTAGCCCGCGCACAGAAGAGCAGATATCTCGATTCCTCTCACTTCCATCTAGACACAACTAAACAAAATAGAAAATATGTTTTAATGGCACATGCTGGAAGAGTAGAACATATTCTATGTTCGACGGAACTTTTATATCACCGCGAGAAAATTGAGTTGCTAAAAACTCAGCACAGCCGGGTTTATCCACGTAATTCCGCGAGATTTTTAAGATAGTCAATCTTTTAGTAGAGTTTCATCTTGCACTTTTAAAATCATTATGCGGTCCTCAAATGTGGAACGAAGAAGAAGAATGCAGATCTCTTGTGGACAGATGGAGCAGTTAATGCTTTCACAGAGGTCAAAAGCGTTTAGGATGCCGACATGAGTATAATTCATGTAGACTTTTAAGGGAGGTGTCCCTCACATTCAACGACGGTATAGCTGAGGTGTTAAGCAAAGAAAAGAAGAAACTAGGAATGCCATGGCATTTTTTTCCAAGATGTTGAATTATCTTAAAACTCTTTACAGTACCTTTGGTCGCGAGTTCCTGACTATTTTTCTCTGTCAACCATTTTATCACCAGGTGTAAAGAACTTTCCCCATAAATATAGACCACCACGAAATTATGTCCGTGATCTATACCTTTTTGGATCGCCCTTAACCCAAGTAAATGTCGCCAACTGGATTATATCTCTCAATTCACCAACACATTAGCGGTGTTAAGTAGAAAATAACGTCGTAGCAGATGCTTTCTCTATCTCACTCTCTCACGCCTGTCTATCGACGAAATTTAACCATCTATCACATACATTAATTAATACGCAATTACAACCGCGCAGAACGAGGATCCGAACCTGGCTGGTTTACCTTTTGTCCCTGGTCCACTCGAAGTGTCACATTCGACTGTGAAAGATCCCATACTGGGTTTTGCAAAGGTTCTGTTACCCTTGTTACGATGCTCTCAACAAAGGACAAAATAATAGTTTTGATGCTGTCAGACACGTTTTTAGTGTTTTAACTCATAAATATCTGTTTAATTGTAATATTAATCTATATGGCCACAAGCGGCAGAGAGCACGCGCTTCAGGCAAGACCTGAAGGGCACGCCCACATTGTGGACGAAGTCCTTTCCAATTATGGCCTGAACTCGGTTGACGGAGGTCTTCAGCTCGTCGATGTTGCTGTGGCGGACCTTGAAGGCCTTGCCCTCGACATGAGCCCATACGTTGTAGTCGATGGAATTGAGGTCGAGTGACTGCGGCGGCTAAATGTCTTCGAATAGAAAGAAGTTTATTTTTGACCCCAACCACTCTTGCATGATCTTGGCCGTGTGGACTTGGTCGCCGCCATGCTGAGAGACGTAGTCGACCTTCTTTGTGATCTTTCTCACCGAAGACAGGTGTGTCGCGGACAAGATATCGCTGTAAGCAGCCTCAAACCACACCGGCAGCATATTTTTGCTATTCTAAGCCACGATGCCAAGAATCATGACGGAGGCCGAGTGCTTGGGAGTGGACAAGAAGCGAACTTCGGAGACGTCCTGGCCGAAGCTTACCACGCGGTTGTTTTGCTCGTTGATGCCCGGATCAACCGTGAAGGATTTTTTCATCAGAAAAAAAGAGAATTTGATTTCCATAACTCTTCAATTCGTTGAGAAGGCGTTGGCAGCTATCTTGACGACGCTGTTCTCGCACATGCTCGGTGAGCAGAGGCCTTTTCACGTAATTAAAAATATTCTCTGTTTTTGCACCTAAATTCTCTTATTTATTTCTCTTCAATAATTTCAGTACTGCGAGGGTGGGGGTTTGTGAGGCGAGCTTTTAACCAGCTTTGTATTCATAACTTGTACACACGTATATGAACATTCTCGTGAAACTAGAGTGACTTGCAGCCAAGATTTAGACTCCCACTGAGAGAAAGAGAAGGAGAGTAGCGAACCTCCTTCTTTAGCTCTTCAGATAAATTTCTTGCTATCTCTTTCCGGTTAAAATGGAAGCAATTTTTGCAAGGAACTCATTTGACTCCAAGCAGGGGACACGCCAGACTCTGCCAATTGTTGGAGATGAAACCAGAGTTCCGCGTTAGTTTACTAAGTCATGCAGTTCATTCCAAAGTTATACACATGCCGAGAAGACTAGTAACGCGTGCTTCAAAAGAGACCTACATTTCTCCCCATGTCGATCATAATAGTTTTCTCTAACCACGCCATCTCTTCTCAACCACGCACGCCATTCATTATAAATCTACATTTCCACATTGCTTGTCATGTTTTAGACACGTTAACGTAGAATGACCCCGAGATATACGTCACTTCTACCCAATATTCGTGGACGCTCAAGGTCAAACGGGTGACCTTGGCTCAACTCTAGTAACGGCAGAGATTGGGGATAGAGGTGGTGAGCGGAGGGGAATAAGTGCGAAGGATTTAAATTCAAAGAATTGAGTGCAGTTGGCCGATATTAAACTAATGAAGGCCGCGGGCTATGAGGCTTATGAAAAAGTAGGAGCAAAATATACTTTAATATTTACAAAGTTATATACAATAACTAGATTAAATAAAATAATGGCACTAGATACTCGATGAATAAAAGAACCGAACTTAACAGAGCTACTCGGGGCGAGCTCTACGAAGGGGGGTGAGAGGAGATACAAACCTCTGTACATACACACACAGGGATGACTGGCAGGATAGTCACAGATGATTCGTCTTAGCCTGGCTTGGGTTCAAGGCTTTAAAAGATAAAACGGCGGATCGGATGGATTCGAGGGACTTTAACCAAGGTGAGTTCAACCTCTAGTAGTATGACTAGCTGGAGGGAGTATTCGTGCCAACCAAAATGTACCGAAACCAAGGATGGACCAATTAAGTGGAGATCAGATCCTTCCGGATAATTCTAGCCTTCTGCTCGTCGAGAAAATGGAGCGCGATCGAGAATGACGTGTTTTGTTGTAAAAGGCAGGCATGTACTGTCGATACTCAATTGGGACCAACAATATATAGGGACCAGCCAGAACCGTTACTGCCTCCACCAAGGTGGCTTGGCATACGAGAATCTCCCCCACGAACCAACACGGCGCGTGAGGGATGGAAAGTACTTCCTCGGGGGTTTCATGATAACACCCTAGAAGATGACAGAAGCGCACGTTTGAGATTCCAATCCCTCACTTATCGTAGAAACGAATTCGATATTGTGACTGTTCTCACGGTCCTCACTCACTTGGACTGACCTCCTGCCGGACCTCGTGGTTTCGACGGGCCACATGGCGGCAAGGAGCCTCTATTCTCGACACACGTGTTTCTCTTAACTACACCAAACTAAAAGAGCTTTTAATTCACTCTGCGCCTTATCACTAAATTTATCATACAGTGTAAAGGATAGTTACCACTTCCTACTTACAGAGTCTACAGTGCATAAAATGAAGTGATATAATGAGTACAATAATCAAAAATCGATTAATACTTTCCGTTGACGCGAATATATCCAACTTTTATCTTTCTTTCGTATATTTAGGTAAAGAGTATAGATTCACGTCCTCCTAATTCACTCGTGCTGTCAATGCTGTCGTTGCCATTACACCAAACAAGCCAGGAAAGCAAAGTTCAAAACAATTAATGGCTATTTTCTATTGTTTTGCAATAAAAGGAGTTGCAAAATAACAGTTACTGGCCTGCAACAAAGAGTGTGTTACATAGTGTAATCAATTAAATTTCCGTTCGCTTTTCTGTGGTCGCTATGATATTAAAGCAGCACTGCTCGTGATCATTTGAGCTACGCAGGTTTTTTGCAGATATAAAATACTATTAAATATTTCATTTATATTACTCGTATGTCAAAACCTAAGTCAGTGATCGCCAGAGGAATAAGGGTTATCTTGTATTGGCTATGATTTCATAATAAGAAGGAAATAACTTAAACAAATGAAGTTATAGTAATCTTTTAGCTTTCATTTGTCTGATTTATTTCTTTTATTTATTACATGAATCCATTAGTCTAAAAAGTTAATGAAACTGAAACTCTGATCTTATATTTTACCAAAATTGTCCAGTGATATTATCATAAAATGATTATCTTTTTCTATTCTTTATTTTCATAAAGAATTTTCATTTGAAAGGCGACTATGTAAATTGCTCAGGTCATTAAGGAAATCATTATTGATTTTGACGTTAAAAGAGACCGCCGTTAACCGGCCAAATTTTGTGCTGGCCTCCCATCGCAGATTTTCAGGCGCATCTTTGTAATAAAATCTGTGAGTTCTACATTGTTTAATTTACGAGTGATTAATGATGCATCGGAATAAACGGAGCAATATATTTCCAAAATATTTTCATCGGTTAAGATGACTAAAAGTTCGACATCAGCAATATTACTTAAAAGAAAACTCTGAAAATTCCATTTATGACTCGATCAGTTCCTTTATTTATTTGCCGCCCGAGAAAATTTTCCAAATTCTGCTTTTTCAGATTTTAGTTTATTTAAAGACGCGATTTGTGAGGAAACAATTGGACTTAAGACCCGTATCCATAACCTTGGGCTAAAGATGTAATTAGCGAGCCTTGAACATCATACTCTGCTATACTTAAATAGTAAAGGACAAAATACAATTACTAGTGGCGAAGGAATATTTGCTCTCAGTCAATTAAGAGGAGCAGAAAAATGCAAAAGGTGATCCAAAACAGCGCAATTTCTATTTCTAGATCTTTTTTTTCTTTCACTATTCATGTTTCTCTCTCTCTCTCTCTCTTTGTCTCGCTTTCCTATTTATTTCTCTTATTTCTCTCTCACCCTCACCCTCATAAGAGGCCAGCTGATTGAAACTTTTAAAATAATAAGAGGAGTTGAAATCGCAGATCGCAGGAGGCTGTTCACGTTGAACGCAAATGCTACACGTAACCAAAGGTTACAAACTGGAATTACCGCAATTCCATACTAGCATTTGCGGAAACTTCTTCTTGTACAAAATTTGCGGAACGTGAAACCGTCTACCGCCAGGAGTGGTAAACAGTTCGTCAGTCGAACAGTTCAAATCTCGACTTGACAAGATAATCCACACCCTGTCCTAGATGGCACCACCTTAGTATAGATTATAGATCTGAGGAAAGTAGATAGGTTTCAACTTTTTGTATAAAAATTTCCTGTTTGTATTCTTTTTTTTCAGCACATTCAGGTATCGTTTCAGCTTTCTGGCCCGCAAATGCGGGGGAGAGAGGTGGGCGGGGAGACCCTTCATCTATGCTACACTTTCTCTTATGCTATAGGTTAGGGCTTTCTCAAAATAGTACCTGCACGGTATGGTCAGCAATGTCCTTTGAGGTACTACCCTTGCTTGTGAATCCTCGTCACTCTTTTTCGCTTTCGTTGTCTTTCTCTATCTCTTCCTCTTTCCAATTAATTTCTCTTCCTTCTCTCTCACTCTTATACATCCAATCTCTCTTTCTCTCCCTTTATCTCTTCTCTTGATGGTCGCACAGATTAAACTGTTTCTACCAAATTTTCGAATTTTTCATCTTTATCGCTGAAGGCGAAAGATGTGATCGCTGAAAGATAGAGAAGAAATACATTCATTTTACGTCCACTTTTCCAGCGGACTTAGACGAAGATTTGTTAAGTTAGATTCCGTTTGGTAAGGCTATCTTAGGTTTGATTAATTTATGTTAAGATGGTTAGTTAAAGTTAGGTTAGTTTAGGAAACGCTACATTAAGTTAGTTTAGGTTAGGTTTGGTTAAGATAGGTTAGGGTAAGTAATCCTAGGGTAAGTAATTTTGGTAAGTAATCAGAAACGAAACTAATCATAAAGATCAAACAGATCTAACCATCGAGACATTTTAACCTAAGACTCATCGCAGGACAACCTCATAATATTCTCTATATTTTGGGTGACTTGACCCTCTCCAAATTTCCACATTTTCAACTAATCTTGTGTGAGTCAAGTGAGTTTAGAGCTTCAATATCAAAAGAATATCTTTGCATAATTTACAACAAGGCCCAGTCACACCATGATCGAAATTTGTAAACGTCATCATTTATCCTTTTATCACAAGTGACCAAAGTAAATATTTCTTGCGAAAAACAAATATCATTATTTGTGGCCAATTAAAAGCTCGATTAGACCACCACCCCTTTGGAAAACTAATCGGTGGTTCTTTTTACACATATATTTGCTTATTTCAGCCTCACGATTGTTAATTTCCCGTAGTGAATTGTAATATTCGTCCTTTAGTATTTTGCAGCGTCCCCCAAATATGTGTAATAATTTAAGGCCATCCAGGGATTTCTGAAGGATAATACAACACAAAGTTCTTTATTAACCCTAGAAAAATAATGTGTTTTAATGGAACATGTACACTAAAGTCGGGTGTCTCAGAACCCACTGTTTGGAAAATTGAAACAAAAAGAAATTAGTAAACCGTAAAATTTCAATTAATCCAGAACCTTTGTTCCTTTCTCTGATCCCTACATTGATCTAGTGAAAGTAAATTGCAAATGGATATCTTATAAAATTAACTGAAAATTTTAGTTTTACATACATGAGAATAGACTAAAATCTCTCATTTGACAACACTGGCAGCGAAAAATTATATATAGGCACACACACACACACTTTTGGGAAAACACACTCCTGGTTTTCTCAGAATTACCTACTAGAAGATCGAGTTATTACGATAGAGGAAGATAAAAAAGTGGTATATTTTTGGTGACAAAAATGGAGATGCATGTAATAATATCGTTTCTGACAGCTTTTTATTCCTCAAAATACAAACTAAATAATATGCAAACGTCCCTAAAGCTCTACCTATTGATTTTTAACCTCATTCTTCCCACTCGCAAAAGAAACATCCACATATATCCCTCTTTTCTATGTATAAATAATAGCTTTAACAATAATAATGATAGTAGATGCATACATATGTAGATATATAAATGGGAGTACATGAATAGACAGAGTATTCACTTACCATGAGTTGCATACAATCACCAAAGGGGAGTAGTCACTTTGGCATAGAAGTTTGTGACACCTGAGGCGCCTGAAGCATGGCTTTTGCTGTCAACTCGCCCTGGACACTCTGCACTCTGAGCAGCGCACTGGAGGAGTAGTACTGTCTGCAGCCACTGGGCCTCTGGGGTTCTTCAACCCTGCCTGGCGATGAGAGGTCAGAGAAGGTGCTTAGCAAAATATTTAAGGGTAATGAAAGGTCGGAGGGATTAACCTCTTCTCTTCTCATGGCTTTATAAACATTCGTGCCAGGTGTAGCCTATATCGACGCCTGAAGAGTCTCTTTTCACCTGTCCCGGTCATAGTTTGATTGTTTGTAAGTCAGGAGTTGATGACTGCAAAATTCCGCGAAAGACACACAAGGGCCTACTTCTGGTACTTAGATTTCATGACAAAGTGGCGTACATTTGGTCAAATAAATATACACCACCTCTTGTGCCATTACAATAGTCAATTATTTCTGGTTTTACATTTTCACCAAGTGTTGGCTGTGTATGCATAGAAGAAAGTAACACTACAAGCTTCTATTGTATTCATGGACGTGGAAAGCATGTATGACACCAAGGTCATCTCCTTTGTATACAAGAATGCACTTGACCCCAGCTTGCGATTCTCTGTGTTTTTCATTTCCTTTGGTACTTCTTTCTTATTTGCCTTAAAGGTTTCAACAAGAGTAATGCCATAGTTTATGAAGAAATCAGTTACTAGTGGCACAGACGTGAACCAATTGTCCGTGGTGTTATTTCTGTTTGAATGGTAGTACGGCTTTGTCAGGATTTTACTTAAGTAGTGACCAAGGAGGCTGATTTCATCATTAAGACTTGTGACATCCTTCTACAAGTAAGGTATTGCACCCTGGTACTTTGACTTGCTGCAATGGATGATAATAAGCTCTAAGCCATATTTTGTATGCTTACACGGTATGTACATCTAGAAAGGGTAATATTGCACGAAACCCCAGCAACTGCTCTTCGAGAGTCAGGGGTTCACTCGGTTTCTATAGATTCCTACACTTCTTGATGAATATATCAAAAATTTCCCTAATAGCTTCACACTTGTCTGTCCTCCTCCTTTCGTCTTGTTTCCGGGTTATCAAACCCCCCAATGTTCGCTAAGAAATCAAAACGTGCCTGGGACTTATCAACCCAGTACAAAGGGGCTAACGATCTCAAGTGCCCACACGTGTCTCTTGTTGAGAGATGATTGTCCATTTGGCATATCGTAAATATCAGTACCCCCGGTAATGCCGGTAATTCATCTCGGTCTTTATAGTTGAGCGTCTGTGGATTGCTTGTTTGCCTCAGTTGCAATCCTCTTTTTGGTCCATTCACAAACAGGATCTGGAAGATGATCATCAATAAAGACACTTCTCGAGGGTGGCTCCATTCCGGGCTACCTGCATCGACCCTGGGGTGGCGGCGACAATATTCCGTGCTGCTACTCGTTTGCACTGTCGGCGACAGCTCCACCTAAACCCAGAGGGAATTGACAGTGTGCTGGAAGTAAAATGTACAGTAGCTGAAACATCATCAACACATCTAGTGCGTCTCGTACCACCAGCAACGACAGGGGTAGCAGGGACAGCAGAAGTGGTAGAAGGGGCAATATCAGGGGTAGCAGAGGTAAAATGAGCAGTTAAAGGGGTAGCAATAGTAGTAGAAGGTGCAGTAGCGGGATAGCAGTGGTAGAAGGGGCAGTTGCAGGGGTAGCAGAAGTGGGAATTGCAGAGGTTGAATAGACATCAACAAATATAATTGGGTGTGGGTTCACCACACACGTGGTTGTTTGATCAGGGTGGAAGTGAGAACTTACTTGCTCCTCTTACTAGACTCCTTCTCTTCTTCACTTTCACAGCCTGACTGACTACATGATGAAATATAATCTTTAAGCCTGAACCATACAATAACTCCTTTTCTACCACATCATCACTAGCCTCGTCATTTTCATTGCATTCATCACTTTCTAAGACGATGCACCACTGGTGTTCAAGAGATACTCCACTTCTTTAGTGTAAATTGTGTGAAAGATCCTGTCTCTAAGTTTCGGTGTTTCTGAGATATTACTTGAAAAATGAGTACCTCTTTTTTGATGCCCCAACAACACCCGACTTCGAAAATTCGGAGATTCTCTATGTAGATGATGGTAGAGGTTAGGTTAGGTTAGGTTAAGTTAAGTTAAACTGAGTTATTTTACGCTAGGTCACTTTATGCTAGACAATCATTAATAAAGCATAATCAGACAAACAATCTTTAGGGTTAATACCCCACCTTTCCTTAATTTAGAGAGCAATAGTAACGAGGCCGATTCACTCAGACAGTTTTTAAAGGGCGAAGTGTGAATAAAACGATGGGGTAAGTAGGGAACAAAGCCCTCCATTATCATCTGACATCGCTTCGCGGGCGCCTAAAGACCATAAATCACCATCAACTCGTAGGATGCATTCGTCCTCTGCCCGCGGAGGGTCATTCCCATTTCTTCTTAAAAAGTGAATTGGTCGAAAAACGGCAACATGGGTTTGTTTGGAAATGCCCCCTCCCCCCCACCCCGCCTAAATGAAAAACACTTTAATAACTCAACCGCTGTAGCAACTATCTAAATTGCTAAATCAAGGTTCCTAATAACGAATTAGATCCCCGTTATTTAATGCTGGAGTATTAAAATAAGGAGAGCGAGGTGGAGTGAAGGTTAGGTTAGGTTAGGTTAGGGTAGGTTAGGTTAGGATAACTAAACTAAATTTACTAAAAGCTTTTGTGGATGATGTATAATTGATAAAATTTTATGGATGGGGAAGGTCATTAAAATGCCACAATAGAACGGATGTTGTTAAAGTAATCTATCTATCCTAATCTATTCTTTAATCAATAAAATGAGCATTGCATATGTTTAACTTTTTTTTTTAATATGATATTGACATGATTAATTTGGGCTAGGCTCTTTTTGACACGCTGAAATTGGACTCCCTATTCTTGACATGATCCATCCTAACAACCTGACCTAAGATTTGCCAACAACTCGTAGCCATCAAATGAAACTAACAAACCCAAACAACTTAACCTAACCTTCTTCCCACTTCAAATATCCCTCAATCATCAAATAACGCGAACACACTAAACAACCCTAACTATCCCAGCAGTGTTTTGGCGCCGCCCAGGACGCGATACCCCAAAAGCCCGGGATTCCACCGCTCCTCCTCTGGAGGATAACTCCTCTCTGTCAAGCCTACCCCTACACTATCACGCATCTCATGTTTGTGTTGCCAGCTTTCACACAACACAACATTAACAATGTCCTGCAGCTTTGGTCAAGTCTAGTTAATGTAGCGGCTTACCTACGTGGTCTTGGCCTCCGGGAATAACAGGGCATAGGGAACCAAAACAACAACAACGAACTGCAAGATTGCCCAGACCCCCTTGTGAACTTTAGACCCGGCCCAATTAACCCCTGGGTACCTCCTCGGTTGTCTCGCGAGCGTTAACACAAACCTCTGGAATTAGGAGCGTCTCGGGACCTGGCGTCTCTAAAGAGATGGACAGCGATGCAATCCATCGGTCCAATCTTGTAATTTAGGTCCCTCTAACGAGGTCCATTCTCGCTAATGGCGGTTTTCCTCGTTTCAGAAATCCGAGTCCCACTTGAAATCGGTGATGCTTGGGAATGTGAGTGAGCAGACGTCGGGGGAGTTCAAGTGCGAGGTCGTGGCAGATTTTCCCTCCTACGAGAGAGACTCCTTGGCAGCTCCCATCCAAGTTATTGGTAGGTTTTTCACCGAAATGTTGGATTTTTCTTGCACAACACGACTTCATAACTATTCGAAACTTCACTTTGTTGGGTAATTAATAAATCTCAAGGTTTAGAAGTTTAAAGGTGAAGATCAACATTTGATTCATTAGTATAATAAGGAGCTAGAGATTAGAGTAGTGAGCAGTGGATAAATGTTTGATTTGCACCAAAAATTCGGCAAATCCCTCTTTGGGGGATTGAACCTGTGTTTTCTAAGTCGGATTCGAAAGAGCAACCACTGAACCATGGAGCTCTAATCCACTTAACTCATTCATCTATTTGCTATTAAGTATGGAAAAAGGACTAGACTCGTATACCAGATCCTAGGCTCATATGTATAAATTTATCCAAGAATTTTGAAAGTGACCTTCCAGCCCTGGTCCCTAGGACTAATAAGTCAGGTTTATCAGAGATCAAATGTTAAAAAGTTACATGTATGTTACCTTAAGGATTATATATATATATATATATATATATATATATATATATATATATATATATATATATATATATATATATATATATATATATATATTTATATATATACTCGTATATATATAAGAGTTCTGCAAGTCATAGATTATTCCATGCGCAAGAGTCAGCTAAATAATTATAAATAGGACAGCGCTATCCGAAGGACATCAGTTCTCTGAGGAAGCGGTTTTACATCGAAACGTCGCATTGATACTTTCCCTGGAATTTACCTTCTCATTTTGCACCATTCATCAGATTAATACCGGGGATTGCGAAAGTCCTGTTACTACGACGTGCTCAGCAAAGGACACAAGGATAGTTTTGATGTAGTTAGACACGACTTTATTGTTTTAACACATAAATATGTGTTTGGAATAATAATCAATGTGGCCACCGTCGGCGGACGGTGAGCACAAGCTCCAGGCTGGGCCTGAAGTCTGCGAACACGTTGTGGACGAAGTCGTTCATCATGTTTTTCCAAACGCAGTTGACGGAGGACTTCTACGTTGCTGTGGCACACCTTGGAGTCCTTGTCCTCGACATGCGAACACAAGCTGCAGTCGAGGAGATTGAGGTCGGGCGACTGCGGTGGCCAAATGTCCTTCGACCAGAAATTTATGTTGTACCCCAACCACTCTTGCCCGGTCTGGAAGTCTGGACCGGGGCACCGTCCTGCTAAAAGACGTACTCCGCCTCCTTCGTGATCTTTCTCACGCAGGCCAGGAATTTCGTGGCCAAGATGTCCCTATAATGACTTGTGGGGTGCCTGTAACCGACGGCGAGCCACACCGGAGGCATCTTCTCGCCCTTCGAAGCCGAGATGCCGATCATCATCACGGAGGACAAGTGCTTGGTCGGGGACAGGTAGCGGAGCTCGGAGACTTTCTTGCGGTAGCTTCTCACGTAATCTTTCTGCTTGATGACCGGTTCGACCGTGAGGGTTTTTCCATCAGAAAAAAATGAGAGTTCGATCGCCATGACTCTTAAAGTGGTTGAGGAGGAGACGACATCGCTCCCAAGGTTGTTCTCGCATACAGTCGGTGAGCAGAGGCCTTTCCAAGCTCCTCAAGCTCTTGCCGCCCTCCTCCTTGAGGGCCCTGGACACCCTGGCCACCGAGAGGTTCTTCTTCGTCGCGAGCGCTGTCCTTTTGAGCCCCGCAGCACCTTCGAAGGACTTTGCCACAGACAAACGGTAGACACCTCGAGATTTGTCTGCTCGAGGTCGACCTTGCAGGTGTTCCCCGTTCTTAAGCTTCTCTGCGACTATGTGTACGGTCATGTGGCGGCATTAACCCGCTTGGCGATGTGGGACTTGTTGTTGCCCGCGCACATGAGAGCAGGCGTTTTATTGACACGGGCTACAAAAGTAGAACTTTAAGTTTGTTCAACGGAAACTTTTATTCTACCACACATGTAAACCTCGAAAGATAGTAACAGAACTTTTGCAAAACTTTATCTATATATATATACATATATATTAGGTTTCTCCAATTCAATAACGGGCCGAATATTTATTAAAAAAAAATCCCCGTGTCGGTACGAGCGTAATATTCATTCTCGAGACTAGTTTCGGCATGGAGGTTATCATGCAATCTTGGGCCGTATGCTGAGAATAGATAGAGTCGCACCAAACATAAAATATACATATTAAAAAAAAGAGATCGGATTAAAATCTCTAATCAGGGAGTGTAAATTTGAGGTCATTAATTAAGGATATCTTTTAAGATTAAATTCTGGGTTTAGGAGACACATTTAAATTGACCATCTGAGAGGTGGTGGAAATTCGGGATTTGGTCACTTCGTGTCAATTACCTCTTCCACAAAGTTCACTGGGTGCACCCACACCCCTTTGTGTAGCAGGTGACCCCGTTGGTTGGCGATTTGAAGAAGTATAAAATACTCTCTTAAAGGTATACAATGGCTTGTGTTGGATGAATTGAATCGAGTGTGATAGACCGAGAGATGGAAGATTAGAAAGCAGCAAATCTCTAAATGTAATCATTATTTTGTAAACGAAAGAATATTCTTATGCGAATCAGAAACTCACCTGTACTGAACCACTAATGCACCTGTAATTCACTTGTAATATGCCTGTAATAAACCTATAATTAAACATTAAAGTAACCCTTTATTAATAAAGTGCCGTAATGATTTTCGAAAGCTCTCAAAACGGGAATCATTTCCTTTTGATAACAAATAATTTCACATTGAATTATTTGCTCCGAAATGTAGCGAAGTTTTACAGATACAAATGAATAAAAAGAACTCACACAAGAGCGTGAAAGGGCTGAAATGTAAGAAAGGTTTGTTGTGCTGCGAAGAGAAAACGCGAATTCCAATTATTTTCGAACTTTAAAGTTTTCCTCCAAAATGAACTGTGGAAAGTTCGAAATATCTAAAATTCCTGTTTCCTCTTTTGTGTGGGATAATTGTTCATAGAGGAAAAGGAAAAGCCACATCTTAACTGAAATGGATTTAGAGTTTGACTGAGGTTTCTTCTCCACACTTGAGATATCTTCGGGGGTCAAATAAAATTGAAATCGAAGGGGAAAAAAAGAGAAGGGATACACACAATCGCTATAATAAACTATGTGACTCTAATAATCAGTAAAGGTACAAAATAACAATTAAATAAAAAAATAAAACTATCAGAAAATGAAAAGAAAAATAATTAAAAAATAATTAAAATAATAAACAATAAGATCTTAGTTGCATCCATTAGTGGAAAAGCTCCACCGAGGAAGAAGGGAAGTTAGGAAAGGAGGAAAGGAGGAAGAAAGGAGACTTCACATTCAGGCACTTATATTTTTTAAGAAAGTAAAAGAGAATATGAAAAAAAGAATAGACAAATATTGAAAGTGGGCAGGTTGTTTACAGATAGTAGACGATTATGAATAGATGAAAACTGAGGTTAAGAAATCGGCTCAGATTTGTGTGAGGAAAACCTCTGCAGTTGAGGAAGCTCTGCTTGAGAGGTCGATTGCGCCCTCTGCCATCCTTATCGAGATGAGAGACTAGACGGCAGAGAGATTTAACTAGGAAGGACCCCCAAATAAAGGGGATTTAACTAGGAAGGACCCCAAATAAAGGATTCGCTTCTCTCACACAGATATAAGTTACTTAACAAATAACTTTCGGTTGTTACAATATATTAGTACTTGGTATGTAGACCTTCACTATGAGTTATGTAGTGAAGCTTAAGCCACAGGAGTGCATTAACCTGAGGCATTCTTCTGCCCTTTATTCCTTTTGTAATATTTCCCACAGTTATTCGACGTTTCTTAGGTTTCTCTCCTTTCTTCTCTCTCATCGAGCGGGCCAGTCCATGACACTTACTTTTCCTCATCCAGGAAATGCTGCACCAACTTTGCCGTGTGACAAAGTGCATTATTCCGCATAAAAATGGCAGGTTGTGCGGAGGAAGCTCTCATATAGGGCCAGCATGTGCTTGCATAAGGTCTTTAGACACTTGAAAATTCACTCTGCCCTGTGGGCGGACAGGTGGGGCCGTACCTCCCGCCGAAATTATACCCCACACCAGAACGCTTCTTCTAACAAACTTGACGCTGCTCTTCTTGCAATTCACGGATTATCTTTGGCCAGGTCTTCGACGACCAATCCTCCTACCATCTGAACCAAACAAATTGCACTTCGATTCATCAATGTACTTTGGACCATTGATCCTCTGTCCATAGAACGTGCTTAGTGGCGAAGGATAGTCTTGTTCTTAGGGCTGATAAATGCCTTGACTGCTGGTGTCCAAGATTTTAAGGATCTTCCGTCAGGCGGCGTGATACTACTGTCCTCCTGGAGACACTAATGGCCATAGCTTCATTTACTCCTCGGGAAATCTTGGCTGGTGTCTTGTGTCGCTCCTTTTTTGAAGTACGGACAACGGCTTGGTCATCTCTCTTTGAGGATTTCCTAGTCCTATCAATTAAAAAGATTCCACTGATACATGATCCTATGGCATCGTAACGTGATATAATATCATTTACGACACTTTTGGGGCGTTTAACCCTTTTAGCTATGGCTCTGATGGAGAGATGATCCTGTTGATGGAGATGCTAGATAAAACCAAGTGTAGTAGGTCTCCTCGGAATGTTTGCTGTTTGGTTGGAACTTGACAAGGTAACGATTGAAAGTGCTAAGTATTCATGAAAGTAAATTACTACCCTAAATTATATGGTTGTCTTAAAGGAAGAAGTAATAAAATTACAAACCATTTTGACCACCATATTTTTGGAACTAAAATGTTTTTTTGCCCGTAACTTGCAATGACGTTGCTTGGCAACAGCGACAGCAAATAAACATTTTGCTTTTGAACGACATTGAACAGGCTGTTCAATTGAGCGAGACTGTTTATCAAGAATTTAGCCGAAAATGTTGAGTCGTAATCGGCTGATACAAAAATAAGTATCCTTGTGGATGTGAAGGAGTTACAACCTAGAGAATAAACCACATTTTGGTAAGAATTGCTATGAAAAAGCCAAGAATGGCCATCGATACCATTCGAATGCGATATTAGCAGAGTGGAGAGAGCAGGTAAGCTCCGACGCCGTACGGACGTCATTTGTGGAGGGAAGAATGCCCCAAAGAGGCACAGAACAAACAACAAAAGTAAACACCAAAAAGGCAAAGTGGGGAAACCATTGATCTAAAAGCTATGTTAATTGGATCTAACCGGAAAATGAAAGGGTAAAACACTTGTTCAACAATGGAAAAACTAATAATGGACAAAGGAATTGATAGTAAGTAATGGATCAAAAGGAAAGTTGAAATAGTATTAATTTCGAACAACAAATCTGAACGAGGATAAAATTAATTTCCTTAGATTATTTTCAGTGATGAATCGATGAGGGTGTAGTGCTGAACGAGTGTAGCATGTATGGCGAAGAGCGGGAGAGGCTTATCACACACAGTGCTTAGATGAAACAACCAACCACATCTTGTAAGAACCTTGGTTGTGGCAGTGGATCGATGCACATTGTAGAGGACACTTACCTCAGTTACCGCACCTACCTAAGTTACCTCTTCTACCGAGGCTACCGCTCCTACCTAAGTTACCTCTCACACATAGGTTATTGCCCAACCCTGGTTACCGCTCTTACCTAGCTTACCTCTCCTGTCTAAGCTACCGCTCCGACCTCGGTTACCGTTCCTAACTAAGGTACTGCTGCTACCTAGCTTACCATTGTTACCGCTCCTGCCTACCTAGTTTACTTGTCCCGCCTAAGTGACGTAAATATGCATTAAAGCAAAGGAGGCAAAGTAGAGCGCAATTCAGGGCCAGGCAGGATATTTCCCCACTCGAATTCAAAGGACAAACCCAAGAGGGAGAATCACGACCAAAGTTTGTTGGGGAAGATTTCTAAAGAAAGTGGTGAAGTTAGAGGAAGCCATCTGGACAAGGAAAATAGAGAAATGGAAATAGAAGAAAGAAAGCAGGAGGGAAATTAAGACGTGTTATATACAGCCGAAACCAAGAGGGAGGGGGGAACCAACCCCCTCCTTCTTTCGGCCAATAGTATTCGAGCTTAGCTAACCGGCCAAGATTTTGGGTGATAAGGTTCTTAAAAATTTGGTGAATAAAGAGGGAGATGGACTCGTCTCTCAAGTTTGTGACTGTGGGGTCATTGGGCCTGGGATATCATGCCACTCCTCCTAGTACCAGGTCTCTCAGTCCACATGAAGCCCCTTCCCCCCCTCCCTGCAAGGTGTGGAGCTTCCTGTCACGGAGGGATGACCGACACGAAGTGTTGGAATGACAACAACCAACCCAGGACAACCGAGTATGAACCCCGTAGAAAATCAATTGCCGATTTTAAACTGACAAATGAATAAAAGAAGATATAAAGGATAAAGATTAAATTAATGGAAGCTTTCATTCTGTTGTGGTAGAGAAATACCAACAGAAAAAGCTCTTGTACACCTCATCAATTCAATGTTAAATCAGATTTATTCGCTAAATAGCTAAAAGGCGCGTAGCAAAGTATTAGTATCGATAATAGTGGTATTAACGGAGTAAAGACGTTAATAATTAAGTGTAAATAAACGTCCTTTTGAAGAGAATGACCCTTTCGTTAATTCGAATATAAGGAAAGTTCCATGGCAATATTTTGTCACTCGTTGGACACCTGAAAGATGGAGCGTAACGGTCCGGACCAAGGCTTGTGCCAATAAGAAGCCGTCCTCTTGAAAAGAGCTTTTATTCGCATTTATCGGATTGATTTTAGAATTTTTAATGATAATGAATATTGATATGGCGCTTTACAATGCCATAGACCTTTACTCAATATCATTGAGCACCTGTCTGTAAGCTAAAGTTTGTAGAAAATGGGGTCTTCCCCGCAGGTTTGGACCCACAAGGGGAGTGTGATGAGCCCTTCGCAGCATCCACGTAATTCCACAATAGAGGGGCAAATATTGACAGAGCACAAGGACCCATCCACAACAGACTACTACGAGTGACAAGGTGTGGGAGGGCAGAGACTGAACAGTGGGATATCATCGGCCTGAATAAGGAAGGAAGGAAAGAGGAAAGGAAGGGGTGAGGGCAGCTGCATTCAGCGTCTTACATGTAAGGAGGAGGAGGGGGAGGTGATTCTGTAATAAATGGAGAGGCAGTGAAGTTCAAGAAAAAGAGGGATTGCAGAAGATTAAGGGCTGCAAAGGTTTGGACCAGTTGGACAGTGAAAGCCTTTGATCGAGTGAGTTCAAGGAATTACAGTAAGGAGGCGACGAAAGCGAGAATGACCATCTTAAATCGGCCATGGCCAACGCGGCAGCGGGATTAGCAACAAGCTTAAACGAAGTGTGTGCCTGAACTTTTTGATGTGTAAGGAGACGTAGGGTCCCTACACTTGCTAGATGGGGATAAAACGCAGTAGAAACCTTCTCCCTGCCCCTATCTATCCAACGTCGATTGGCCTTTGGCCGCCGCAAGCTAGCCAGCCATTGTCGATTTGTGACAGGATGATGGAAGAAGAGACAGTGGTATAGTGATTGACTATTTGGGGGATGACGTGTGTGGTCGGAGCTGCTTGCACCTCGACGTCAGAATCGGCGCACTGCTGCCCTTAAAGATACCTCCTGACCAGCACCGAATTATTTGTGGTTAATTGGTCTTGAGAAATCCACTCCTTAAATACTAATAAGTCTCTTTTATTTGTCCTGAAAAATCATTTACGTGTCAGTTTGGCGAATTTATGGCCACATCGGAGCATTTAAAGAGCGGAAATTTCAAATCAAAATAAGAACAAAATTTGGGTAATTTTCCTGAAGCTTCCCGAGGAGAGCCGAGTCCTGCGCATGCGTGGAGACAGCTCTGACGTCACTCCGCAAATTGCCAATCACTATAGTGAAAGAACACGATTAATGAAACGAATCTCAACTCTGAGAACCAATGAGAACACACAATAAGGAAACATTATAATCTATCGAACAAGGAAACAAGAAAACTAAACTCAAGGTAATAAAAGAGAGAATAACCTCTAAAGATAAGCAAAAGGCTCGACTGCCATTACACCTTCAAAGATTGCAACAATCGAAATAGAGGTGAAAGAGAATAGACGGATCCCCCGATCATTAATATCTAGATGTAGTCAGAGTGTAATAAAAGAATGGAAGAAGGAAGTTTGTATGGTGGTTGATCCCCTACGCTAATCAGTAGGTCTCCCAAGTCCTGGGAATTATTCGTTTTCCCACCTACGCCCACCGAGGTTCGCCCATCCAAAAAGAACAGTACAGTTTCAAACTGCAATAAAATGTTTAAGGAAGGAATAAAAAAGGACGAATATAACATGGCACAATCTGAAACCATATTTATTATAATCAACGGAGGAAACTAGACAATAAAATTGCTCTACCCATCGGAAAGATGTATAAATTTCAACACTTACAGCGGAGACCAAAACCAATGTACATTGATGTACGTTTTAGCACAATATCTGGAATGTGAATCCTCAGAATCTCTTGTGTGGACTTACTAAGCCATAAAACTGGGCTCGACCCGATGAAGTTTATCCTATTAAATAAATACACAAATTGATTAGTTAACGAAGCAATTAACTTAAAACGACCATAAATTTGACGCCCGCATCAATTAAACTACACAAGTAGATAGGAAATGAAATTCGAGGTAATTCACTAAACGGATTTTCTACTACTGTCGAAACTACTCCGAATCAATGATCCATCCTCTGCGTAGTTGCACACGCCTGTTCCCTTCATCGTGAGCGTGGAATCTGTGGTTCGAGGAGTTGTCCGAGATCACTCGAACTATTTAGCCGCGTTGTCCTCATCATTAATTCACTGTTCGTCTGTTATGTGACAATGAATAGAAAGTGTATGTTGTTGTGCAGTTTACGCTAACGACTTGCGCCTTCTGATGCCATGTCATTGAGAACTTACGGTTGAATGAAAGTTCGATCCCCTGGAAAGGAGAGAGTTGTAACTTCCAAATTGGAGAAGGTTTAATTTCCAAGGAGCTTTAATAAGAATGGATCACAGGGACGGTGGAGCAGTATACGAGTTTGTGAAGACGAAAAAAAGGTGCAAGCAGATGTGATGAAATATAATGAGGGTTTTCTGTAATTTTTAAGGTATTTAACACTCTCTTTCATGCTAATATTATCTATTTATCCATGCTAACGTGGTCAATATAACATTTCAACAGCGAGAATTTGAAAATGTTAAAAAGACTTCGGCAATTGGAGCTTGACTCTTCAAAACTCACTAAACTCATAAAACTTTCTTCTACTATTACCCTTATTAACAGTTTCTTCCTTCCTGGGTCAAGGTTGTAAATTATCATTAACTAAAAAATCGACAACCAGCGAGGAAGAAACTGCCATAAAATATGTAAGTTACAATTCGTTAAGTGTTGAAGTTAATAGAAGTGAAATACTGGAGGTAGAATTTTCTTTGGTAATCTAATGAAGGTATTATTTATGGACACTCAAGACGGGAGTGGGCACAGCTCCCCAATCCCTACCAACCTCACCTGTCACTACCCCTATACTTATTGGTCGGTAATTAGGGATAGGTGTTGTTAGCCCCAAAATGTTTGCACAGCTCTTCTTTTAATTTTGTGTCTCTCGTTGACGGGACCGACCTTGATTATGTTTTGGTCCTTCGTCCTTTGCAAATACATCGATCAGAAGGAAAAGATACAAACCAGGGCCAAGAAACTGATCCGTTCCATAAGGCATGGAGGGTATCAGCGAGAACTCTTGTCTTCTCTCGCCAAAGACTCGGAGACTGGACGGTTTCCAGATAGTTGTTCCTAATTCTTCGAGGCTTCAGGAATTTGGATTACCTTTAGCTAGAATAGAATTAGACACTCGGTCGAAAGTTTCACCTTGGAAGTTCAAGGCTAATTTGGTCGGCAACTACAACAAATATCCGATACATTGGATGATGTAACTGAGCATTGAAGAGAAGATTTCCTGATTGTGACCTTTCCTTCAACAACGCAGGCGTTTCTTGCCTTTACTTGATCACTCGGCGGAATTTTGAGAAGCGTCACCTGGGTTCTCCAAAACGGTACTTCCACAGTGGGGGTTGCGAGGTTCCTCGAAGAACGACCTTTTCTTCGGACGATTTACTCGTTTGTCTTCTGGGTTGTTTTTTTCCATAATTGATAATTTATTTCCGTCTATTGTCAAAGTTCAAGTTGACCTCTCGGAAAATTTTAATGATACACCATGTAACACAATTTTTGTTCCTTACCAGCAAGTGTCATCTTCCAACTCCTTTTATTGCCAAACAATAAAAAAAGACATTAATTGCTTTAAGCTTTACTTTTGTGGCTTTATGATGAAATATTTACTAAAAATAAGCAAATTTGGTTATTTTCATCCATTATAGAAATAAAAAAAACACAGAGTTAAATTTATACAATTTTATTGAATCTTCCACAAAAAAAAAATAAAAACAAGTAAAAAAGTTAGAAGTGAACATTTTTCATCGATTTCCATTTATAATACGTACGAGCCCCCAAATTTAGTCTCCCAGCATGTTTTCATTATATACTCCTTGGTATCTACGTTCAAAGTTTAGTATATCTTTATGGGAGGTGCTTCCCTTTCTATTCTGAGTATGCTCCCATATTCTCCTTGAACTTGTCAAGTTCGGCACCAAGGATATGTACCTTCAGGGACATTTATCCATTGATTTTCACCAAATTCTCAACCAGTTTCAATTTAATGTCAGCTTTTAGGTTGCCCTAAATAGCCCTGACACACCGAAACAAAAAACTCTTTCAGAGTCTTTTTCCTTTTTAGTAATTTTTCAGGGAATTCTGAACCCTCTATGATTTTCCTATTTGTGGTCCAACAAAGACATCAGATTTCACATTTTCCTCAAAGAGTTTTAGGGAACAAATTGCAAAGCTATTTTAAGGCTGAGGACACTTTGTTAAGAGCTCTAACAAACTGCTTTATGAGACCTAGTTTTAAATGCAATGGAGGGAACAACATATTTTAAGGGTCTATCAATTACTCATGCTTGACATTATGACCTTAAACAGAAAACTCAGCCCTTTGTTACCAGTGATTCTTGTGGTAATGTACTATGGTATTTCTACTGTCACAAAACATAGCTGACATGGAAACTTGGTAAAACCTCCCTGGAAACCCACCCAAAATACTACCATTTTGAAGTCTCGAATCCCTTCCCAGCCATACTCCTTATAATTCAAAGCAGTTAGCAGGAGCTTGGCTCTGTTTAGTCCTCCTTGAGATATACTTAATGACTCAAAGAGGAACTCATGCTTGTTCAAATTAAGGAGAGCCTCCACTCAGAGGGATTACATGTAATTCTGAATGCACTAAACAGACCAGATACTTCACTGCAGTAGCCTAACTCAGCTTGATAAGTAAATAATCTTGAGAAATCTTTATAACGTCTGCTTTGACTTATCACTTGCACATCTTCATCCAATACACCTCATTCTTTGAGCCTGGAAATCAAAAGCTCAGCATTTGACTTTGACAAGCCAAGATCTCTAAGATGGTCAATGAGGTCTCTTTGGTTTGGATTCCTCTCAACAACCATAACTATGACACCGTACTCTAAATCTTCAATGGTCTATTCAGCTTCTAAATTGTTGCTTTCATCTGAGGGTGACTTATTCCTTTTGAAGGGTGTAGTAACAAGAAAATTAGCACTGTGTAGTAGTGTTGAAATAGAGGATGGAGGTTTGCAATAGGAAATAACAGGTGAATCTTTGCCACTCTAACGTTTGTGAAAGACTAACCGGCAGAAGTAACATTTGCTTTAATGGTCAGTGCGTTTACTCCAAATCCTGGGAATGACTAAGGTTATTTTTCTTCTTTCACCTTAATATCATTGGCCACTAAAATGTGTAGTTCAATATAATTAAATTGTCCCTTTATGTCTATTGGTTATCTTCAAAACAAACTAGAGTCCAATAAAATTCGCAAATCTTCCATGATAAAAACACTGTTTCACAGCCTTATATGGATAAGTATTCTTGGTGTTGGCAGCTTCCAGCATCTTCCACACCTTCATCCTTCTTCTCTTTGTGATTCAAATGAAAAAATCTTCTTTAAGAACTGATTTTAGGGGAATAAAAGCAGGATTTTTGGTCGCTCTCTTTCCTGTTTCGATCCATAATGGATTTCCTTAAGTCCTACCAGAATTTTCTTCACTACTACTGTTTTTCAACAACAACTGATAATGTTGTAATGAATTTTTAATATCTGGATCCAATTTGTAGAAGCTTAAATGTATTTATAATTATTTAGAGATTTGCTCAGTCATTATTATTAGTTACTTTTATTAGTAAATTTTGTGACGTCATAAAACTTCGATATTGGACAAATCTTCATAGATACAATAAAGAATAATTACATTTAAACAGACCAGCTAACGCCAGTTAATTACATTTATTAGAATGCTTCTGCTATACAAAAATCAACGTCACTACAGGTACCCAATTAACATTTTCTACCACACAAATGCTGATCTCTGCTAAATCCTATCTTAAAATCCATCTAAATTGATTCTATTGTTATTGATTTTACTCTTCGCTATCACTCTATTGATATTGCTATTACTCTTTGATTACAATTCCAAATCTATTCGTAGTTAACTAACCTTCATAAAGCCTTGAATTTCAAGGTAACATACAGCACTCGTCTTCTTGTAAGATTTGAATTGAATAAGTTTTTTTTAATTTATCATCCTCTAAATAAAATAAAATGGTATATACGAGGGGTGGTCAATAAGTTTTGCGAATCGGTAGAGCAAAACAGAGGAAGGGGGATGGCTGTTTGTGAGGGTGTTAGGACAAGTTATGACAAGTCAGGACCTGCAGCCGCACGCTCCTGCCTCGTCTATTTAAGAAGAAGCAGCTGATCGTAGATCGTCAGTCACAAATTTTTCAGCAATGGAGAAGGTTGAGCACCGCGCAGTGATCAAATTTTTGACCAAGGAAGGCGAGAATGCAAAAGAGGTCCTTGAACGCATGGTTGCAGTGTACACTGACACCGCCGCTTCCTATGCAACCATTGTTCGCTGGAATAGGGAGTTCCGCCATGGTCGTGAGTCCCTTGGAGATGACCCCCGTCTAAGACCCCCGTCAGACGTAACCAACGAGGACAATGTGGCCCGTGTGAGAGAGGATGATCCTCGAAAATCGACGGGTGAAGGTCAAAGAAATCGAGCGAGAACTTGGAATATCACATGGAAGTGTTATCAACATCATCCACGACAATTTGGCCATGACCAAGGTCTCTGCCCGTTAGGTCCCTAGAAACCTCACGCCCCATGATCGACTTCAACGTCATCAAAGTCCACAAGACAAGAGTTGCACAAGCTGCCATGCGCGAGTGCGGATTCGAGGAGCTCAACCATCCCCCCTACAGTCCAGATCTGGCCCCTAGCGACTACTTTTTATTCCGCCAGCTTAAGACTGCACTGCGTGGACGCCGGTTTGGGGACGATGAAGATGTCCAGCTCGCCGTCCAGGAGTGGATTGAACAGCAGTCGGGAGATTTCTGGTTGTCGGGAATTCGAAGCCTCAGGGACAAGTGGCGCAAGTGCATTGAAGTCGAGGGTAGTTATATTGAAAAATAATAAAACACTTTTCCTCATATCTCGTTTCTTTATATCCGAATTGCAAAACTTATTGACCGCCCCTCGTATTATTTGTCTCAATTATTCCAGAGATTGTTAAAATTTTAAGTCTTTCAATCATTTAAAATTTCATTTTATTCTACCATAGAATAAATTTGGAGGAGGCATTTTTAAAATGGCTGTCAGTTAGGGACTGACGGAGGATTTTTTTATTTACATTTTGGCGCCGGAAATAAATTCCTTTCTAAGAAAATCTGAGTCATCTCATTTTTAAAATCTTTGTTGAAATGTTATTGCATTGACTTTTTTGTTCCATTTGAGGTGTTATTCCATTTTTGTGTTGTATAGTTGTCTTCTTTGTGTATTTCTGTGATCACTGAAGGGTGTGTACAGCCGCCGCTAAATGAATAAAAGTTAAAAATAACACTGGGTCCGAGCTAAAGTTACTGGTAGAAGTTGCCCAGGATCATTTTGACACGCTTCTATGATCGCATCTACAAGAGGAGTCTTCCCCCTCAAGTGAAGACATGTTTATAATCAACAGCTACGAACGTACTTCTAAATGAACTGTATCTTGACAGTTCCTTTACAGTTATAGGCATATTCCTCTTTCATCCAAGGTCCGTACCAATTATCACACTTACCAGACTAGTAAGGAAGCGTTAGGCATACAAAACAGCCACATATTTAAGGAATACACGTCAGGCCCGTTGGGACGAGTATGTCGGAGAAGGACTCCAACGGGTCCATCAACCACCTTATTATATCCTTTTAAAAAAATAGGGATGGAAGTCACATCTTGTAATAAATAACACCGTACTCGATTCATGCACCTCGTTAGGGGAAGATGGTACTTCGAGCAGCGGCGCCCCTGCATAAGAGATTTGAATAGGAACGTGGTCAATGCCATGGAGATCATCAGCCACTTCCTACCCCAAGACGAAATGCACGTCTTTGGAGCATAGAGACGAATTTAGGCAAGGAAACCAAGCGATTCTAGAGAGAGATGTGTGAATTCCTTCACATTAAGGACATTCCAATGGGTAGATCTTTCGCTATGTCCACGAAAAGGAGAAATAACATAAAAAACAGACACGGTGGAACTTCTTCTGCGCAATTAAGATGGATTCCAGATTGCCACCTCCATAGACAATATGAGCAAATATTAAAGTCGCTCAATTTGCAGTTACTTGGCGGCAGATAGATTGATAGATGAACTTACGGAAGTTATTCAGATAATTATCGGTTTTGATAATAATAACTGATTCAGTCTTTGAGCTAGTTAAGTCAAATAGGACATAAAACAATGGATTTAAGCTACAAGGAAGGTGTTGTGATATTAACATAGACAAAATATGTTTCACTTACAAAAAAGACGGGTACACTGATAATATTAACATGTTTAACAGTAGCTAAGATGGCTATTTCCTAGAGATTGTTAAATTCTATCTAATTTACGGATGTAAGTGGAGCTCACAGTCTCTGCTTCTTCTTATAAACCTGAAATTGAAACAAATTATATAAACATGTGTGGTATTTTGAGGAGTATGGTTTGGGTTTGAGTGATTTAGCGCTAAAAAATATTTCCTAATTCCTTCTTGCAGCCATGTTGTTTGCTACACATTCAAAATGGAAATAAGCTTCTTTACTCTACTAGTCTTTGAATGGAAGAGGTAAGCTTGAGTAAGCATTCTGATATGAGCGCAAGAAATTCATTTAAAATTTAATTACTAAAACTATCCTTAGTAAAAATACTACTACTCAGTGTAACCAAATAGTGAAGGAAATAATTAATAAGGCAATGTTTCAAACAAGAAAGGCAAAGTTGGTAATAAAAGAATAAGGTCCTGCCTTGGCCGCTAACGTTTGGCTGCCAAACTCAAGTAAAAAAGAGCAATATAAAAAATATAAGTGCAGATGCAAACAAACCCGAGGCCTCAAACCTAAACAAACAAATACACAAACGTGGTATTTTCATTCAAAGGGAAAGAGAGATTGATTATTTCTTCCGTTACAGCCAACGTCAATGTTTAGCCTTCAAAAAGCGACAAAGATGAATGTTTGGGAGTTAATTTAAGGACGTTGAAGGTTGGTTAGATAGAAGAAAATAACGTTGAAGAAGGGGAGTAAGAGAGTGAGGGAGAAGAAGATTAAGCTGAATAAGGCTCGGTGAAATGTTCGTTTACAATAATAAAAACAAATTGAACTGTATTGATTGAAGCTGAATTGCTTGAGAAAAAGAGAAATGAGTTGACAAAATAAATTCTTAAGACAAGTGTTGAAAGAATGGAGAGAAAGATTAAAAGAATAGGCTGAAGATCGAAAAAATAACTAAGGAGAGATATTTAAAACACAAAACATACTTACTCACACAATAGGCATAAAATATAGACTTAACACACAATCGAAGTTACAAGATACAGCATAACACTGTCAAAGCATCCACACGCAACACAACCACAGAGAAGCACAATTTAAAGCAAAACTCTAAATGGAACAATGGTAGTGATTTACTCGCCAAGAAGTTACAGTCGTAATTTGGCATTAACTAAACACTGGTTACCACCGTCTTATGGGTGTGTCAATGAGAACTATGACCTTAACTTGGTTTCCAAACCATGGATTGATGTATGGTAGGAGAGATGCTGCAATGTTAATTCCATTGTAATTGGATTTGATGCTGGATAATTGACCTTGCCTATCGACTCTACAGAAAAACACCACCATCCAGCAGGTGTTCCGTAAAATACCTAATTATTGATCCGGAAACGAGAGAAGAATGAGAACAATTCGGATCAGTTACCGGCTCCAAGCATAAAAGGTTGATGGTCCGAGATGTTCGGGTACACTTATTCAATTCAAAGTACAAAAATAATTATAACTTTATAAAAAGTGAACCTGGAGAGTGGACACAGGGACACTGAGTCTGTGTGGTATCATGCTTCAAATCAATAGCAGTAAGGTGGAACAAACTGAAATGTTGGTAGCCTGAGCATTAAGTAGAAATAGTAAACGAGTTTTATTTATCTCCTAAGTGGGTTAGATTATGTTTTGTTTGATTACTCTAGCTAGTTAGATGATTCACACAATTGTCCCAAACTAGAAATAAAAATCTCCATTTTCTTGAATAACTCACTTAATTCCAATGTAAATTGCACCGAATATTCGTTGAAATTTAACTCTGATCGTCTCTTATTTTTACTTTAAAGAACAACAGATAAAAAAAGGTTAGGAGGAAACGAATATGCATTAGAATAAAGGATGCGTCCAAAAGTAGAGGAGGATAACTATCTGTTTACAACCAAAAATTGTAAACTATGTTTGTTAACACTATCCCATGTGCAATCCAGAATTGTATTGAGGATATTATTCAATTATCAAGATAGTGAATACGACTAAAGCTCAAACAATCCTTCGATAAACATGTCCTGCAATGGATGAATGAACGAATGAAACTGTCTGTCATTTAGAGGCATAGCAATTGGTCAAGGAATGTGATTTTACGAGTGATAGACTCCATGGGGATTCCGGGTCCTGCTGGTCAACGAATAGAATGGGTCTACGATTCCACGGATATCGTAAAAGTCCCGTTTTTCGACAATAGCCGATAATTGACGTCCACTTGCCGATAACCTGATACTGAACGTATGTCAGCAGACTGCTTCGCGCTGCTTGGGAGAGGTGGGGCTCGTTGTGTGATTTCCTGCTTAACAAAAAAAATAATAATAATTTAATGATGGGCTTCAATATTGAACATGTCCCGCAGATGCTAAAAAGTGGTGAATGGTTTTCATCGGCTAAAAATGGAATATTTTAGAATCAGATTTTAGTCGCATGCAAAGCGTCGTACAGCTGAAATATTTACCTCATCATGCACCTAAAAGATGAGTAAACTTGTGAATGGCAGCGTTATAAATTTAAATATCATTTCAAGCGTCCTTTTGTCTGGTTTTGTGTTAAATTAAACCGCAGTATACAAGAATTTGTATCAAAATCAAGTGATTCATCTTCTCTGAACATCTGTAGAACCTGAGTCTGTATTAATACAAGGCAATTTGCAGTGCCGCAAAGCACCGACGGTGAAGCAGATCTTGGATACTGAAAATATTGATGCGATGAATTAACCTTCGCAGACCTTTGATTTAAAAGACTCGAGGAGGAAAAGGTTATGGTAGGGAAACCAACGAAAATTAAAGGTAGCTGCCAAAATTTCGTGGACGAAAAGAATGTATCAAATTGTAGAATTTCTGCGGTCGAAGATTCGCTAAAGTCAATCAGAACAAAGAAATGCAATTTCCTATTAATATTTTGATCAGTTTTCTATGAAATATTTATGAATTTTTCTGCTTTATTCTTTAATTTGCTTATCTTTCTCTCGTTTTGGACGCATTTCTTATTTAATACAGATTACTTTTCTCATTAAGTTTTAAGTCGCTGTTCTACGCAACGAGAATTGAATACCATCAGAGGCAAATTTAAAAGAAAATTTTGTTGAAATTAATCGAGTATTTTAATTAAATGTATATTTTAGTATTTTGTTCTTTAATTTTGTACTTAATTAAATTAGTGTCTTCAAATGGATAGAAATAATTCAATGTAAACCAATATACATTAATGGCCAAAAGTTATGAGACAAATATATATATTTTAATTTTTTTCATTGATTTTTAAAATTTACGTGATGGGGATAATGATTATAATATAAAATTATTGATTGGTGTTTTTTAAAATAAATAGGGATCGAGAATAAGAGAAGCCATAAGTGGTGCAAGATTCTTTATTACTGACGTTTCGCTCCTCTGGAGCTTCCTCAGAGTCACGAGAGACTAAACCAAGAAATGACCGAGATCGTCGCCTTATATTCGCATAGGACTGAACATTACTCTGACCATCGTCTGTGTTCCGATTGTAAGCAAACTAATGATGAAAATTGTGTTTCTTTACCCGCCTCTTTATGAAATAATAGAACCATATAAAATAACTATAAAAAATAGGTATCAAATTCTTAAAAAAAGAAATATATTACTTGTTATGAATTTCATTTTGAGAAAATTAAAACGTCTCTTCACATTAGAATCGCTGAGAGCTTTCTACTGTCAACTGACTGCAACTATCTTCCCTTCTAAGTAATGGAGTTTGGCATGAAAAGTACAGCCACAAAAGTAATAAATAGCATCTTTCTCGCCGTTGACTGCGCCAAGAAATTTCTTCCAAGTATAATGAAATCTTAAGTTGTGGAACCGTAGACATCTCCAGTCGCTCTGTGGGATTTGGATACCAATTTTACCTGAAACTTGATGCCATTGAATCCATATATTTATTAATTTCTCTTCTTACATTTCTACTTGTTGATGGATCACCTGCGTCAGAGTAGAGTGAGCGGATACATGGGAATTACCTCTTACCTTAGAAAAGCACATCGCACATGTGAACTCCAAGTCCGTCTACCCACAACCTGGGCATGATCTAAATGTCACTAATGTGCAGAAAGAATTTGGTACGATGATTAGAAGTGACTTGATTTTCTCTCGACTGTATGCTATGGCAGAGAAAAGGGCTCATGGACTGTTGGGTTACATTAAGAGGCAGTTCAGTTTCCAAAACAAGGAAGATGTGTTACCCTTCAAAAACTCTGGAGTACGACCACACATTGAGTACAACTTAATATATGGTCTCCGTGCCTTCGAATACAGATCCAACGCCTTGAAAGAGTACAAGTCAGCTCCAAGAAACTGATCCTGTTTCTTCGGCACAGATACTATCAGAAGCGAGTGCAAGAGTTTGGACTATTCTCGATAGAGCCTATGAGACTGATAGAGATGTTGAAAATTTTTCCATGTTTGGACCATATTGACCACTGGAAGTTGTATGCCTTTAGCCAGAGAGCCCCAAGGACCCTCGGGTGGAAGTTCCTGACTACTTTGGCGGGACACTACTTAACCCAAAGAATATTTGAGACTTAGAACGAGCAACATGTAGAGGAGGTTAATTGCTCCAGTGTAAAGGAATTCAAAGATCAAAATTACCGATATTTTTATAGTGCAGAAGCAGGTATCTTTTCAACTCTTCAGTGCATTTTTTGCTCGAGGAATTTAATGTGTACTACCAGAGAGAGTATAAGAAGCACAATGTCTATAAATTGTCCATAAATCGTCAATAGATTATTGGAACTAAGCAAAGTAAAAATGTGTGAAAGAGAAATAATCACAGATCCTTCTGAAGGCAATTGGGTCAGGAGATCAAACCCTGTGGCGTTGGAACCTGGAGTGCGCATGATATGTCAACAGAAGCAAAAGTGCTCATTATTCATATTATATTCCAGTGAGATTTTGTAAAATGATACATGTATAAGTAGGGAAGTAAAAAAATGACGTGGCAGTAGAAACAGAAACGGGTGCAAAGAACGAAGACATGTTCAAAACTACTATCCCGGCCAGAATCAAGGGCAAGGGGTGAAACATCTCCTCCACCCTCCTCGAAAATAGTTAAGAAGAGTCTTATAAAGTAAGTGGCGACAAAGTGTGTAATGTAAATGAGTACACGGAATAAATCCAAGGTAGACTCAATCTAGTTTGAAACAGCTAGGGTCACAGGGCCGGGGGAGCGTGTTGCTCTTCCAGTTACCAGGAGTCTATACTGAGCACTCTCTTCGGTGGCTTACGGAAGCGGGTAGAAGATTGATTTCATCTGTGTTGTGTTTTTTCCTCAAGTTGTATGACAGAGCTTTCATCTATTTAGCAGCTCCTCATTGTGAATAGCAGTCATTTTAGTTACATCTATTCTCAGTGACTTCTTGTGATTTAGTCTTTATTATTCGGTTTTGATTTTCAGTTCATCCTTTCCTCCGTTGGCTTATTTCTCTCTCTTTCCTTGGTGTTTCACCGCTCATAACAAATGCCTTCGTCGGTTGCAACTGTTCCTCTCGTTATCATTTTGAAAAAAAAGTTGCATCGTTCACAATTAGAAAAGAATAAGATTAGGAATATTCAATAATTGTTGAGGTATCAACAAAATTGTAAAAATGCTACACAAAAAGTCACAAGAAAGAAAACTATTCCAAGTTGTGTTTTCGCCGCCTTCTTCTCAGCCCCTCTGGAATATCCGGAACCGGAAATTATGGGAATGAGAAGAATTAATTATCATCTCACTTGTCTGAGTGACGGTTGAGCCAGTGAATACCATGAAATGTGTTCGAATTAATGAAAGAACACCTGTATGAGTTGGACAATAGCTTGCATTGTTATGTTGAAATGAATTGGTCCACAACATAAAATGAACAATAAGTATTTTGTCTTCCAGTTTCGTTGCAATCGAGATGGGTCGAGAAAGTGAGGCGAGAACTCGACTCTCTGAATGACTTACGAAGTGATCCCTTATTTTTAATAATTATTTTTTTTATTTTGATTTGGGGGATTTTTATTAATGTGTTTCACTACTCCCTTGAATAAATTGGTAATAATTTAGAAATTATTTAAAATGTCAAGTTGATATTTTAATCACTCTTTGTTCATTTTCTCTATCTATTTTCATCCGGCCCATTATTAGTGGCTTGATTGGATTGTCCCATTCGCGTTTCCTTTGTAATCTTGGAGAGTTTTCAATCAATCAAGGAAATGTATCCTGTGATCTTAGGTTCTCTCTGCCTCTCTCCAAGGGACGACGTTCATTCCTTCGCTCTTCTTTACACATATTTCTCTCTTTCTCTCTCTATGTTTCTCCTCTAGGATAATTCAAATGAAATTGTTATAGCAAAAGGCCAACGAGATCGATTCTCTTCCGTTGAAAAACCTTCAAACAAACAAGTCTGTGTTGATTTTCCTTAATTTAGAAGCGCTTTCGCTAACAGAAGGATCAACAACAACTTCGCGACGATTATCCAATTAAACTTCTTTGCCAAATGTTAGCGTCGAGGCGCCATTCTTAGACAGTGATCGATCCCACTCTGGACAGCAATTAAGAAAAAATGAGGAATTTATTGATTTCTGAAATTAAAACGAAACGTATGGACGCATCCGCACCAATAGAATGTGAAGAGTTTGTCGAGAGGTTTATGATGTTAGGGGATGTGAATGTGTACGAAAGGAACCCGCAAAGAGCGGACGAAAGGTGTGACCGATTTGATCCCTAGGAAACTCGTGAAAAGGGAGATAAAGGACGCAAGAGTAACTTTTTTAAATGCCATTGAGGGTCAAAGATAAGCCATGATCAAATTACCATAAATATTTCAGCGCAAAAAACTATTTCCTAACAAACTTCTAAAATTATAGAGAAAGAAATCGGCCTCACAATTTTGATGATGTGAGAACACTGGTCGGTAATTATTTACTGCTGTTGCCTAAAGCTTTCTTTAAACCAAACCAAAACGTTTTCTTTATTTTTGCACGAGAAAGAAAGGAGAAAAGCTTTTTTAATTTCTTCCACTAACTTCCAATTAGACGGTAAAATCTGATAACTTGTTCTCTTCGTACCCTAATCTTCAAGAGGGCCTTCCTACCATAATCTTAAAGATGGCCTGCCCCAAGTTAATGAAGAAAACATTTATTTGGAGACCTCTTTAGACAAAAGTCTTGTTCCGGTGCCCTTGCCGCCTAAAGGAGGACTGAGGTCGCTTTTCCTCGTTTCAATTTGGAACTCGCTTGATTGACGACTGTAGACAATCACGTTTCGAAACGTTAAACCTCTGCCGTCTCTCGTTTGATGCTGTCCTTGCCTCCTTCTTGACGACCTTAGTTAGTCTCCATTCACAGTACCATTTGCGATATCACTATGACAACCTCCCCAACCAACTCCTCGCACCATCAGTCCTCGGCCGACCTTGATACCTCTTTCCTTAGATCATTTTTCAATGCCGTTTATCCATTTGCTTCATGACCGCTTCAACTCTGAGTCGTAATCGCTAATGATCAGATGCGTATTGAGGCGTTTTCAAGGAGACTTACTATTGCCATAGCAAATTAAGTTTTAAAATATACTTAATATGGCGTGTGTTCACTTGTAGTCGAAAGCGAGCACGTATCCTGTGACGATACAGGTGATTGTTTAAATAGCTAATTAAAATATTTGGTATTAGATTATTTGCCGCAAGAGGGTGTAGGGGATAGCCGGGTCAATGCCTCTAATATAAATGAAATTTACAGTACCAGCGCACTCTTTCGACCCCATCACCCCAAGAGAAACTGTTGATTTCTCTTGAATGGTCCTTTCCGATCTTGTAGAAACACAAAAATGGTGAAAGAGGGAGTTAAACCTTCTAAAACAAATAATTAATAGATTATTTATACCTTAAACCACTATCTTACATGTGAATAGGTATAAATAAATAACAATAGGTATATTGGGAACGGGGAATAATTCATAGGGTGAGAGAACAACAATTTTTAGGTAGTATAGAAAATGGAATAAATATCTTTTTCTCAGAATCGAACCAATCCAAACCAATCATCAGTAATAGGAATCTGAAGGCGAGACTCGAATATGCCGAAACTCGTGTTGTTTGGAGGGATGAAGATTAGGAGAGAATTCGTTTCAGAGACGAAAGTAAATTTAATACAGTTGGATCTGATGGCAGACCCTTTGATAGACGCGGTGTTGGTGTGACAGACTTAATTCTAAATGTGTTAAAAACTCTGCCAAGCTTGGAAAAGCAGCGCCAAGATATGAGGGATGTTTTCGTCCGAACGGGTTGGTTCGTTAGTGGGAATAATTGGAACGCTAAATGCGAATGTGTTATACCTTCACTCTGAGCATCTCTGAACCAGCCAGTAGTAGTCATGCAGGACAATGCTCCACACCATACTGAAAAGCGAGTAAAACACTATTTAGAACATTAAGAAATCGAACTAAGGCAGTGTCCTGCTTAGAGCCCGGACCTAAACTCACTCGATAACCTCTGCAAGATCATTGGAGACATAGTTCGAGACGAGCAGCTTTCAACTGTGACCGATTTATTGGCGGAAGTTGTGCAAGAAGGCAACCCAATAACGCCATAAGTGTGCAATAAGATGCTGTGGTTGTGGTTGCGCCGAAGTAATAGAAAGCAAAGTCCTCAACGCCTCAGATTAATTGTTTTAAGTTTCATCGTTGTCAAATCTTGCTTTGTTTGAGTATTTGCTTACTAAGCAATTCTTTGAATGATCGTTCTCTTATTTTGCACGCGTCAATATTTCATTTTGTGAGTTAATTGAGTATGATTTAATGAATGTACAATTGTATCATATGAAATGTTAATAAAATATATTAAATTCATGGCTTTATCTACCATACAAACTTCATCTACCTACTCATAATATTTTTTAAATAATTTTAATAAAAATCGTTCTCTTAACCAATAACATCAGCAATATAGAAGCGATAAACAACATATTAATATAATTAATGGAAGTACACGGCTGAATAATACGAGGAAAGACAAAATAAGAAGAAAGACAAAGTGTCAAAAGAATCCCTAAAACTAATGTGGAATAGGAAACACCTCAAAGCAACAAACACAAACCGACAAATTCAATTAAGAGAACTAAACAAACTCATTATAACAAACTCATTGGATTACCAAACTATGGAAAACTACCCAAGAGGTCGATATGATATAGATTAAAAATGACCACGCGATAATTGAAATGGTAGACAAGTATATCTATCTGCGTTAACAGATTACAATGTCACCAGGAAATCTAAAAAAAAAAAGAACCACTCGAACTGGGCAAGTACTTTAACAGCAAAATACCGATGGGACTGAAAAGAAAAGTATACAACCAATGCTTAATTATAACCATGACCTAAGCAGAGAATCTCTGACGATGGATGAACCAGATAAATTGTCAAAGATGGAAATGATTGAATTTGCAAATCATTTTAATAATAATAATAATAATAATAATAATAATAATAGATTGCATTAACAAATTATTTTTAATATGTAGATATACCCTTAGGTAATTATTTTTTTAAAAGTTCTTTTAACATTTATTGAATTTTGTGAATCAAAGCGTAAATTCTTAAAACCATCATCCGTTTACCAAATGTGAAGGACTCGTGTATCCGCGTTGAAGCGGGAAGTCAGCGGGCAATATTTTCAAGATGTTGAGCCCCACTTTGAGCAGATCTGGGATCAAACAGCTTAAAGAAAAGGCGGTTTTCTCCAAAGTGAGAACACCACCCTGTCCCGATCCCTGAAGACCAAAACCCTTATATGGAACACGATGAACAAGTTAATGCAAAGACAACTTGCTTGGGAGGCCAAAGTGAGCTATGGAACTAGGAAAACAACGCTGAAAGATGATCTGAAACATCGTCCATGTAAGATCGCTAAAGGACATCTGCTTTTCAGCCACATCAATACAAAGGTCTAAAGAGCAAAGCTCCTACGGTGACTTGATCATTTTTAGATTTCAGTTCTGCGAACGGAGAAGAAGTTCATTGTCCAGGTGATACACGACACACAGAATGATTGTGAAGGACACATAGTAAAAATGAGACTGGTCAAACGGTAGATATCTTTCAAGAAACAGAAACCAGTTACGGTTATGGTGTGGGTGGGTGTAATCAATGTGCCAAAATCACCTCTTCTTTGAAGGGGGGTCGTAGACTCGAACGTCGATGCTAGCTGAGGATTGACTAAATTAGCCCTAAATTCTGGTTAGTTATACGTATATATATATATATATATATATATATATATATATATATATATATATATATATATATATATATATATATATACACTCTGCTGTAGATTTGTGTATCTTTGCCCACATTTATGGTCGTGAAGGCCCTAAATTAGAATTCATTTTGATTATCTACTTGCAGCTGATTAGGAATGAAATTGTATTTAATTATCTCTCGTAAGATTAAATTTAATCTTTTTTCCTATTGTTTCACTAAGAGTATTAACGGTTCGAACAAAGGACACCGCAGCCAAACAAGTTTGTCTTATTGCTTATAAAAATAGATTAAGGAGTCATTCCGCAATTACGGTTACAACACTGCGGGTTCGTTATCTCGACCTCGAGGATACAAGTCAGAAACACAAAGAGCTTTCATTTTTCAGGACAACTTTTGAAGCGCCATCAAGAAAATATCGGCACACTGAAAGATTGTTTCATTCATTGGCAATCGGCTATCAACTGCTTTGATCAAATCTGGATGACTATCAACAGCCTTGATCAAATCTGGATGACTTTGAATGCATAGGAATATGTCTATCCTTTATATAGTAGCCCATTATCCATTTTATATACAAACTTCAACGCCGCCATTTGTTGTGGCTTCAGCTACCTCGAATTCATTTCAAATTTTCTTAGTAAGATTAATTTGAGAGTAAGTAGATAGGATGCGGGATTTTCGAAGATATTGAAAAAAACACGATTTAAAGAGAGATAGGACAAATTGGAGATAACCTGAAAAAACAACAAATTATAAAGCTAATAAAAATAAATCAGAAATCATTTCTTTATGTAACAAATTATAACGTCTCAGAAATTAAATACAATAGGAAATAAGTAAAAACACCCGGAGAAGTTAAGATTGCATCTAAAAGATTGTAATGAAATGATAATGAATCATTTAATGGCACAGGACCCAAAATATACAAATGAAGGGAATAAAAAGCAGGAGCGGAAAGAGTTATCGGAAGAGGGACAGACGAGGAAAGGGAAGAAAAGTAACGAGTCGTAACTCGCCGTAGGTCGGTCGTCGAAGGAGAGAGGCAATCACGCCACACCAATGGCGTCAGGAGTGAAATAGAATGATATTAAAAATAAGGTGGTTAGGCAACACGAAATGGTGGTGACGGTAGACAACAAACGACAGAAAATGGGGGATATAAGCGTATTGAACTCGCTGCCGAGGATGCGCGGATGTTACCTAGGACAGTCAGTCTCTGATTATAATCTGCTGCGACCCATTGCGAGGGAGTGAGGGATTAACACCTGGCATCCTAACCCTTATAGAAATAACTCGGTCCTTATTAGAAACTAGGTTTCAACTCTTTATTTTCTTTGTTGTATGTAAATATTAGTTAATCAGAATATTTCTATTTGCTTGAATTTCTGGTCAATTTATGACTGAAGTGGATTGTATCCTTGTCAGGCAAATTGCTGCCTCCGCCCCATTAGAGCATGAGGAGTTCTCTCGGGCTTCATTGAAGTGATTTGTCCTCGGACCAAATGACCTGAAAATCTATATGGCAGTTCGGTTCCCTCTCGATAAGGAGTTTTATCAGAGTACTTCTTCTTTGACGATCTCTTTATTGGGCAGCTTTATTGTTTTGTTAAGATGATCTTGACTTAAGTGAAGTTGTGGAATGATGGATTTTGCTCCACTGGAATGCACTGCTAAACACTTTCGCAGAATCGAAATTTTGGAATAAATTTAGATGGAGAAAATTAAATTTAGGAATGTAGGGCTTTAATTTTGGATAAGGCATAATCATTAGTCATTAAGCGTGGGGAGATGGTTTGTGGACGGTTGGATCCCCTAAAGACCACGGGAATTCCCTCGCAAGGCATTGATTGTAATATTCACATGTAAAAAATCACCACACAAAAGGTAAAGCGAAATTTACGGATTCAAATCATTTCTAAATTTGAAGTTGCAAAATTCTGACATCAAAGTAGGAAAGTGGATGAAGAGAAGTGCAACTACAGTAGGTGACTTGTCATTAGAAGAAACCATAGTAGAAACCACTCGAACTCTCTGAGGTTTATTGGCTAACGTTTCCCTCGTCTCGACCTTCTTCGCGGCAATGAATCGAGCGAAACATCGACCAATAAACTTTATGTTTTCGAGTGTTTTTTTTTCTATCATTTCCTTCTAACTTTTTTTCCGCAAGACGCCACATATAGAATTCGTCATTGCTAGTTCTAACCTGCCAATAGAGCATAAGAGATGACTCGATGACAAGTTTGAGTCGACTTTCAAAGAAGACAGCTTAAGGTAGAAGCGAGGGAAGCAGTCACTTCTTTCTCTTAGTGCTGGGGGAGGGGAAAATTGATCGTATTAGGAGTGCCCTCAAGAGAGAGTGTCTAAAGAAGTGTGACAGTGGTGTGAAGTGACTTGTGCTGAGACGAGGAGAAGAGAAGCCTCGCTCGTTTAACTCCTTGTTATCTATTGGCGGGATATCCAGTCTTCTCCTCTCTATCTACACGATCATCAGCTTTCTTTACAGCTAGTAAACCAGCATCAGCATTTTGCATTTGTTTTTCAGCTAAATTCTCAGTGCAAATACTTGAAACCCCGCTCTCTACCAGCACTTAAACCCACTATTCATTCCTCTATCAATCGCGATGTTATCCATCATATCCACCAACTGAAAATTCATCCAAACTCTTCACTTACAACAATAAACAGATTTACTTTCACTGTAATTCCTGCATTCACTGTTTCTTTTTACTCTTAAACAGTGCGATGTGAAATTTATCGCATATGTTCAACATAAAAGAAAATGAAAGAGTTCATTTTTACTTAAAAATTTACATGTTTAAGAATTGAAGGATTTTATTATTTATTTTATTTCATGAAATCGCCATCGGCCTCATCTACGCCCTCCAGGTGGGTTGGAACTTGCTACAGGCCTTCTTGATTCTTCCCCCTTTTTTTCACGGTCAAAAGTATGATTATCCTCGACTTAAGCTCCACATTGGTGGTGCACAGGGGCTTCATCACACTCTCAAAACCACAAGCCACGCATTATAGTCCAATGGTTTGTAGGATGTGGAGTTGGAAGGCGAGATGTGCGGAGTGATGTGATAAATAAAAAATTGTCTGACATCCAAGACTGGGTCGTCATGCTTGTGTGGCACGTTGCCGAGTCATGATGCCACTCGTACTTCATTCTAGCGTTCCCCTCTTGGACCAGGGAAACGGCAACCACCGGTATTTGATGTACCCCGCAGTATTGATTCTGAAGCCTTCCGGGAAGATAAAAGGGAGCATAACTTGTTCCTGTTACTACAAACCCCAAAGATGATGACGTGAACTGGAAACTTGGTATTTAGGACTCTCGGTACATCTTTGGAGGACACAGCAAGCGACATGTTGTTTTGGGAGTTCACCATCTGGTCCTGGCAGAAATTCTTCTGCTCTGAAAAGAACCAAAGCATATCAGGCTTTAGTGGTGTTCCAGTTTGTTAACAAGCTTCACAGCAAGTTCCTCCCGCATGTTCTTCCTCTTCTGTGACAGAATTTAGCTCTTTCACATATTGTATGATGAGTATTGGATGTCTCCAAGCTCTAACCGCCTGATAAGAAACTTCGATACTCCATTGTCACTAGCCATTGACTTCCGAGGATCGTTGACATTGATGGCCTGGATCTCCACAAAAGGATCTGATAGCTCTCTTCGTATTAGACCGCCTATAATGAGGTTTCTAAAAGAACCGGTACCCTCATAACCTCAATCTGACTCATCAAACTCTATTCTGATCTTCTGCACCGTCCTCTGATTCACACCAAAGCACTCGGAGAACTTCGCATTGGGGTGACCGGCGTTAATCCCAAGTAGCACAGATTTCCTTTTCAAATTTATGGAAAATTGAATTCTGACACGGTATGGCTTTCTTCCCAGATGATACACAACTGAGTCTACAGTGATACGTAGAAGAGAGAACCAACCACAGACAACCCAGCAGACAAAACGTCAGGTGTTTAGCCTACAATATATGCGACATCTCATGCATCATGAAGATGAATTTCTCCTCAACTATGTGGTCTTTGAGTGGCTCTTCAGCCAGGGTGACTTCATGCTGCTCCACATCTTTGACCCCTGAATTTAATCCCTTGGATTACTATGTGTGGATCGAGTGTGGAGAAGGAGACCAACTGTTGTGTCTTCTACATTACGAACGAGCTTAGGGAAGAACTCAAGATCTTTCCAGGGACACAATGAATGACGCATGCGACCAAATTCGGACCGTCTTGATGCAGCGTTGGGGGCTAAGGGAGGATACCTTGATATCTTTTTACCGATTTTTTCCTGTTGTTTTGCCGAATCATTCGTTGAATATTCATGCTGCAACTGAACAACATATTCTAGATAAACACAGAAATATGTTTCACCTCCATTAAAGTCAGTCAAATAACAGACGTTCTGAAATTGGCCTAAGCATTTTATTTCAACCATTAATTGTTCAATTGCAGAATTCATATACTAAAGAGTCAATTATATAGCAGGAAAAGCTGGAGATGCTAAGGTAAATAGTAATGAAAGCTTCGGGGAGAGAAGAAAGTATGGGAAAAGACGACAGAGAATGCTGATAGTTATGATAAAACTTATATCTCGAGTACAAAGACAACAGTTTTGTAGTTGTATAAACACAAAACGCCACTCCAAGAACTACCTTATAAGAGGCCAAGACGAGGAAATATAACTTCGAATCAACAGAGCTGTTCATAATGAAGTCAAAGTCCTCTGCGCCCATTGAAGAGACAACTGCTCTGCCCTGAACAAGTGAAAGAGCCAACAAAAGTATACTTAACACCTCAATATTCTCCTAATTCCTTTCTTTATTGTGTACACTTAAATTAGTTATCTAGTCTTAAGTTATTTTTCGTCAAATAATAATAAATATTTAATTAAAATTGAAATGAGGTTACAGGATAAATTAATAATAAAATTTAGAATCATTTAATTTTCCATGTTTTAAACCTCATATAACGTGAGCTTAGGAAAATTAATTAGGTGAAGGTATGTTTTATGATTTTTCCCTCTACATAACCTCTACATAACACTTTCGTTCTAATATTTGTTAGGATTAGCTCCAGACGAGATTTGACTTTGTTCTAATAAAAAAACAATAAAACTTAAGTGTTTAGAATTTCAATCTCTTGCCCCACTCCGTCTCCATCGGGCACACTGGAGGACGCTCTTCATTCCCACCCAGCAGGAGGGAGCTTCCCCAGAGAGCCCCAGATGCTGAATGGGGTGAGAGATTGCTCTCATAGCCGCATATCCTAACTGCCTCAATTCTGATTATTCAAAAAAGTAAAAGTCAAAATATTGGAAGCGAATTGCTTAAATTTTAAGAGTGAAAGTATTTTCCGTTATTCAATACCATATAATTAAGTTCACTTTTAGCCTTTTCTTGGTTTGGTGATTTGAGAGGACTTCAGCAATGGCCCATTGATAGGGGTGTATCGATGAAGTTAGGATTCAAACAAAATAGAGAGTAATTATTTACTAATCTAACCTGAATAACCATATAAACTATGTTAAATTGAGTTAATTTAGGTTGGATTAGTTAATAACTAACTCTGTATGCATCCCTCTTACCATGAATTTCCTGATGAGGAAAGGGCCTTTCGAAGAGCCCTTAGGAATAATGCTCCCATTCCAAACTCCCCAAAATACATTCAGTCACTTCCGTGAAAGAAAAAATGAATAAGTTTTCTTATATTTAACCTCCAAATATATTTGCATGTTTTTTTCTACTTCTAGTTTCATTGGTATGCAATTCCTTGCTTTTTTACTTTTATTTTCAAACAATCCCTTATTCTCAGTCCCTCTCCTTCCCACGAATTGCTTTATCTCTCTACATTGATCTCATTTGCCATTTTGATGACCCACGAATACGAAGGAAAAGTCTCTAACCAAATTTTCAGGTTTAATTCTCCGCCGAATCCGTAGAGATGAAATAGTTTGCCAAAATTAATGAGGATTTCGGACTTATTAAATATAAGTTTGATGAATAATTAATTCGCTTAGCCTCTTATCTCCTCATAAATTTTACACTCCTAAAAATACCTATATGATTTTATTCCTACCGAATAGTATTGAAACATGTCTTTGGGTTATTAGCGTTGTCGAAATGTATTGTCTTATTTCACTTATTGTAAAGCTCTCGTTAAGAAACGTGATTTCAAAGTAAGGGCGAAAAACAAGTTTCCAAGGAAACTTAATTGCGTTGGGATTATCGCCTACTCTTTTAAGTGTGCAGCAAGTTTACGGCAATGCTGCTCCCAATCGATCTGGAGAACTTAAGAAGACTAGATGACTTGGGTCAAAGATACTGTAGAAATACTAGTCCTTCAAGAGCTTATTAAGTTTATATCTCAATAAGTTCGATTTTGCCCACTGGCATCTTAACCTACAGAAATGACCTTCGAATTTCTTTATATTCGCCAACATAAAAGAAAACTTGAATTATCCTCGATTTTCATCGCTCGTTCCTGCAAAATCAGCAGTTTCTACAGGGTCGATTTGCAGCCTTCAGCATTCTTTCGAGAACGATTAAAAACATTGCCGACAGAAATGTATTGACGAAGATGGATGAATTGTTGGACATTTATACCATGTTTATTTATAATAATGCCTAATTTCATTTCAGTAGCTAGCGAAAGAGAAATAATGAGAGGATCATAACTTTATAACGAAATCTTAAGGTAATCAGACATTGTGAGTCTTGTTATCAAATTCAGAAATTAGCCAAGGATAATTTATATTAATGTTTAATTGTTGCAATAATTCTCATTCTCAATCGATGTAATTTGTAGATATATATAGTAATATATTTGTATTCTTTTATGTTTGGCGGCCATTAACTCACTCTTTAAGTTCCCACTTTGGCGAAGAATCTGTAAAATGAGTTTTGTGTTTGTTTTGGTCCATTAAATTCACTGTTACTCTTTTTACTTTATGACGTCGTTTTTCTTCTCTTTCCCAAGATGTTCCCAGGAGGCCTCCCAGGATTTCAGTAGGGAGGGTCGACTACAGGGTGGGCGATATTATGGAAGCCACCTGCATGTCGGAGGGGTCCGATCCCTCGCCTACCCTTCACTGGCTCATCAATGGTAAACGGGTAAGGAATAAATTTGCTTCGAGCTCATTTTATAGATTAAATTGTTAAGAAATTAATGTTGTTTGTAGTATGCCGTATAACACTCGCCTTAGACACCATTCATACTCTACTGATAGTAAATTATTTCAAAGAATCCCTGGTAATATACAAAGAGGTGTCAAAAGTCTTGGGAAAGTTACTTATTCTGCGGCAACTGAACTTGGTTGCAAAGAGACATGCCTGATTTGGTTCACGTTGGGTGGACGTGGTAGTCATGGTATTCTTGGGGACTCTACAGAATGGTCCTCAAAATAATCCCGAGTAACTACGGCCCTATGATAGGGTGCATTCTTCCGCTAGGATATGCCATATTTGTTGGACTACATGTCAATGTTCACCAAGCATTCCAACATAAAGGTCACCGGTCAATGATGTCTTTGGGTGGATCAGAGGACCAAACCCATGTCACGTGCACATTACCACACACTAGTATGGCAAAAAGCCACTCTGCCCAGTGCCTTGGTGAACCCTGGTCCATGATTTAATGTGTCCTGCACCGAACTAGAACCCTACCATAATCCCGCAACAACTGAAACTGTAATTCTTCAGAACACATCATATGATGGCTGTTTACCAAGATCCAATCAGCGATGTCACGAACCCGGGTGTGGTATTGCCTGGAGTCGTAGTGTGGTCAGGGGCACTCTGGTGAGGCTTCTGTTCTCATAACACATGGAAGGTAAAGAACGCTGTAATGATGTGGTGGATATGCGTTTGATGCCCCCTCTATTGAATATGGATGCGATTTCTGTTACAATGCTGCTATTCTGTTACAATGGACCATTCTAGACCAATACCAATGGTCACGATCAATTATCACTCGTGGTCGGCAACTGCATTGTCCATGAGGGGTCATTATGTGTTCCATGAGGTCTTCTTGGTGCCCATGTTGCACCTTAGTGCGAGGGATTATGAATGTCCACACAGTTTAGGAAATGGGATGTCTCATCCGTGTGCCAATCTCTATCATGCCATCTCCGAGCTCCGAGGATTCGCAGCGCCTCGCTACGAGCAGCCTGGAGAGTGTTGACACTAACTGGCGAGATTTCAGATCGCAACTGATTCAGGTCTGGGAATTTCTCTTCATGTTGGCCAACCTTAACTTTATATACAACATAATGCTATCCCGTGATATTTGGAAGTTTGGTGCATATAGTAATTTAAGCTCTAAATTGGTAAAGTCCCTTATAATTAGCGGTAGGGAGCGAGATTAATTTCTCTTCATGTCATCGTTTACACACAAATGACATGTATGACCTAGGGAAAAATAAGTGACCTCTGTTTTGAATTTCTCTCTCATCTTTACTACACTCTGACTATCATGGAGAGATAACGTAAAAGACGCCGGCTGTCCACCTGGCAGCGAGTGTGTTATGTGACACATATAACCAGCTGATGGTTGGAAAATGAAACCAATTGTGACAACAATTGTTGGGGACAATGATGGCATTGAATTCTATGCCATTTTGACTTATTTGGTTTTGCTTTAATTCACTTCCAAAACCAAGAGATCTTTGCTTCTTCCGAGTCAATTTCCTCTTCTCTTTTATATTTTCCCAATTTGTCAAAAAATGAAAATGGGAATGAAAAGCAACGGGTTTTCTTTTCATTCCTATTTTCATTCTGACTCCACCATTCTTCACCGATAAAGGAGGAAAGACACTCGGAAGATGATCGCATAGATCGATCAAAAGCTCAGCAATTTGAGTCGTTTGTTTTTTACCAAACACATTTCATTTAAAAAAGAGATGAACGTAAAAGAAGTTGAAAAAAAAGAAGATTGTAATCTGCATACAAGAAGGTCTGCTACCCATTTACACTAATATATATATATATATATATATATATATATATATATATATATATATATATATACAGTCTTGATAAAATTAATTGCAATACAAGTTAAATAAAACACTTTCTCACATTTATTGGGAACAAAATCAATATATTTTATGTTTAGTCTTGATGCATGGAATCGACCAGTGTTGCACAAATATTCGTTATTTCTTCCTCATGAAACCATATTTGAATTAGTGCGCAAATGAGCTTCGGCTTTGACGTGCAGTCGTGGTTTTGAAGACGGTTTTTCACTTGTAGCCCAAAGGTTTTCGATTGGGGTTAAATCCGGTGAGTTTCCTTGGTGACTGAAGTACCTGAATGTTTTCATCTTTAAATGCTTTCATAGATTCTTTAGATGCGTGAGAGGGAGAGAGATCGTGCTGAAATATTCCTCCACCATTTGGAAAAGCTTTGATTAGATCAGGAGCCACGATTCTGCCAATTAAATCGACGCATTTCTCGGAATTCATCATTCCAATAACTGGCACAAGTCGTGTTGGCCCAACAGAACAAAAGGAGCTCCAAAACATTACTTTAGACGGGTGTTCAACGTGATGTTCAATATGGCTCGCACGAATCGGTTCATCGAGTGATCTTCTCACGAACTGACATCTCTGACCCTCCGCCTCAAAATGCGATTCATCCGTGAAAAAAACCTTTCTCCATCGTTCCTCTGTCCAGGTCTTGTGTTGCCTAGCCCATTGCAACGTTTCTTCTTCATTGCAATTATAAGGGGTTGTTTTTGAAGGGGCCTTCTAGCCGATCTTCCAGGATTCAGAAGACGTCGTCTTACGGTACTGGAACAGACGTTAATTCCAGCACTTACTAGTTCCTTTGAAGATCATTACTAAAAAGTTTAGGGTTTTTGCAGCCAAGTTCTGTCGCCTCTCTCTGTTGTTTTCCGCTTTCCGACAAATGTGCAGTTTCCTGTTAGGCTTTCACGATCCGGCTGACACTTGAATAGTGGCCCTCCCCATATTGTTCTGCAATTTTTATAACACTCAATCCACTACATTCTGATAAAATTACAATCCTAGAACGGTAACTCGGTCTGATATCCATTGAATTTGTCTAAGAAAATCCATTAATATCCATTGAATTTGTCTAAGAGAATACCATCCAAAATTGCAAAACAACCATCCGTTAGGAGCTTTCCGCTGTCACTGAGAGTTATTTGGTAAACGCCAAATCTTAATTTCAAACCTTTAGTTGCCAAACAGTGTTTACTCTTGTGAAGCTCCACATTTATAAAAAGACCACATAATGAATAAAATTATGGTTTGATGGAACTTTTTACACAAATGGAAGTTGCTGCAATTAATTTTCAAAAGACTCTCTCTCTCTCTCTCTCTCTCTCTCTCTCTCTCTCTCTCTCTCTCTCTCTCTCTCTATATATATATATATATATATATATATATATATATATATATATATATATATATATATATATATATATATATATATATATATATATATTAAGAGAGTATAGAGGTTTCGCGTTACCAAGCGTAGAGGTATTTTTAGGATAAATAAGAATTTAGGATGTTTATTATAGTATTTTAACTCTTTGGTAGCGACGTTTCGAGTAACACATCTTGGCTGATAAAGATATGCCACTTTCCAGATTTTCTCCCAACTTTCGCTTTCTGGAAAGAATGTGTTTGAAAAAGTTAAAAAGCTGCAGCCGAAGCTTCACCAAGCAGCCATCGCTGTTGAGTTTAACAAATCTTGTATACAACATGGCCTACTACCACGATATATATATATTTAAAGGCCCAAAGAAATGAAAACTGGTAACACAACCCGGAAAAATGCTCAGGAACTTAATTACCTGGTCCATTAAAGCTTAAGAAAGAAAATGGGACAATTATAGAAACGCACAATAGGGAAACTATTTTAATGGTTATATGAAAATAGAGAAAGGAGTTGTATTTGAACCTGTTTCATCAAGCGCTCTTCGCTAAAATGACCACGGCGTTTTTCCGGGTTGTGTTACCAGTTTTCATTTCTTTGGGCCTTTAAATACATCTATTATATATCACGGTGTCATGTGATTTTTGATTATTATATTTATATTTATATATATATATATATATATATATATATATATATATATATATATATATATATATATGGTTATAGCACGTAGGGAAAAAGAAAGATCGATTTGAGGTAGCACTTTCGTTATCTTAACATTTTGAACTCACAATGGCTGATAAAATAGAGAGACACCGTATTTATACAAAGCAATATTTTCCCTATAAGGTCAGATTTTTTATGACCCCTGATAACTTTGAATTGAGGATAGAAATACAGGACTGGACCTAAGAAAAACAAACCGGGGCTAATATTTACATTTCTCTCCTTTGTGCTGGAGATTAGGAACGATTCAAAGATATTTCTGCTAATAAAATCATTTATATGCATTATGGTATCTGCTTCTGACCAGTTAATCTGGTGACCCATCTTAAGCATGTGGCTGGTTAAAACACTAGTTATATATTCCTTAGATACTGCGTTTTGATGTTGCTCAATTCTTACAGAGATATTTTTAGAAGTTTGACCTACATCAAAATGCAGTGTCTAAGGGATATTCAAATAGTGCTTTTGCTAAACAAATTTTATGAATTTGGAAATAAACCTTACAGTGAAAATGGCACAATTGACTTTGTGTATTTGATTTCCCAAATGCATTTGAGAATGTTTCTTACAATACGTCTGGTAATGAGCAGCCAGATACCACTTGTCTTTAATGTTAGAAGGATAAAATAGAGTTATTAGAAAGTTTGACGATTCATAATGGAACCTAACTAGGCTTACTCAAAGCTACAAGTTTAAAATACGGTTTCCTATGAATGGTTTTTATCCCCACCGAAACATTTGGCAGAGATATGTTTGATCACCCTATGATGTGTGTCTGCCTGGATTACAGATATCTCAGAATGTGGTTGACGGATTTCGAAAGAACAGAGTGGAGTGGTGGGCCTTTATGCAAGAGAGAGTTGCTTGGTTTTGGAGGCGAATCCAGATCCAGAGGTGAAACCCGGACCACATATTTACTTTAGTGAGAGTTTTTTTATATTTGGAGTTCGAGAGGTAGTCCATGACCGTAGTCCTTGTACCAAGAAAGATAGATTAGATTTGGGGTGGTTATCGATCCGTTGCGGAACTAGATCACTTTTACTCTTTGGTTTATCCAAGCTATTTCCCAAGGCTATTGGAAGGATTGATGGTCCAAGCTTGCACCAAGGAAGGGATTATATTAGATTTTGAGACGGAACTGAATCCAAATCCGGATTCTGTTAATTTGCCTTTATAAACAACCTTGAAACTCAAAGATTGAAAAGAAGAAGAGAAAATCACTCTCTGCTTTCCAAAAAGGGAAATTATTCCTATAACTGGCAACGATGGAGACACATTTGACTAATAATAACCTAATCGCTATCTGTCAAGTGTGATCAGAATCTGAGCAGAGAAAACCGCAAAAATAGAAGCGCAATCCTTCATAAGGACCGCACAAACAAGCAATTTGCCATGTCAGTGACAGGAGCGGACTGAAACTGATTAAACAATAATTTGTAAATTTTACCTCCGAAGAGTTATGTGTTCTGATACCCAGTTTTAGGTCAAATTTGACCAAGCTCTCTAGGCATAATTGCTCATAATTTGTCTTCTGTTTATTATGAAATTGTTTATTAGCTCAATTCTAAAGATTAAATTCATATTTGAGGTTCTATAGCAACATGATCCCACCTGAGATTACGACATGTTCTTAACGCCCACCTGTTCTTCTATTAAAATCTTTGGTAAGGATGCAGCAACAGATAAGGAAACTAGTACCAATCATTTGCTAAAAACTATCAACAGATAACCAAAGGCGAGTTTTTCCTCTCACTGAAATTCACCCTGAATTGGGATGAATTCATAGGAAACTTTGAAATGTTTAATGGTTTCGAAGACCGGGAATGAAGGAGGGCCCACCGCGGATGAAGGAGGGCTCAGTACACAAGTAGCAATGGTGCGATTATGAATGGAAATAGAAAGAGGCGAGATTTTAGTCCGTTAGTTGTTTCCATCCAACCTTTCTCTCTTTCAGCGACCATTTAAAGAAAACAACCACATCAACAGCAAACCTAAAGGTGTAGTAATATTATACCTAAACCAAATATACACTTGACCGGTATTCGAGGCGGACGGGGTTGTGCTTGGACAGAGCTTAGTGGAATTAGACCAAGATTTAGTCGATGAGTAGTAGAGTAATTTGAGTCTACTTTATGGTAGATGACATAAATACATAGTATAAATCCTTGCATTCTGGACCCCCTTCTACGAACTTAGGGGTAGAAGCGAAAGAAAGGGATAAAATAACAACCAACCAATCCGGGTTTCTTGAGGTATCCTTTGTACAACACGAATGACCGATTGTTGTAAAGAATAATTCATTAAAATATGTATTTCCTTGTCTTTTTTCATCTTCTCAACATAATCCCTATTTTCACATCATCTATTTATTGATAAATTGAAAGATTTAAATTTACCCAATTTGATAATTGAAACTAAAAGGCCTTTGTTAATTCTCAAATTCAATTACTTTTTTTCTTCTCTTAATTTCGTTCAGTCTTGTTTAGCATCTTTCTCGACCAGTTTACCTTTCGATCTGACATTAAACTTTGCTTGTAACAAAACCCAAGTATTTTTAGTTAAATATTAAAGGAAACTAATTTTATTTCTAAGCAAGCAACAGGAAAATAATACCCAACACACGAGTCAGCGTTGACTCATTATTTTAAATTAATTCCAAGTCAATAACTAAAATTACTTTCTTCCTTTTGAGAATATTACGTGAAGGTGTGTAACAGAGCTTTCTAGAAGAATAGTTCATGTTAACACTCACTACTATTAATTATTCTAAGCAGCTCCGATAATGATTAATTAGAACAAAATCTGATTCTTTTTTACCAGATCGATCCAGCAGTATCCAGTCCTCCGTCGAGCCCCCGAAAGAACACCAACAATGACGTTCAGACTGAATTTAAGTCCTCGGGCCTTCACAACTATTCCCCTTTGCCTCCAATCTTCAAGGGGAAAAGAAAAGACAACTCAACAATCTTTTCCAAGCCACGTTTTAGCCCTGTGGTAGCCAACCTGTCTCTTGTCATGAGATCCACCTACTTTATGTTTGGTGGAAGGGCTTCTCTTACCTGCGTAGCGACCATCCCTCAAATTTATACCAGGTTCGTAACCCATTTTTCTGTTTGCCACGCCACGAATTCATTCAAACTTTAGATGATTTCCTTTGATTCAACCAATTTTAAGATTAACTTTTATGATTGACGAATTATTAAACAAGTTTGGATGACTAAAACACACAGATGTCATCCACCAAACTTATCAGCAGCCACAAACCACAGATCCTAAGCCTGAAATCTATTCTTATTTCAAAGATGAGCTTTCAACCAGACACTTTAATAAATTCACCATCATAAAACTCTTTGAGGTTTCGCTTTATTATATTTTATTATTTACGTCACTTTAAGATGAACCGTCTTGTTTTTAAATGCGGGTGAAAATGTGTTTTTGCCTTCCTTAAGAAATTGGCATTTGGCCCAATTTCTTTTTCTTGCTTCTTCTGATCATTTATCAGACGTTATACCATGTTTCCTCCCATAGGGACTCTTCAAATTATAGTCTTTCAAACTAGTTTAGATTTGGTTGTTGTTGGCTTTTGTTCTAGATAAAGACCTTTTGGGCGAAGCCTTCCAGTTCTTGCTCCAGGTTTAGGTTTGTAAAATACAGAAGGGAAAATTAATACACAAAATTATATAATGAACTGCTTGGGCGGAAATTCCATTTTGTGGTAAGTTTACCGGGCTTGTTTATGGCTCAATATCTGATCTAGCAACATTTTGTATGTATGTAAATTGCCTTCGACTCATTGTAGTATGATTTGCTATGTATTATTTCCAGGATTTGTGTACACGAGAGTGAATATTTCTCTCGTAACCTGCTATTCACGTGAAGAGGCAAAGTGTTTGGACTTTTAAAATTGATTGCTATATTTTAGGTTCAGGTGAATTTTTGATCCCTCTCCGCCAAATTGTCTTTATATATCTATTACAAGTTTGGACCATTAAAGCTTCATTTGTGCGGCTAACATCCGTTGAGGTCAGCCGGTTTCTCTCCTGGTCTGAAATAACCAACCACTAAATAACCAAATTTCTTTATTGTGGTGACCTTAATTTCGTTTTGTCCTCCATCCCAAATGAGGCCATTTGTCTTCCTCCATTGATCGATTTCGATATAACTTGTTGTCATCGCAAATTGAATCCATTGCCTTGCAAAATGGTCGCAATGGAAGTTAAATGGAAGTTTTCTTTTGAGGTTTTGAGCGAATCTCATCACTTTTCTAAAATGAGGATCTCTCGCGGGTTTTTAAGTCCGATCTGCTTCATTATCTCTAGAAATTGAGGAGACGGGCGCGAAATTCCCGATTCCCCTCTACTTCCATTACATTCGGAATGGACTGGCGACAACCACTTATTACTTCTTTAATAATGGTTATGGCTGCTGGTGGCTAACGATTAATAGGTTCCTCACTTTGACTCAAAAGGGAATAATAATAGTAATAAATGGTAGAAGTTGTCATTTAAGATACTTTATATTTATCAGTGGCCAAAGATAGTTTAACGTGGGATCCGAACCAGGGTATCTTCAGCGTATGCACCTGAATCGAGCCTCCAACCATAGACTAACCATAACTGATGTGGTAACTCCGGAAGTGGTATTTCCACTTGGCTCAACCATAACCCTCAAAAGGTAAAAATAGCAAACCATTTGTGGCTCAGATCTGAAGTGTTGTGTAAGGAATATTTCTTCCTTCCTTCCCTCCGAACCATCACATTCCTTTATTTTATTTATACATCTTCTCCTTTTCTCTTTCCTTCAACTTACTGATCTATACCAGCACACAACACAGCCAAATAGTTCACACACGTCCACTCTTTTCAGTTGACGTCTTACTGAGATTGTGAGGGAAGGAGGAAGAGAGAGGAGAGGTTTCACAGCTAAGGTCGGTTCATGTTCATGCTCTCTTAGACAGATGCTAGTAAAAAACCCTGAGCTGCGGGTAATTAGGTAATGAATGAATTGAGTTCCTTCCACAATACACGCAATTTCATCCCTGTTATTTCTTCTTTACAGCGAAAGCTCCACCCACCTCAGCCTGCCAGGAATCAGCGCTGTGGAGCCATCTCAAAGGGTTTCTTCCTCGAGTCGAACGAAGCGATTTTCTTGGCCTTTGCAAACTTTATTAACCATTTATAACATGATTAAATTAACTTCATTGAAGAGGTCATTAACAACTATTTTTATTTAAGACAAATAGCAACATTTCGCACACTCCATTTCTTCTGTCTAAAATATATTCCATATTGTAGTGAAGGAATTAGAAAGAAATGAAAATCACTGAAGAGATATCTAGTTTTATTTCTTATATGTCTAACTATAATTACAATATATTTTTGGATATAAACTGAATAATCTTCTATAATAAATAGGTGTGTTTCACTATACAGAAAGTAAAGAAATATAAATGGAATGTATTTATTGTATTTGGCATAAATAACGTTTTGGTTTTGCCAGAGAGCCTCTTGAGCATTTGGCCGACTAAATTAATTGGCTTCTTTAAATTGGTAAATATATGATATATTAATCGTATATTCTAGGAGTCGGAAAACACTTTGGTCTCGTGTGCCAATTCATTTAAAAAGAAAAAGAAGAATTTCTGGTCATGAGTGCCAAGCGGCTATAATGCCCAATCTACATAATCTAACCTGGTCAACAAACCTAAGTCGATCTGCCCAAAAGATACGCTAAATATCGCGTTAAAATAAATATATTAAATTTGATCATTAGAAAATAAGTAATTTTAATATATATACTTTTAATGCGATCCTGTCTTTGCTTAAAGAAGAGGAAGAATCTTTCCACGTGCCAAGGATAGATGCCTCGCGTGCCAATTTGGCACGGGTGCCAGGGTTTTCCGACGCCTGGTATATTCTATAGGAGTCCTTTAGTGGCGGGAAGTATTTATATATACACATACATATTAAGGAAAGGAAAAAAATGGAACCATTAATAAATAAATTTGATAAATCCCGTAATGATTCTTAATTTTGTGTACACTCGAGTATGTGATTGTGGCAACGGAATAAATAAAGATATTTAAATAACTCCCTCGAGTGTTGATTTTATTCTGATCCTAAAAAATAAAACAAATCAACTTATTTTTGATTTATGGCATTCATAAAGATTCTTATAATGTTCGTGTCAATGTTAATTTGAGAAACTCCTAAGTTACAATTGATGTGGTTTATTTTCAAGATTTTAATACAAAAATGGTCATTTAATTTCCAATAAACATTCTTTAGTCTCTCAAAATCCGAATAGGATCAAATTATATTCGCAAGAAAGTTTCTTTATAAATAAATACTGGCAATTTTTGTAAATTGGTAATTTATTTGGGGCTGTTATAAAATATTTTCGAAAGGTGAGAATAAGATGTTGACATTAAACATTTTATGAAATAAAAATAGAAAAATAATTTATATTATAACAGTCGTGGAAAATGTTTGAGTATACCTCGTAAAAACAGCTTCCAAATAAAATATCTAAATATTTATTAATATTTATTTTTAATTTCCATTTTTATTATAATTAAGCCACGGGAATGAAGCTGGCGTCTTATTATATCCTCTCGGCATCGGTGAAAGAAGAGTCGTGATGGCACTTAATCTCAGCTCTTCGGTTCCCGCTGTAGACATCCGACCCATCCTAGCTTATACGGAAGATTGAAAGGTAGATAGGAGTTTGAAGGTAAAAGTTAATGAGATATTAAGAAACTTTTAATAGACTCCATAGACCTTAATCTTGTAGGGTCTTTTAAAATTCCGACTTCTATCGATTTTCTGATTCTGTTTTCCATTGCTCTGTTTGTCCTTGTCACAAGTTTTGTGTCCTCGGCTATATATTTACAAACATCAAATATACAGAAAACTTTTATTAAAAAATATATTTAATGATTCAAACTTTGAATGAAAGAAGTTGGGCAAACTGAAGTAAAAAGACCAATGACTGCGAACTAGAGACTTAGGAAGCTGGGACATCGTCGAGATGGCTCTAAAAGCCTATTTAAAGCCTACAATAACATCTCAAATACTCTTTTTACATTCTCCAAATGTGTCCGGTCTTTATTATAAGTAGATTTTTATTGAAAATATTCAACGTTATTCATCTTCTCTTTTTATTTTGCCTTTTATATTCACTTATCCCATGTTACTCATACGTTTTTCTAAGTGTAATAATCCCAAGGAAGTTTTGAGATAGAATTGAGCTCCTTCAATTCTCTCCTCCTAAGAGCAATGTGGCATTGAACTCTTTTTGTGAGAGAGGAAGCTGTTAGCTTCACTTTCCCTGTCATCTTCACATTCATCTCTTCAGCTTATTGACATAAGCCTTGAAGATGTGGAAAGCAGATTATCATTTCTTTTGGCTCTATTCATATTTTTCGTGTCAATTTTCAGAAGTTTGAATTAAATAATGCGTTTTCTGAAGAGATTTTCGAGAAAAAGGAAGACTTAGAAATGTCAGAAATCCAAATGAATCGGAATGAGATTAATTTTTGTTTTCTTTCTTTTTTTAATTGGATTAATGTCGCCTGAGCAGGCCAATATATATTATCCGATTCCCAGCTGCTACTTATTGGACAGCTCAAAAGATTCAGATGAAGCACGTTGTTCATAGCTCTGATGATGGCCTATCAGTGCTTCAAATCTTCTATGCAAGATGATTCTACTTCCTCACCAATCAAAGCCTCCACGACCTTTGAGCCTTTAACCAATTAACGATACTAGAAGTAGAGAGAGGTCATGAAATTTTCCTTGGAATCTTCCCTGAGATTTTCCACGTTGATTATATCCTAATTCGAACAAAGCGTTTTAAATAATCGTTGAATCAAAATCATGAATATCAGTATCAAGAAGTGAGAAAAGCAGACAGGAAATATATATATAAATATATATATATATATATATATATATATATATATATATATATATATATATATATATATATATATATATATATATACGCAGCCATAATATAAGGGTCAGTAAGAACAAGTGTATTTAAATATTTATTATAGAAGTTTAACAAAACATTGAGACTCTATATTATACACACATTTTGATATATCTAATATCTCTCTTTCCTAAAGGTTTAAAGTGAATGGATTAAATATTTCGTTAGTTATGAGGAAATAAACAAACTCTCTTCCGAATTGCAGCGGCCAAAAGTTAAGAGTCACTTAGAAAAACAAAGTAAAATGGAACAAGAACAAAAAAGAAACCCTTACTATTAATATTTTGTGAACATCCCTTTACTAGCAATGACCTCCAGACATTTGTTACCACATGACTGAATTAATTTATTGCAAAATGATGTGGTAATTTTGTTCCATTCGTTGTTCAATAATTCCCGGAGTTCATCTTGGTTCTTTGGGTTTCTACTTCGCACCCCATCTCCAATAATTTTCCAAACGCTTTCCCTAGGTTTGAGGTGGGGACATTGAGGTGGCCAGTCCATGAGACCAACCTCTTTATCACTCGAAGAATCTTTGAGCCACTTCGCAGTGGGGCAGGGAGCGTTGTCCTGCACGAAGAGAGGAGGTTGAACTGACAAGGATCAGCGATGTGGAAGTGCATGTTGGCTAAGAATGCATTCAGCATGGGCAGTCCCTTGTAGGCGAATAAATTGACCAGGACCAGTAGCAGAGATCACTCTCCAGAGCATTACACTGCCTCCTCCATAGTTCACTCTCTTCTTCACATACGCATGAAATAACCTTTCGCCACATCTTGGTCGGACTACATCCCTCCATCGGAACCAATTACATTAAACTTCGATCCATCTCTTAAATGAACCTGCGCCCAAAGTTCTTCTGTCCAAACGACATTTCGGGAGCATAACGAAGACGCGCTCTTTGATTCTTGCCCTCATAAAATGAAGGCAACTCAAAGAAACACGAACGCATACATTTTAGAAACAATCTTAAAAGACCATTAAATAAACACGTGAATAAGGAGATAAATCCGGGGCACAGATATTGTAAACAGAATAAAAGTTCAGAGAGCAACATGGGCGAAACATATCGCTAGAACAAATGACAATATAAAATAAATCCTATTTCGGGCAACATTTTTCAGTCTCGGGCAGTTGCTATGTGACATTTGATTTTCTTTCCCTGATTTCTTTGACCAATGGGAAAGAGTAGGTGATTCCTAGCATCTGGTTTTATTTCTATACCCAATTTAATGAAATTGAAGCAGCCCTCTGTTATTATTTCTCTTTTGATTTCGTGGGTGTTTCGAAAACGAATATTTAAATATATTGAGGGGGGGTTTGATGAGTGGTAGCGAAGGCACCAAACAATAAACACTTAGCGAAAAGTTTAGTTGTAGGAAATGAATCCCTGGGTGAGGATTAATTGTTGGATTTCACCAAATGAATGAGATTTACTCGAAGAAATTCAATTTTCTGCCCAACTTTTTTCTCTGCTCTCTTGATAATCATGAGGTTAGGTTAGGTCAAAAATTTTATTCCTCATATTTGTAATTTTTATTAATAAGATTTCTTTATGAAAACAGATAATTGGCTGGTCTAACCATGGTGGGAATTTTTACCCCGGCGAAAAGCTGATGGAATATGTTTTCTCCTTTCAAGTTTTTTTGGCATGGGTGTGAAAATAACGTCTAAGTAGCCATAAGAAGAGACTGCTTTGGTACAGTTACAGGCCTCCTCCCTTCATAACTCTATGAATATTCCATATCGACCATTCACCTTTCACACAGTTCTTCTTCGGCCTAAACTTCCCCTCTTTTTCGTAGTAAGGATCGACAACCAAGAGGTAGCTGAGGGAAGCAGAGGTTTCTCAAGTTGAGTCATGGCCTTAAATTATTTTTTAGAAAATTTAAACCCGGCTTTTACCATTTAATGGGTGTATACAGGCGATGAGAAGAAAGGGGAAGGGGGATGAAAATAGCTAACCTATTTAGTGTTAATAGGAAATTCCTTATTTGAGGTAGAAGGACAGAGGGATTAGGTCCTGGCAGAAGTGTTTTGGATACACATCTTCAATTGATGGATTCTTGAATCTACAAAATATTATTAAACCGGTTTTAGTTGACGATGTTCTGTAGCTGTAGAATGGAGGAAGTTATTTAGGCGACCATAAATCGCATATAAAGAGCATCCAAGGATGTAGACGGACTTTGTAAACTCAAATATACAAAAGGGGTTTTGTGGAGAGACAGGAAATAAGCAAGGTGCTCTTCACTATCAATTCATTAATTTATTAATTAGGTCAGATTTTAAGAGTGAATCTCTAATTTCATATTAATTTATGTTGTTCGTCTTAATATTTGCTGAATCAATAAGTTAAGCTCCTATAAATAGCTGATGTGGCGGAGTTTCAGATCTTCCCCCGCTGAGTGTGAAGGTGGCGTCCGTTACAAGTGTGGCGGTGGTGATCTTTTAAACGTCTCTACTTTCCTCAAGAAACCGTTGTAAAACTATTTCGAAGGAGGTGCACTCCTTGGTCTTCAGCTTTTTCATTTAAGTTGCTTCAAATTCTGTTTATCTAGAATAATTTTGTTGTTCCAAATTAGATGAACAAAAAAGAATCACAATATTTGGTACCATTTTGTTTCAAACATTTTCTAGTTTATTTAACATTACAGAAGGTGGAGACACGAAGTGATGTTTAATTATGTTTAGAACACAATCCAATAATGCTTAGAATCAGACGGAAGTAAAAATATATTCTACGAGATGATGTAACAATAGTAACCGACTTTAGTGTTGATTAAAGGATTGAGTGTAGGTATGACCTCAGCGCTAGTAGCTTATATTTCCTCCTACTATTTATCTAGTAATGTGTAGGAGACTTGGAAATTCAACCCATTGGCCAGCCCATTCAGTCCACAGATTTCAATCTTGATGAAACTCGCTGGGCAGAAAGGATAAATGGAGGGCACGCGACTTCAGGTTTTTTGTTTAAGAGGGAAGTCAATCAACCAGATGTCAGAAGCCTCATGGTTATACATACATACGACGCTGTACATTCCATGTTGATGGACCTGCTAGAAGTAATTGGTCAACGTACATAATATTATGAGAGTGGTTAGTTTCCTCGACTACCCAAATAAATCAACCACAATTTCTGTAGTATCACGCGTCACAAGGCAAAAATACTAACTTGTATCGCATGAAATTCATTTTTAAAGACGAAATTTAAAACAGATTAAAGTGAGATTTTACTCATTTGCATTAAAATCTGCTCAATTATATTCATTTGTATGTCGTATTCCCAGGAATGTCAAATTAAATAGTTCCATTCAACAAAACTATTCGTCTGTTGAGACTATGAACTGTTCCTTTGGTCTCAACTTCTTGAATCGCGAAACATTTTGCGAATGTAAATATTTTCGAATTTTTGTACCAGGATTAATCTGTTGGTCAGATCAGGGTAATTTCTGGACTGTACTTATTTTGCATTAATTGGTAATTACCCTTGGTCAAAAACGAATAGTTTGGAATGAAGGGTAATGGATCAATAGATCCTACTACGGTGCAGGAGTTGCCTTGTTGACTTAAAGAGTCATTCGCATCTAACTTCCTGAACTGTTTATTAAACTAATTCCACCATTTGTAATCACAAGTCAAGTTAGGAAGCAAAAAATAGTCATTTTAACTGGGGATTGGCAGCGTTAAGCACAAATCTTGACTCTTTTATGATCTTTAAATTATGTCAACAGTTTAAATAATTCATTTTTTTATATTTTCCTGATTCAGAACCGAGGAATTGAAAGAGGGAAATAAACTTTAATTAATCGGCGGTTTGTAATCGAGCGAAAGTAGAGTATCTTTTAATTTAGGAGGACACTAATGTCTTAAGAAGCAATTTTGAGTAACTTTAGAACAAGAATACTTAGTGAAGAATTCAAAATTCCAATTGACCGATGCAAACGTAGAACATAAATCCTCTGCTCAGGAATGGATTGCATTGATTGCAAATTCGCAAAAAAAGCCAAAGAAACGAAATTCAAAGCTAAAAAAGAGGATTTTCTGAGAACATTTGACGTGAAATGATGATTTTCTCGGGTTATTTTAATGTCAAGAAAGGCAATGGTGTCCTTTGATTCGAGCTTACAAGTTAATTAATATTAGAATCTTTTAAATTTAAAGAGTTCAGGAAGAACATACTATGTGTGTTATGTGGAAATAATAAAACGGTCTCATCCTAATAGCGACTACATAAGGCTGGACCAAAACTAATGGAACAATCCTCAAGCCAAAAGAGTTTAATAATAACACATAAAACTATTTGCAACCTCAGGAAAATAAAGAAGCCTCACTCACACACCTTCAATTTGCTCGCAAAAAAACACCACTAAACAAAAAGAATGAAGTAAAAACAATAATTTCAAGGATAATTACGGAAGAGAGAAAGAGAGCAAATTTGAATAATCTCAGAAAGAGGAAAATTAGTGAACAAACGCTTGACATCCAAAATGGCCATGAATATATTTGGGGATCAGGAAAGTTTGTAATCTTTTTTAACAAACCAAATCCAATTATTCACAACAAACTCATTTGGGGTCAAAGAAATAAAACAGGGATTTGAAACTTGCTCTGTGAAAAGGAAGGGGATGTTCTCTGCAGCAGAAAGAGGCGTTATTAGTTGGCCATTTTTATTTGAATTAAGAAAGACCTGAGGAATCGGAGGGGAAGGAAGAGCCACCTCAAACCAGGTTTTATTGTCATCCTCAGGACGGTGTCCAAGTTCTGAATTTCCTAAGGACTTTTTTCTCATTTGGTCCTCAATTAAATAAGACTGAAGTAGTTTTCTTGCTAAATTTGGTAAAACTAAAATAATAGGATAAACTATGATGAGATACAACTCCCTAACTAAAACAAATACACATCGAGGTCAGTTTTGTTAAGATGCAAAATCAGATTTAGAAAAGAGCGCAACAAATATTTTAAAGGGCTTAAAATTTAAAAAGGTTTTTAAATGCTAAAGTGCACATTTTGTAGTTTAAAAGAGAAAGAATTATGGTTTGGCGCAATTTTATGGGAAGACAAAAGATGACGAAGCGCCTCGAAACTAAAGAAGTAGTGAAAGATATGAAATAGTAAAATGGGGAAGACGAAAATCTAGTCCGAATGATGAGGAAATGGTTTCATGTTTAGTTCAAACTCTGAAGGAACGATTGAATATTGCTTTCTCCGGGTTACACAGTTCAAACAGGCTTCGTACCTTATGTGAGTAGGCCTCATTAAATTTAGACGAACATTCCGCAATAGATAATCATAAAATCTAGACCCAGAAGCAATCGATAAGCGATAGATTGAGCGAAGATCATTCGACCTAATTGAAATGGATTCCTTGATAATAGTTACGCGTCTGCGCTTAGAAACATAAGTTGGGTTGATTTATATTGGGGGTATTTGTAGACACTGTAAAATTGGGGATATTTGTAGACACTGTATAATTGGGGGTCTTTTTCGGAACAGGGAATTAAGCAGCGAATTAAGCGTTCGAGGCTATCGCGAGGCTTAGGTCGGGCTAAGGTTAGGTTAAGACAGCGACTTGGCAAAAATGGACATATTATGAAACTTTCATTAGTATCTTCGCGTTGGCGGAGTCGCTGTAATAAGTGTGAATGCAATTTCAGTGTTGGATTGCGGGAAGACACTCGGTTAGAATAACCCAAATCATTTTCGAGACAATCGTTTATTTCCTTCTCGCAATGAGCAAAGGATTGACAACCAATGTTTTTTGTGTTAAATCGCTACAAATGTCAATAGAAACCATGACTGATTGGAAAAACTATCCACGAAAAGTTTGCGCCATTCCGTGCTTCAAAACCTAACCTAACCTAACCTAACAGGTTAGGTTAGCTTAGGTTGTACTCAACTACGAGGCTCAAACGCCATAGCCTAATCTTAGCCTAACCTTAACCGCGCGATAGCCTCAAAGGCCTATTTCGCTGCCGGGTCCGTTCCGAAAAAGACCTTAATTTGAAACGAAGAAATATGGGAAATAATTTCTAGGTAATTTTTACATAAGTCGAGAAATTCCTCAAATTGGTATTAATAATATAAGCATAAACACCATCATGACAACAATGTAGTACAATTGACAACATATAAAGTCATTTCAAACATTACACTGAATAATACAAGATATTTCTCGGACTGAACAAAATCTTAATATTTTCTTTGAATTTATACTTAATATTTACTTAATCTAAAATTTCTCTGAAAACGAAATATTTTGTATAAATATATAATCAGAATTTTCATATTTACTTCTGACATTCAGTATTTTCATGAGCAGCTCTAAATTTCTACAGTTCTTAGTTCTACTCCGGGCCTAACACAATAGGCCATGCTTGAAAACAGCTTCGGGCAAATATTCCCCACCTGTTTCAATTAAAATTGGCCTCGAGAATCATTGATTTCACCAACTGTATCAATTAAATGCCTTTGGAATTAATGATAATGGGGTAATAGACATAGGCAAAGGGAACAAAGGGAAGGTACGTGTGGAGAAATGGCTACATTAAGCATCCTGGAGGAGTATAGGTGCATTCAAGCCCCCCCCCCCCTCATGAGGAGAAGCGTGGGAAAGGTAGCCGGCGAAAATGCTTACCATGTGTGATCTCCCCGCCGCTGTGGGCAGTTGGAGCTAACATCTGTTTGAAGGCGACCACCTAAGGTCCTGAAACGACGCTCTAACGATCGAATTACCTACGAGACCCATAAACCCGTGGTTTTGGAAAAAAGGCGGTGTGAGTCAGAAGGCACGCCAAGTAGCGGTGCGGTTGCGAGCCTATAATTTGCGAGCTGACTTGGGCACCCCAGTGCCACCTCAGGAATTCTCGCTCTCCCCAGATGCTAACTCACCATTCGCTCCCCTCCCCCCCTTTTGCCTCTGTGGCCTGGTCACTTCCCCCTTTAGATGGGGCGGCAATCCGCCTATAAATAAGCCCCGCAAAGAAAGAGAAGGGATTATCAGAAGTCGATACGCCAGAGGTGGATTAGTTCGTGAAGATCGATCCTTCAGCCATACAAGACTATTTCAGTGAGAAACGAGAGGATCAGATTGAGAAAATCGATCCCCCCTTTCAGGGCCGTATTAACCTAAATAGTCAAGTTTTATATCGGTGCCATACCGAAGAAGCCTTTTCAGTCTGCAAAGAAGTCCGACTGCAGCAAAGCAAAGCCGCTCACACTCGAGTGATTCTCACATCTCAAGCACGGTAAGAGTGAGAGGAGAAGAACCCTGCCCCAACGAGCTCCCGTTCTTTAATTACGTTGAAGAATCAGCCCCCGTCACAGGCGACGAAAATTCCACTAGCGACCACCACACTTCAAAGCGAGAGATAAGTCCTCCAGCGACATCCGGCAATCCCTAATACCTACCTGTAAGTTAACAATAACATTTATATCTCTATTGCGATAGTAGAAGTTTAGTACGTCCCACGTTTTAAGGGAGAGTAGAAACCATTATTCTTGAACCTAGGTCATATGTGTTTGTAGATGAGAGTACGTTAATTTAATGTTTTATGCTAATCAAATAGGGTCGTGATAAAAATACTAATTGGCAATTGGTATGTTTACTGGAAGCCTACTTGTTTATGTTTTGTCATTGAAAGATCTTTGAGGCCAAAGATAGAAATGTGTTTACTGATGGTTTGTGTGTAATATTTAATTTAAAATACATGTTTATTTTGGTAGATTCTGGTGTTTCCTCTTATCCTTATGTGTTTAAAAATAGCTCTTCCTTAAGAACTAAACCACAAAAATAGCACTCTTAGAACAAAGCCTACTTCATCATAGAAGTAACTCACGCCCCTTAAAGCATACCGCTACTAAAAGGGTGTCAAAGAGTAGAGGGATCAAAACCAAGGGTCATTCTACGGCATATAATAAAAGTGGTGTCAGGTCTAGAGGTTTTATATTAGAAAGAACCCAGCAGTGTCTATTTAAGGAAGAGCTAACACATAAAAGGAACACCAGGAATAATAGATTATTTGACGAGTGGAAAATTGGTAAAGTTAGAGGTGGATACCATCTAAAGGTAATTGTTAGGCCAAGTGGTAAGTTTCGGTGGTGGAGTAGGTCAGGCTTGATTAAAAACAAGGTAGATGACTGACATAAGCGCGATGGCATTGTTTGACCTTTATCGGAAGCAAGGTCAAAGCCTCGGACTGGAAGGAACCGAGCTGAGCTCGTTTATTCAGGAGAAAGAGAGAAATGAAAGAGAAGAAAGAAGAGAGGAACGTAAAATGAAAATGGAAGCTGATGAAAGAAGAGAAAAGGCGAAAATGGGAGCTGATGAAAGAAGAGAAAAGACGAAAATGGAAGCTGATTAAAGAGAGAAGATAAGGGCCCACGAAAGAGCTCTTAGCAAAGACGAGTTAGAGGTGCAGTCAGTGTCATCCAGAACAGGAGTGTCACCAGCGGCCAGCATGAAACTCCCGGAGTACAGGGACGATGAAGATTTATGCTCATATCTCTCCCATTTTGAGAAAATATTTGAAGTCAATAATTGGGACCTAGAAGAAGATGGGGTCGCCAGACTGTTACCGCTACTCAATCGTAGGATGAGAGAGATATTCGTATCTTTACCCTCAGAAGCGACTGTGGACTATTCCACTCTCAAAGCCGAACTTCTCTCAGCAACAAACCTTAACCCGGAAGAATATAGGATGAAGTTCAGGCAGTCTTGTATAAGACCTGGACAAACATACAAACATTTTGGCTTTGAGCTTCGTCGAAGCCTACAGTTTTGGATGGAGTCAGAAGGGGTAGAGAACGAAGTCGCTGTGGTCGTCGACTTCATGCTTAGAGATCAGTTACTAAGTACACTACCCCAGGAAATCCGTGCATTCGTTAAGGACCGAAAAGCTTCTACCTTCAACGAGTGTCTGGACGAGGCTGACCTCCACGCGGTAAATCATCGGTTATATCCTAGAGAGTACAAGAAAGAGAAGGCTCCCTCCCCAAAGAAAAATGGGCCGCCACCCAGGCATTTACAGAAGAAGCCCTTTAAGTTCTCAGCAGCAAAAGGAACTTATAAACCAAATTTTGGAGGAGAAAAAAATCAAAAAGAAGGTAGGATTCCACAAGAATCATAACCTAATACCGGCACGTATCCCAGGAAGCCCGTCACTTGTTATACCTGCGGGATAATAGGTCACCTGAGTTTCCAGTACCCACAGAACTCCCGACTGAGGGAGACCTCGAGACAACAGGTGCAAAACCTGACTGCCGCGATCCCAGCAGGACAAGCTGATTCGTCCTACGTCCCCGCGCCAACATCCGAAGGGCCCCAGCAACAGGTAAACTTTCTATTCAACAAAAGTTCGCCAGGTGGCCTACAATTTGAAGAGGGCACTGTCAATGGGTGCCGAGTATCCACTTTAGTCAGAGACACCGGATGTACGTGCATAGTGGTATCCGACAAGTTGCTGCCCCCAGTAAACCCTAACCATAAGAAATTCGCAATCGTCCACGACTTTTTAGGACGCGACAATCGATTCCCCGTCGTGAGATGTCATATACAATGCAGATATTTCACCGGTTGGACGGACGTGGTAGTAGCCCCGATTAAGTTCTGCGCAGTACTAATCGGACAAAACCCCCTAATTCCCCAGCAAGAAGTGGCTCAACAAGTAGTCACCCGGGCACAAGAAGCCCAGAGGAAAGAGCAACCTGCTAAGTTGACCCCGAGGATTACCCTCGAAGACAATGGGTTCAAATTGACTTCCTTCGCCAGTGCTCAGAAGGAATGCCCCACTCTTAAACCTCTATGGGAGAAAGCTATTAAAGGTGAAATTTTCCAAGTAAAAGGAAAGAAGCCTATCCAGTATATCGTAGAAGACTCACTTCTCTACCGTACTATCAGCGAGGAGGATACGGAGAACAAGAAAGCACTGTGTGTACCTCAAGAATACACGCAAAGAATTTTGAATACCGCGCATGATGGAATATTAGCCGGACACTTTGGGCACAACAAAACGGCGCAGCAGATATTCCGACACTTTTATTGGCCCCAGGCCGCCAGGGAAATTGTGGCCTATTGCCGATCATGCGACGTGTGTCAGAAGGATCCCTCCAGAGGACGGGTACCTCCCGCTCCCTTACAAAAGGTGCCCGTTATAACCGAACCATTCTTTCGAGTGGCAATTGATTTGGTGGAACCAATTCACCCCCCTTCAAGTGGAGGACACTCCTACATCCTCACCCTAGTGGATTGTGCCACCCGGTTCCCAGATGCCGTGGCCCTACGGAAGATTGACACTATTTCCTGCGCGGAAGCATTAATTTCAATTTTTGCACGAGTAGGCCTGCCTAAAGAAATTCTATCTGATAAAGGGCGCCAATTCACCTCAGAATTGATTAAGTATTTTAACAAACTACTGTTAGTCAAGCCAATTTTTACGAGTCCATTTCATCCCTCCGCTAACGGAATCTGCGAGAAAGTAAACGGGACTCTCAAAAATATATTGAAGAAGTTGTGTCAAAACAACCCTACACAGTGGCACAGATACCTGCCTGCAGCCCTTTTCGCCTGCCGAGAAATACCTCATCGGACGTTGGGATTCTCAACCCTTTGAGCTATTATACGGGGGAAATGTGCGAGGTCCTATGAGTATTCTTAAGGAATTATTTTCCAACGCGAAGCTCGACCAAGAAATCAAATCGTCTTACGCCTACGTGATGGATATGCGCGAGCGCCTAGAATACTGCTCTGGCTTAGCTCGAGAGAACGCCGAGAATATTTTAGCCAAATATCGGGACTACTTCGATATGAAAGCAAAGGCTCGAAAATTAAAGGCAGGAGATGAAGTCTTATTATTACTCCCGACCGAAAATAATAAGTTATGGGCCCAGTGGAAGGGACCGTTTGAAGTAATCGAGGCACGGGGTCCAGTCGATTACTTGATAGATACCCCAACAGGGCGAAGAACCTATCACATAAACATGCTAAAAATATATCACCGCCGCGCGTGCATAAAGAATATTACCCTTCTAGACGAAGAAGAACCGATGGATGCCGTTTACCCGGGTACGCCCCTGCAAATCATACACACCGTGTGTGTGGAACAAGACGAGGAATACGAACTTCCCTCGCTCTCATCTACCCCGGAAGACCCTCGGGTGGATTTAAAGATAAATCCCCACTTAGAAATTCAACAAAAAGCGGAAATGTTGAACTTGCTCATGGAATTCCCAGAAGTCATTTCTGAAAACCCCGGATGTGCCAAGGATTTTATCCATGAAATAAAACTAAAAACTAATTCAGTGGTTCGGAGCAAACCATATCCTTTACCGATCCACCTACGAGAAACCTTCAATAAGGAAGTCCGGAATTTACTAAAATTGGGAATTTTAGAGCCATCGGAGTCCGATTATTGCTCCCCCATAGTAATGGTTAAGAAACCGGATCAATCATTTCGGATGTGCGTGGACTTCCGAAAATTGAATTCAGTTACCGTTTTCGACGCCGAGCCCATCCCACTAATAGACCAAAATCTCCATTTATTTGAAGACGCTAAATTCATCACCGAATTGGATTTGTGTAAAGCGTACTATCAAATACCTCTCACTAAGGAGTCCAAAAAACTGACGGCGTTTGCGACCGATAGAGGTCTGTTACAGTTTACCAGGCTACCAATCGGACTACTTACAGCCGGTAGCAATTATAATAGGATGATGAGGCGAATTATCGCTGGACTAAGTGACGTGTCGTTTTACTTCGACAACGTGTACGTAGCTACCCGTACATGGGAGTCACACTTACACGCCTTACGCTCATTGCTGGAGAAATTGAAGGAGCAAGGTCTAACCGCCGGACCGACCAAGTGTTATTTTGCCTACGAATCCATTGACTACATGGGATTCAAAATAGGACAAAAACACTTGACTACCCAGCAAGAAAAAGTGGACGCCATAGTCAAGATGCCCCGGCCGAAAACAAAGAAACAACTCCGATGGTTTATGGGAGCGGCCTCGTTCTATAGGCGTTTTGTACCACACTTCGCTTCCATTGCGGCCCCACTTAATGATTTGTTAAAAAAGAGAGCGTCAGACCCTGTCACGTGGAACCTCCATGCAATAACTCAGTTGGAGGTTCTAAAAGGAAAACTCGTAACTGCGCCCATTCTTCGCTTACCAAATCCCAACAAGATCTTCGGCCTTCGCACGGACGCTAGTCGGGACGGGTTAGGCGGAGTATTGCTTCAATACGAAGATGACGAAACAGCCTATCCCATAGCTTATGTCAGTAGGAAACTGTTGAGTAGAGAAAAAGCCTACGCTACTATCGAAATCGAAGTTTTGGCCATAATATGGTCCATAGGTAAATTCAAATATTATCTAATAGGGCGCGAGTTTAAGTTGGAATGCGACCATAAACCGTTGTCATACTTAGGTGAAAATAAGTGTAAGAATGGAAGACTCCTGAGATGGAGTTTACTCTTAATGGAGTACCAGTACTCCATTTACTATATAAAAGGGTCCAACAATTGTATGGCCGACTCGTTAAGTCGGAACCCTGTCGACGATTAAGGAGCAGCCCAACTATTGTATTATAGCAAAGTTAAGTGTAAATCAGTAGAATTGTAAGTAAGTAGGGGCGAGTAACCCCCTAGTGGTAGGTAAGAAAATCCTAAGTTGGCACAGTAATATAGGAATTAATGTAAGGTCAGGTGAAATGTTATCGAGGCATTCCCGAGTGAACTAGAATTTATTGTATAATATAATGTTCCGTAAGTTACCCATGTATATTATTGTAAGCGTCGGATTGGAACCCCCCCTCTCCCGTTATTTTCTTAAGGATGGAGGTAAATGTGGAGAAATGGCTACATTAAGCATCCTAGAGGAGTATAGGTACATTCAAGCCCACCCCCCCCCCCCCCCTTCATGAGGAGAAGCGTGGGAAAGGTAGCCGGCGAAAATGCTTACCATGTGTGATCTCCCCGCCGCTGTGGGCAGTTTGAGCTAACATCTGTTTGAAGGCGACCACCTAAGGTCCTGAAACGACGCTCTAACGATCGAATTACCTACGAGACCCATAAACCCGTGGTTATGGAAAAAAAGCGGTGCGAGTCAGAAGGCACGCCAAGTAGCGGTGCGGTTGCGAGCCTATAATTTGCGAGCTGACTTGGGCACCCCAGTGCCACCTCAGGAATTCTCGCTCTCCCCAGATGCTAACTCACCATTTGCTCCCCCCCCCCTTTTGCCTCTGTGGCCTGGTCACTTCCCCCTTTAGATGGGGCGGCAATCTGCCTATAAATAAGCCCCGCAAAGAAAGAGAAGGGATTATCAGAAGTCGATACGCCAGAGGTGGATTAGTTCGTGAAGATCGATCCTTCAGCCATACAAGACTATTTCAGTGAGAAACGAGAGGATCAGATTGAGAAAATCGATCCCCCCTTTCAGGGCCGTATTAACCTAAATAGTCAAGTTTTATATCGGTGCCATACCGAAGAAGCCTTTTCAGTCTGCAAAGAAGTCCGACTGAAGAAAAGCAAAGCCGCTCACACTCGAGTGATTCTCACATCTCAAGCACCGTAAGAGTGAGAGGAGAAGAACCCTGCCCCAACGAGCTCCCGTTCTTTAATTACGTTGAAGAATCAGCCCCCGTCACAGGCGACGAAAATTCCACTAGCGACCACCACACTTCAAAGCGAGAGATAAGTCCTCCAGCGACATCCGGCAATCCCTAATACCTACCTGTAAGTTAACAATAACATTTATATCTCTATTGCGTTTGTAGAAGTTTAGTACGTCCCACGTTTTAAGGGAGAGTAGAAACCATTATTCTTGAACCTAGGTCATATGTGCTTGTAGATGAGAGTACGTTAATTTAATGTTTTATGCTAATCAAATAGGGTCGTGATAAAAATACTAATTGGCAATTGGTATGTTTACTGGAAGCCTACTTGTTTATGTTTTGTCATTGAAAGATCTTTGAGGCCAAAGATAGAAATGTGTTTACTGTTGGTTTGTGTGTAATATTTAATTTAAAATACATGTTTATTTTGGTAGATTCTGGTGTTTCCTCTTATCCTTATGTGTTTAAAAATAGCTCTTCCTTAAGAACTAAACCACAAAAATAGCACTCTTAGAACAAAGCCTACTTCATCATAGAAGTAACTCACGCCCCTTAAAGCATACCGCTACTAAAAGGGTGTCAAAGAGTAGAGGGATCAAAACCAAGGGTCATTCTACGACAGTACGTGTTATCGCTCGGGGCTAAATCCTCTATGTCATTAATACATCTTCTCTCCTTTTGCCGCCGGCGATGATTTCTGACCTAAGGAAATAAATTGGTAGAGCTTTGACAATAAGGCTGATGCCATTCAATGGTGCTTTACATAAATTGAGGTTATAGATAAAGATACGCTTTTGGAATTGGAATTGCTTTGTTCCCTATTTTACATAAATAAGTCACGTGTTCTTATGTTTGGAGCAAATGATTCGCACTGAACATCTACATAAAATGTAACTCATAGAGATGATACTGTTTCTCTTTGAACAAATTATAATGCGCACACAATAATAAGAAGTAAGTTACAGTTATTGCTGCAGCAGGAATCTGTACATGTGGGTGCGGGCAGCACATGTTCTGACTTCACGAGAGTTGCCACTCTAAGAGTTCGAGGATCTGGAATCAGGAAATTCCTGCCTCGACACTTTGAAAGGAGCGAATTTATTTTATATTTTGCCTCCTCCGCATTTTTGAGGTTGCCTCGGTCGCCGGGAGCAGGTGACATCTCTTCTCCCTCCGATCGCTAAAGGGAGATTAAGGGAGAACAAAGCCTTTGATCCTACAGCCTGAGCTGCAGTCCCGGGTAATATTAAGTGAGGCCGCGCTTTCTGTGAGGCTGTCCTGAGGGAAACAGGTTAGAGTCAAGGAAGGCTGTTGCATGCTGGGGTAATTTCGTACCACCATCCTGTACTAGCGGTCCACGCAACACTTGTGAAGTGGAAGTTCGACTGAAACTTAACCTTACTTTGATGAACATCCAAGTAGGATTGTCCCCCTGCAGGATTGCATCCAGTGGGGGGAGGGGCCATATCCAGCCGGAAATGACTATTAACCACTCTACAACTGTATGTCCTTCCCCTATAGAGTGGCTAGAGCTCAAAAAGATACAGTCCTGCCTCTTGGGATGTCCTTCGATCAGTTCTGCCACAAAGAAAAAGTGGCAAAATTAACCGAATGAAATAAATGAGAGAAAAACCGATAATTGTACTTGAAATGTAAAAACAAAGACGGAATCTGCTTGACATAGATAGATTCATTGCAATTAAAGAAAGTGAATAAATAAATAAATGTAAAGGAATTAATTGAGACGAGGCATAAAAAGAAACAAATTCGAGCCCTAAATTTGGCCATTGCGGAATAATGACTTATTTTAATTACAATTTCTGCTGAAGATGAAGAATTTCGTGAATATTAACGAAGAAGAATTTCGTGAATATTAACGATGAAGAATTTCGTGAATATTAACGATGAAGAATTTCGTGAATATTAACGATGAAGAATTTCGTGAATATTAACGATGAAGAGTTTCGTGAATATTAACATTGAAGAATTTCGCGAATATTAACGATGAAGAGTTTCGTGAATATTAACATTGAAGAATTTCGCGAATATTAACGATGAAGCAAATAAAGAATGATGTGTGAGGGAATGATAAGAGATGAACATGGTGGACTTAGAGCGAGTAATCGATGTGTGAATGATGGGATAAGAGATTTTAAGTGTATGATAGGGTTCCTGGACCTGGATAAGTAATTATAGAATGTGTGATAAGAATGTATGGAGTGAGTGGTAAACTTAGGGGTGTAATACAAGTTTGTGTGAAGTTGCAATGGCTGTTTAATATCCTTATGGATGAAATACCCACAGATGTATGTATAGGAATGAGGTAAAAGGGTGGGGGATTAATGAGTAAAAGTGAAGATGGGTTCTGTCTCTGTTGGTTTAGGCTAATCGCATGGTGTGGTGGGGTTGAAAGTGAGAAAGATTTGAAAATGTTGATTGGAGCTTTTGATGTGGTGTGCGATTTTTAGAGGACACCTAAAATTGGAATGCATGAAAGAGTAAGGTAATGAATGGTATTTGGATGTGGGAATGAAGTGAGATGTGATATACGAGACCCTAATATCACTTCTGAACAAGTCCTTAGTTTTAAGTATCTCGGATGCAGTGTAAGTGATGGTAGTACAAATGAAGCAGACTGCGACTACAAGGATTGAACTGGTATGAAAGTCTCTGTGGCATTTTTAGTTCGAGAGAATTGTAAGAGTTGGAGTGTGGAATGTGCCACGAAACTGTATGAGAGAGTATGATGATCCCAAGAGTGGAGTACGGGAGTGAAATTATAGGAGGAGAAGGAAAGATCTCGACGGAGGTGAGTGCAAATGGACAACTTGAAAGGTAGGCTTGGAGTGTGATAGGTAGATAAGAATGGTAGATAAGAAGTAAAGAAGGGTGTGACTGAGGTTGCGCCTGAATATGCATTCAGGTGGTATTGGCATGTAAGAGTTATGGAAGGAAATTGATTTGTAAGAAGAAGGGAGTGTCAAGGAGTGAGAAGGGTTGGAATGACCTGTAAAAGAGAGAAAAGAAGCTGACTAAGGAGGAAAGGAGTAATATTGTGTATGGTAGGTATGCTTCGGGAGAGGCGGTGTAAGAAGGTCTTCTAGGGGGCTTCTAGCCAGACATCTACCTTGACTAGAGATGCTACAAAGCGTAGCACCCTGTAGCTAGGAATAGCCAATGTGGAGTAGAATAAATGATTGGTAACTCTGTGCTTAAGAGGCGATACTAGATGTGGTAGGGGTGGTAGTGCTTATTGGCGTTGAATTGCACCGACCACATTTGAGGGATACTGGTTGAAGTTGAATTCTTTGAAGTCTTTAATTTCAAATCTTTTTAGGTCATCAATTTTGGCCACCGGCGTCAATTGGTTGGGTTAGGGAATATTCTTGGTTGAAGCTTTGGGAGAATAGTCTCTATTCTTTACGACTTTAAAAGGTTAAATAAGGTCAATTGATCTGATTGAGAAGATGACCAACATTGACCAAGGACAAAAATCTCTCCTCAGCCTCGATACTGTTTCTCTTTTCTCAGAAGCGGCGTTAAACGAGACATAAACGTGTTAAGAAGTTCCTTGACGAGTCTGGCCACTGACTAATATTCCCAAAGATACTCCTATTACACGACTTTGAGCCCGGTTAAGAAGATAAGAAGTAAAGGTGTGAGAGAGAAAAGGGCTAGAGCGTCCGAGATCCCCCACTGCCTCCCCCCCCCCTTTACTCCTTTCGAAGCGAGGGGAAAGGGAGGTGGGTGAGAGAGACCGGACTCTCCCACTTCTCCAGTCGCCTTTTTCCCTCTGCCCTGAAGAACTGGGGGGGAGGGGCTTAGGAGAGGAGGAGGAGAGGGAGAGAAAGAGGAGAAGTAGCACTCGTTGGAAATGAAAGTCGTATAATAATGAATTTTTCAGTAATAACAAAGTTTCTCAATTCGCCCCCCCACCCCCCCTCCTCTCTGTTACTCTTGGCAACTATTTCTTGGAGATTTTTGAAAGGAATTTTCTACCTGATAATTTTGACCCCAAATTGACTTGTCTACGAATTGTAGAGGGGCTTTTTTAATTATGCCGGAGGGACTAAACCAGATAGCACTCCTTAATAGTAGCTAGGACATCCTTCCTTCTATTGAGTTTCCTTGTGAAGTGGAGAGCCCCTCTGGGGTGTCCTTCCTCCCATTCCCTGACTTCAGGACTTCTCAAAACAAAGCCGTCTTCGAGATATTTAGCAAAGAAAGAATCAGCTGCTTATATTCACCGATCCTTCCCTTATTCAAAAACCATAGAAAAGACATTTTAATCTTTTTCCCTTAAACCAAAAGAATGTGGCATCTACAATTTAATGACGGAAATCATTTATATTAGAAATTATTTTCAAAAAATGATCTTATCCTCCATAACCCTATATTTTAAGAACGAGAATTTTTGAAGGTTTGAATTTGATTTCGGGTTTTAGTTCGGTTGTCGCCTAAGTAGATTTAAATTTCTTATCCAAGTTATTTCTAATTATTCCTTTATAAGAAGAAGAAGAAGAAGAAGAAGATGAAGATGAAGATGAAGATGAAGATAAGGATGAAGATGAAGAAGATGAAAGATGAAGAAGAAGAAGAAGAAGAAGAAAAGGGTGTTCAGGGTGTTAAAATAATGAGTCTATAAAGAGGATTAAAAAAGGCGGTTAAGATTAGCAAATAAGGCCGTAGGCCACACCCCGCAAGGGTGCCTGTGTAACCAAGCTCTTCCTGTTAAGGAAGAGAACAGCGGCTCGTCCTCTCATACAAAACTTTAAAAATCGCCAAGAACAGATTTTATACTTCTAAACATTCAACAAAATTAGTCCACAAAACCTCTTTTCACTAGCAACTGAACCAACGGTGGTAAAAATAATTATAATTAGTTTAACAATTTCAATAAGAAATTATTACGAGAAGCAAAATTAGATGTCGAAAATATAACAGAGAATTTATGTTGTAACCATAAAGGATTGCACAGCTATTTATTTATATAGGCTAAAAAATAAATTCCGAACCGTTTATATTAACAATGTTAAAACGCGCATAAATATTGCAAATCTGTTCATATTCATTCCCGAAAAGGAAAAAAACAAACTTTGTTTGTTCATTGCTAATACAAAACATGAACTTCAATGTCATTCACTCTCTAACCCTCAGTCTTATGCGCAGTCAAAACTCGTGGCACAACTTTATTAGCCGCTGCATCCATTTGAATTCGGGTACTGCAGAGGAGTAGACTGGTTGAATTAAATGGCGAGAATGGAGGAAAGCGATAGTGAATTAATTAACAAAATAAATAGAATCCGAATTCAAATGGATGCAGCGGCTAATAAAGTTGTGCAACAAGTTTTGACTGCGCATGAGACTGAGGGTTAGAGAGTGAATGACATTGAAGTTCATGTTTGTATTAGCAATGAACAAACAAATAGTTTTTGAGTTATGCTAATTCAAAGTACGGTTAACTTTTTTATGGGACACCCGGTATGTATATATATATATATATATATATATATATATATATATATATATATATATATATATATATATATATATATACATACCGGGTGTCCCATAAAAAAGTTAACCGTACTTTGAATTAGCATAACTCAAAAACTATTTGAGAATTTTTGGTCTTGCCAACAGTTTTATATTTAACAACTATTTATCTGTCGATTCTGGAAATTTCATTAAATTCCCTTTTATGATATTGATACACTAATGGGTTTAGTGGAGACTATCAAAAATATGTTTGCGCAAGGAGGTAAAATAATGAAACGAAGCCTACGAAGGCTAGGCCACCGTGCACTCCCAAGAGAAGCGTAGGGAGCCTAGGTAGCCTAGGTCACGGTGCGAGTCTTCAAGCAAGCCTAGGCAATTTTGCAGTGGTTTTTCAGCCACGCTGTGCTATGGCCTCTTCATTATTGCTTACTGAGAAAATGAAAGCGTTTCTGTGTAAAAGTTTACTTCCATAGAACCTTTTTAATCATGCAAAAGATCAACGCGTATTTGTAGTCACAAACTTTATTAAGACTGGCAGTATTAAACATGTATAAGATTCATTGGAACAACGATTTACAGGTAGGCACCCACCAAGCAAGCCCACAATCGGGCAAAATGTTCACAAATACCAACATGAAGGAACATGCTTTAATCGAAATTAAGGTCGTTCTGATCGTATGAGAACCATAAGAATAACAGAAAATATCGAAAATGTTCCGATGAAACTTCTTCAAAATCCACATGTATCAGTCAGAAAGAATGGGTTACAAATGTCAATGTCATCATTTAACTACATTATTAAACATAACTTAAAATGGCATCCCTATAAGATGCATGCAAGACACCAGCTTCTTGAAACTGATTTTACTCGTCGTAGACAATTTGTCGAATGGCTTCTCCATAAACCTGCTCGTTTCTCGTTTCTTGGAAAACATTTTGATTGGTGATGAGGAAGCCTTTTTCATGAATGGAAAGGTAAATAGCCATAACATTCGGCAGTATGCGCTGCTGACCCCCTCCCCCCAGCATTCAACTTTGACACACGTATTTGGCAGCAGAAAGTGTCTCTGTGGATCGGAATATGCGGGAATGGCTATCTTGTCGGCCCATTGTTTTACGAGAATGACTTGAATGGTGCTGCCTACCTGAGCATGATCAACGAAAGGATCTTCCCGGAACTCCGCCAGATTTACGGCAATCAATTCAATAGAATTTGGTGGATTCAGGACGGCGCACCAGCTCATAGACAGCTTGCTGTAAGAACAAAACTTAAGAGAAACGTTTGACAACCGCATTGTCGCGCTAAATCATGCAATTGAATGGCCCCCAAGATCCCCTGACTTAACACTTTGCGATTATTTTTATGGGGATATCTAAAGAATAAAGTGTATTCTACTCCACCATAAAGCATCAACCAGTTAAGAGATAGTATCACACGTGAAGTCAATAGACTTAAGAAAAATCACAAGTTAATCAAAAAGGTTGATCAATCAATGGGACCAAAGGCGCAACTGTGCTTGAAAAAAATGGAGGACATGTGGAAGGAAACGGTGCTTGGAAAATTAAAAAATGAATTTCTATTACCCATATGAAGAGATGCTTTTGATAAAAATGGATTTAAATATATTTGTTGATATTATCTACGAAGTTTCATTATTTCACTTCCTTAGGCAAACATATTTTTGATCACCTCCACTAAACCCATTAGTGTATTAATATCATAAAAGGGAATTTAATGAAATTTCCAGAATCGACAAATAAATAGTTGTTAAATTTGTTTTGTTTTGCAGGACTCTAAAATCTCCAATAGGTTTTGAGTTATGCAAATTCAAAGTACGGTTAACTTTTTTTTCTGGTACACCTTGTATATAAATACAGTATTATCCAAAAACTAGAGTAGAGAACAAAACACCGAAAAAAACATTTTTTGCTAAATACTCGTTCAATTTCGATGAAAATAGCACAGAACAGACATTTAAATTTGCCTCTGAGACAGTTCAAGTTTCATTTCATAGAACAGAGGATAAAAAGATCCTGAAGAAAAGAATGTTTTTGAAGAAACGATCCATCCAAAACTTGAGAACGTTAAGTATCTGTGCAAAGATAACGACAAATCAACATATTTTCGGATAGATAACTGAAGAAAATGTCAAAAAGAAATATACAGCCATTGTTCTGAATGACGAGGATTGTTTGGTCGTGATTTTATTACATTCTTCTTCCAAACTTTACCAGATATGAGTAACATTCTTCTGTTTCCAAGCTATACATTTCTCACCCCGTGTCTTCCATAGGCTTTATACAAGTGATCCGCGCAGGCTAGGTAATCACGTCTAGATCTTGGGCATCCAAGAGCTGCTTCACTCTCATTGATATGTGCCAGGAACTATTTTCCTGCAAAGAAACAGCCCCAAGTACTCCCCATGTCCAGAAGAGAGGACCACACGTTACGGAAACAGATTCTTGTATTCCGCAGGACGAGCGGCCATACTCCATTTCTTGGAATCATACCCCGCACCATAACTCCACCGCCTCCATATTTTTCTGTATTCATTTTTACTGCACCTTCAATGCTGCTTCCCATCCACTTCGATAATTATTTCGCTTTCTTCGCTGGTAAACACTTTTGGAAATTTCCAGCACTACGCAAGACATGCTCAGTAGCGTAGGCAAATCTCATACTTCATTGTTTTTCCTTATGACTCTGTTCTTAACAGGGTTATGCGTGACACTTATGTCATGTGACAGTCTGGCAAAGCACATTCAGGTGCATGTTCTCGGCTGTTACCGGCTGTTGTTTCAAATCACTCCTTCATTGACATCCGATCCGTCATGAGATCTTTCTTGTTTTTTTTTTAAGCTGAACCGTTTTCATCGTAGTCTATCGGGAGCAGGTATCATTATGGAGCTTTATTATGCGTAATATCACATATTTCTGACCGATTACAATGAATAACATGCTTTCAGATGCATTTGTCTACTTTAACCTGTCTCTCCATCCTGATCAAAGAGTATAAGATCAGTAGCTTTGTAAAATACCCGTGGGACAGCGTTGCCATGCCTACGTTTCGAATTTTTACCGGAAAAATGGAATTTAGAAGTTATCGTTCTCTAATTACGGACGCATCTTTTCTTCATATCTACAATACTTTACTCATAACATATTTTATTTACTGTTTTATAAAATGAATCATTAACAAATTCGCAGCCAAATTTCAAAGGATATTGTGTTCACTTTTGATGGAAATTGAACTAGTAATTTAAGAAAAATGTAGATTTTGGTCATTTCTTTTCTATTTTTGGACAAAAATGTATATTTACCCTAAATTCTGAGACTTCTGGTCACATTATTAGACGATGCAATTGTAAAAATTCCGAGTATTTATTGGTTTATAATTAATTATGCTTAATCTTCTCTTAAGCAGAGTAGCAGTGATTAGTTAGTGATTATTTGAGCATAGGATATTGCGTTTGACCCTATCGTGCTATATGATGGTGAAGTAGGTCCAGTCCTTAATTATATTTGTTATTTGAGGGTGCATGAGTAAGAAGGAGGTGAAGGGGCAGTGATTAGGGTTAGTGTATGAAATGTTTATTCACTACCCCTGATACCGGAGAGGGCTGACGCAATGAGGCTAATTGATACTTAAACTTTTGTTTGCGCTAGAAAAGCTGGATTATGAATTACTCTCTCCGGATTGTAAGAGGAGCCTCTTCCGAGGGTTTGATAGAGAGTTTAGCTAGCTGCAATATTGCCACCTCTACCTCATCATTAGAATTGCAACATTGTAATATATATGTAGTCACATATCAAAGATGAATATACCTCATGCAGTTTCTTTGATCTTGTGCCTCGCTGCAGGTGACCAAAGAGAGCTTTAAATTTTGATGTCAGGAAAGGGAAAATTCCCATCTTGATATATTTCCGTATATGATGAATATTATATTTTCCACTTCTTTAAAAATAATATTTCCTTTAGAATGTAAATAAGGACCAAGATAACTATGTTTATTATATCGTAAATATTAAATTTATCATCACTAACTCTATAATTTAAGAAGGGGATTTTTTGGAGTATTTGAATAATAATTTCATCTTAGTTTGGTTATGACTTGTTTCTTTATCAAAGTTATTTCTAATAATTCTTTTATAATATCAAAAAACAAAATGGTGAAGTTCAGAAATAAATATCGAAATTTTGTGAATTTTTTAAAACCCAAATAATTACAAATGGTGAAGTTCAGAAAATTTATTTTTATATATCTTTTCTAACTCTGTATTTTAACAACATGATATTTTGAAAGGGAGGAAATTTAGTTTAGATTTTCTTTTTAAAATTATTATAATTGGCGAAGTTCAGAAAATTTATAAACATTTAACCATGGCTGCTTTTTTTTAGATTTTAGTCTCAGTAGCGAAGCCATTGCCTGGAATTACAGTTGTTTTGCACTTACCATAATAGTTTATTTATTACTTCTCACCGGGAAATTATAACCCATATGATAATGGTAACCTACAAATAAAATCTATTCCAACGGCATTATTCTTCAAGAAATTCTGGTATTTCGAAGGGGTTTTTAATTGCTAATTTTCTGTACTAAATTGTGGGAGTCGAGGAAAAAGTAACTCATAAAATGCCTTTGGATTCTCCATATATACAGAGCTGGACAAAGTAATGGAAGCAGATTGTTCAAAGAAAGTTTTTTTTAGTTAATATGAAAGTAATATTAATTTGGCAGCCAAAATTGCTTGCATGTATCGAGAAATTGTCTCATACAGTTTATTTTCAGTGGTTAATCGAAATTTGAGCCCTCCTTCAAGGAATATTGGACGGTTATTTACATCACTTTTCATTTCAAACCGAAGAGGCTCGATATTCCTAAGCTCCGGCCAATTTATAGGGCAATTAATGGGTTCCAGTTCTCTATGATGCTCCCCGAGACGGTATTTAATAATTCTTGGGACAGAGGGTGCTACAGGGTAAAAATGGTTGTACTGTAGGATGGACTCACAAACTCAGAAATATCCTGAGTAATCCAATTATGGACTACTACAGTATGAGCAGGGGAATACCAAAATATGTCTGCCCAAAACATGGTTGAAGGTGAAGGTCAGGCAGTTGGGATTAAAAGATTCTTTACGTTAACTTCATAGGGAAAGACGTCCTGAAAATAGAAATAAACGTGACCACGGATTAATAAGACTAAATGAGCTTCTCTCAGTCTTCCAATGTCTAGTTCTGATTTTCATTACACCATTTTTCCCCTTTTTAATATTGATTCCAGAGAAGACATGGTATCTACCAGCATGAAGTTCTCAAGAAACTGGTTTAGACGACCCTGAGTATGTTAGGTGATGGTCAAAACAGCGTAGCTGTGGCTGTTGTGTCGCTACAATGCGTCTCATTAGCTCTGCATTTCTGAATTTCTCCTTCCAGCCAGAGGTAGACCTACAACGGGTGTTTTTCCTAAATTGGTCTTTGGACATTACTTCCGAAACAGTTCTTCTCAAATTATGACACACTTGAAAGGCTTCTTTCGATCAAGGCTTCTTTGAAAACCTGAAAGGCCTCTTATTTTACTACATATTGAGGTACTCGGATACGTGTTTTACAAAGGTTCTGTTACACTCTGTTTTGTTTTTCCTTTCGACGGGTTTACATGTGTGATAGGAAAACTTTCGTCACACAAAGTTAAAGTTCTAGTTTTTCAGCACGTCTAATTAAAACGAAAGTGTTCTGAAGCTCAAAATGACAAGGCTCGCGAAGAAGAATAACACCTCGGTGGCCACGGTGGCCAGGGACGTCTAGGAATCGGGCGGCAAATCCTGCGGTCCATGAAAAGGCCTCTGTTCACCAACCGTAGGCGAGAACAATGTTGGGAGAGCTGTCGTTGCCATCTCAACGACCTCAAGAGTCAGGACGTGTCCGAGGTCCGCTACGTGCACACGACTAAGCTGCTACCTCCGGGATGATACTCGCCATCGTGGCTTCGAGTGGCGAGAAGACGCCGCTGATGTGGTCCGCGGCTGGTCAGGGGCTCAACGCCCTTTCCTGGTCTTGGCTGGGCCGCACGGTCAGGACAGTGCAAAAGTAGTTGGGGTCGAACATGAACTTCTGGTCCAATGACCTTTGACCGTGGCAATCTCCCTACCTCAATCTCCTTAACTACGGCTTATGTGCGCATGTCGAGAGAAAGGGCTGTAAGGTCCACCACAGCAATGTTGACGAGCCAAAGTTCTCCGTCAACCGTTTGCGGGCCAACATGAAAAAGGATTTCTTACGCAACTTGTACTTGACCTACAGGTCTCGCATGTAGCGCGTGCTCGCTGCCGATGACAGCCACTTTAACTAAAATTACAATTTATATTTTAAAACAATAAAAACGTGTCCAATTGCATCAAATCTATCATTGTGTCCTTTGTTGAGAGAGTCATAACGAGTGTAACAGGTCTTTTGCAATACCCGGTTGATCCCCCAAAAGAGCATCATCTAAGTTCAGGAACATCATATTCCCCCCCCCCTCTACAATCACTGATAGATGAATGACGATAGATAGGTAGAGTATTTCCATTATCACCTCCTCCACACCGTTTTTCGCGTCACAGATGTGATTTTGTGGATGATCAAAATCAAGGCTTTGCAACCAATGAAAGATTTCCATTGCGTGAAAGAAGGAATGAAAGAGGAAGAAAGTGGGGGAAAAGAGTATGTAGTGGATACATTGAGAGGTGGAAGTTGAAAACCATTCCCAATAAGATCACTTCTGATTCCTTAAGATAAAAGATATTGGAAGAAATAAATGATTTATTGCTCAAGACCACAGGTGACAGAGCCCTGAAAACTGATCCCTTTCTAAACTTTTGTGCAAACGATGAAGAAAAATAACTGAAAAAGGATATGGTTACCTCTTTATGGTAGTGGAAACCACAAACTTCTCTTTATCAATTCCTGAAAGATAATGTGTCACAAACGTGTCAGAGAGGTCCAATGGCTCTCTCAAGTCCCACCAAACATCATTTGAGTCTGTTTGGATCAGTCAAGTATTTGTGTTTATACAAGAAATGTTTGGCCGTATTTTTGTATTCAGTAAACAACAAAACTTTTGTTGACTGAATGAGGAAAAATACATCGCTATTTTTAAAGAAAACCTACAATCAGCAAGGAAATTGATGTAAGGGAGGCAGTTTGGATTGCGGCATGACACAATCTAGAGGATAGGACAACCGGAGTGAAAAAATAGTTTGAAGATTGCAAAATTAAGCGTTTTAAAATGGGCATCACTGAGCCTAAAACTAAATCTCAGAACAAATAAGTAGATGGAATAAAAACAACGCGTCCACCAAAGAGTAAGAAGGAGTTATGAATTTACTGTAGTGAGGAATGGAGCGGACCTTCTATCGAAGACTGCTGCAGGCTAAGAGAAGAATGAGTAACGTGTTTGGGCTCTAATTGCTAACGAATGTTATGCAACGAAATCTAATAAATTATTATTTTCCTGTTGGATTCAATAATGGTAATTACTGATGAGGTAATTCTAGAAACCGAAATAGACATTGGAGAGGCTTGGCGTTTTTATCTCTTTATTAAAAGAGAAGTCGTACACGAGGTAGGCGTCAAAAGCATGAGAGTAAAAGCAGAGAAGTCGTTCGAACCCAGGTCAGAGGCGCAATGAAATGGGACAGTGCCACAAAGAATAAGGATCCATGTTTTGGATTGACTATGAATCTCCCTCTTGCGATCTATTGCATCACGCACTCGTAGTACCTGGATTGGAATATACAAAGGTCAATAAATAAATGTTGAGATACAACTTGTCACATGGCATTCACACGCACCCATCATATGATCAAACGAGCAGGAGACTTTCTCTGCTTGGAGGATAGAGAGAAGAGAAGCTTCTCCGCGTTTAGTCAGATATGATTGTTCCTCTCTCGTTTCGGTTCCACCAGAAGCAACTTTCCCTTAGCAACTATTTCTCTTCAAGTGGGGACACACCATCGCTTTCCTTGCAATCTCCCAGAGCAAAGAGCATATAGTTAACCTCCTCCAAATTCACTCCGGGGACACGCCCCCTTCCAAATTGGAAGTATAAAATCTGGCTGTCAAGAAGCGCTTTAGTTAAGGGGTTCATCTCATTTTCCAATCCTTTTCCTTCTACCAACGAGAAGACTTGAAGTAACGCCAGACTAAAAGGAGAGAATAAATTCTAATTTCGGCGGCCATGCCCTTAACTATAGGCGCCTTTAAGTGAAATTAAATTTAAAAAGGCCACATTAGACGTCTCCATCTCTGCTCTAATCCAAGGTGAAGGTCGCCACTAACCGCTTTACTTTCATCACTACAAAGCGACACGATCCGAAGCCTACGTCTCCAATCGCCATTTTCTCCTCTAATTTTAATGAAATCGAGGAACTTTAACATACGGTAAAAAGCTTAGCTAACAATTTAGGTAAATCCTTTATTTTCATAGCACATATATTGAAGCTATATAATATTCAGTGCAATAAATTCAATTAATTTCCATTATTAATTTTCGTTGAAGTGAATAATTCCATCTTTTATGTGTTGCTATTTCCTTTCACATATCAAATGTACAATTAAATAGAAGATGTAGAATAGAAGATGCAATTAGAAAGAGGAGTAAAATAAAAGTACATATAGCTGTTTCGTAATTTATATGTAACCCCCCAAATTTCTCTTAACCAACTAGTCATACGAGAGGCGATCAATAAGTTTTGCAATTCGGATATAAGAAAACGAGATATGAGCAGAAGTGTTTTATTATTTTTCAATATAACTACCTTCGACTTCAATGCACTTGCGCCACTTGTCCCTGAGGCTTCGAATTCCCGACAACCAGAAATCTCTCGACTGCTGTTCAATTAACTCCTGGACGGCGAGCTGGACATCTTCATCGTCCCCAAACCGGCGTGCACGCAGTGCAGCCTTGAGCTGGCGGAATAAAAAGTAGTCGTTAGGGGCCAGATCCGGACTGTAAGGGGGGTGGTTGAGCTCCTCGAACCCGCACTCGCGCAGGGCAGCTTGTGCAACTCTGGCCTTGTGGACTTTGACGACGTTGAAGTCGATCATGGGGCGTGAGGTTTCTAGGCACCCAACGGGCAGAGACCTTGGTCATGGCCAAATTGTCGTGGATGATGTTCATAACACTTCCATGTGATATTTCAAGTTGTCGCTCGATTTCTTCGACCTTCACCCGTCGATTTTCTAGGATCATCCTCTCCACACAGGCCACATTGTCCTCGTTGGTCACGTTTGACGGGCGTTCTGGACGGGGGTAATCTTCAAGAGACTCACGACCATGGCGGAACTCCATATTTCAGCCAGCAATGGTTGCATAGGAAGGGGTGGTGTCGGCGTACACTGCAACCATGCGCTCATGGATCTCTTTCGCATTCTTGTCTTCCTTGGTCAAATATTTGATCAGTGCGCGGTGCTCAACCTTCTCCATTGTTGAAAGATTTGTGACTGACGATCTGCGATCAGCTACTGCTTCTTAAATAGACGAGGCAGGAGCGCGCGGATGCAGGTCCTGACTTGTCATAACTTGTCCTAACACCCCCACAAACACCATCCCCTTTCCTCTGTTTTGCCTTATTGATTCGCAAAACTTATTGACCACCCCTCTTATATGTTGTTTTCGCATTTAAAATAATAAATACTGATGAAAATAATTAATTTCTAGATTATTTTAGATGCGCTGGAAACGCCTGTTTCAGAGTTTGCCCATTTTGATATCATTCGGTCTATTGGGAGGCAATTTAGAGTGAAGGTGGATTAAGTTTCTGCTTCCTTAAATGATTCCTCTTTAATACTCTGATTTAGGCTGGGCTCACCGAAGGTTTGTGGGTAATCGAGGAAAAGAAGGAATTTGCGAAAGGACGTAGCAAAAATATACTTTAATTCTAATACGGGCCTATTAAAGGGGGAAGCGGCCAGTCACTTTGCGGGCGACAAACAGGTTTTCTATTCAACGCGCAGTATTGAATTCTGGAGCGACAGGAATTAAGCGAATTAAAAGGATTCCGTAACGCTAAGATGGGAAAGAATTAATCTTAATGTCTTAAAACAGAATAGATCTTACAGTATTACTAATTCTTAATTACTTGTGTTACTGAATTGCTCGACTATATATACAGTTTTATTTCCTAGGGGATGTCGCCTAGACTCATCTGTGGGACGAGCGAGCCTCCGTCATTAGGCTCATTAGATTCCACCCCTATGGCGGAGCTACCGAACAGCTGTGTGTGTCAGATTTACATACATATTCCAATAGTTTTAACTCTATTACAGGATCTGCTTGTCACAAATCTGTTATACAATTTCCTTTGGTCAGAGTCTGTATTTGCACAGCTGCTTTGTATACTCCCGTCTTCCGATAAATATATCCCAAGACGCGAATTGTTTGTTTGGAGGTATTACCACTAACAAGTTAATTCCTCTCTAGATCTTAACATCATAATAATTTAAAATTAATTATTTACCTTACCATAAAGTAATCCAAACTAAAGTTCTGACATTTAAGTGTTTGGCACAATATTAATAATAAACACTATTGCTACCATTACATAAACGCGAATCATTATTGGCAATTGCAATTTTAATGCTATGAATTACTGTAATTCCTTCTTTAATTATCCAAACAATAAAAGAAAGAAAAAAGAAACAAATAAAGGAAGCAAACAGCAATGCTGTTATTATTTATGGGTGCTAAATCAGCTTCAAATCGTCAAAAATATATAAATCGGAACAGAATGTAAGAAAAAATTATATTCGTTTACTTAGTAATAGTTGATACACTTTTAAGGCAACTTATTATTTGAATCACTATTTATTTTGTTTATTTGTAAATGTTTCTTATTTTTCTTTGGTCAATGTACAAAGGAAAAATATAAAATACACACATTGAAAAACTACACAAAACTAAAATTTGCATATTCAATATCGAGTACAATTTCTTATTGAATGGTAAATTACAAGTTGATTTGAAGATTACATTCCATTTCTACACACTAATCAGAAATAACCACACCCTTAAACACAACACAACCTATATTCAGCTATCTGGAATATCCTTATCCATCACGAGATAACGAGGGCTACAGCTATAAAATAATTATCGTCGCACTAAATCAGCTTTGTTCTGCATGAAAACACTCAATCGAAGGAAGAAAGAGAGAGAAAAAAGAGAGTCGATTACATTCCCTCTCTCCTTTAAAGGACTGCTGGTCTTGTGTCCCCAGACTCTTGTTTTGGGTCCATTTGGGGACTCTCACCCTGGAATCCATACGGACATGAACGAGCCCTGAACCAAACACGATGGCCAAATCATGCTAAAGATGCTCGTAAACCACCGTTTCGGTTTTCCAGTCTCGGAAATCTTCCGCGTTCTAAATTAGGGTCCGAAGTTGGGCGTTGCTTCCGGAGTAATGCAACGCCAAGGCAACGCCAGAATACATTAAGGAACCAGAGAAATTTCCCCTCTCGTTCCTTCTCAACTGACAAACTTAATGCGAAGTATAGACGTGAATAAAGAGAGTAGAGAAAGAGAGGCGAAGAGGAGAGAGAGATTGTGTATTCATTTTATAGGTAAAAGCACAAACCAACGGGTGTAATCTTACCCGAAATCTCGCGAAATTCAATTTCGTTAAATAAAGTAATGAAATTAAAGGAAGTGAGGAAGAGAGGACCTTAAATTAATGAAGAGGAGAATTGGCAAAGAAAGAAATCCTGAGAAAATGAGTAGATGAGGAGAGAGAAAAGAACCAAATACATCTTTACTGTGTCTTTCATACTTTCTTTCTTTTTCTCTCTCCTTTTTTTACTTCAATTCTCTCGGATTTTCTTTTCTTTATTTATCGAATTACTTCATCTTCATGTTTTGATTAATTGACGTCCTCGCATTGTTTACAGGATCCTCTTGCGTTGATTACTTGATCTTCCTGCGTTGATTACTTCTTGTGTACATTACTTGATTTCATCTTGTTGATTACTTGATCTTCTTGCGTTTATTACTTGATATCCTGTCGATGATTACTATTTCTTCATGTGTTAATCACTTGAGATCCTTAATTTAATTAGTCGATAATCTTAAGTTTATTTAATTGACCCCATTGGGGCGAGTACTTAATCTCATTAAGTTGATTAATTGATATTCTTGCCTTGCTTTATTGAGGCCTTCCCGTTATTAAATTGATTACCTTGCGTTGATCAATTGATTTTCTTGCGTTGATTCCATACTCTCCTTGCGTGGATTTCATGATATTCTTGCGATGACAACTTGATCTACTAGCGTTGATGAATTGATCTCATTGCGTTGATTAAAGGATTTAATTTCATTGACTATTTGATGTCTGCGTTTATTATTTGATGTCCTGCGTTGAATACTTGATTTTATTGCGTTGATTATTTCATTTTATTGCGATAACTTTATCTCCTTCCTTTGATTACTTGATGTCATCAGGACGGCCGAGTGTGTCCAGCAGGTCAAAGACATCATAATGATGAGGTCAGTGATTCAAAAAACACCACATGTGTGCCAGGGAGAGCCTTGTGTGTTCCACTAGGACTTTTCTTTCTCCTCTGCAGCTCATCCTAGAAAGTCCTCCTACCTAAGAATTTTTATTATCATGTGACCACTACTAACATGTGGCCCGCTAGCTCTCTAGATTTGAAGTCTTTGGACTCCTACGTCTGGAGCGTCTTTGGGGAGGAAAGAGAGGAAGAGGAATCCAACGAATGGCCCAACAATACCAAGTACTCAGTGGTGGGGGCCATAGTTGGCATTTAGTCGCTTCTGAGGCTATGCAGTGGTTGGACTCAACTGGATAAGCGATTCTATTGAATATCTTGGTTTTCCTTTCCGTATAATTTCCTCCTAAAGCATTGAATGAATCCCGTATAGGATCTGATTTCTGAATAAGACATTACATTCTCTATTCTACTTTCACTCGGCTCTTAAATAAAATTCATTTATGGTCGCTGCAAAGTTTCTACCAATTGTGAACGACCGAATTCGAGGTGTTCAACATAAGTGAGTGGCCAAAAGGGGAAGAGATTACTCCCGCTCAAAATGGTAGCTTTACTATTCGAGATTGACGCGTCATTCAATAGTCTACAATTGATGGGCTCGGACATACCCTATATTAAGAGACTCAAACATTCTATGGTTATTACTCAAAAACCAGAAGTTAATTGACATTGATAAGTGACGCTGTAAGCTTAGGAACGGTTTCTGAACCATGTTATTTTTCATCAAATATAAGGACGTTGTAGCTGTCAGCAGCAACTCAGCCAATAAAGGACGGTAGAACTCTAAATAAGTTTGTACAAATAAACTCGGTCGAGAGATGCCAATATGTAGATTAGGAAATTTGAAATAAATTAATATGGCTGTTAATTAGACAAGAAACGATTTGATAACAAAAGTTATTGATTTGATATTGAACAGGAATCCTACCAAAGAAAGGCCGAAAAGTGTTTTCCTTATCTATTTGTAAATTCATGAAGATTGTTTTTCATCGCTTCGTTTTACATCTTCGGAAAATCTTAATACGCGATTGATGCTTGGCCCAATAACATGATCTAATTTATAGCGGGAGCAGAGTGGTTAAGGTAGGTTAAATTAGGTTAGGTTAAGTTCATTTTAGTTAAGTTATGTTAACTTAGATTAAGGTAGGTTGGGTTAATGTAGTTTTTAGGATGAAAAACGCATTGTATTAGGTTCATTTTGAGGCACTTAATTAAATGTTGACATTCGGTTTTTAGGGTGAAAATGCTTCAAATTGAATTAAAACTCAAATTAATTTTAGCCACCAATAAAAGGATGCTAGATTTGAATGAAGCACCTCAAAATAAACCTAATCCGGTGTGTTTTTAATCTTCTTAGGTCTCGTGACACCGAAATAACCGATCAAATGAGGTAACTCTTATCAATAACAAAGATAAACTCTTTTAAATCCCTGACTTCCATTTATTGTGAAGCTGCCCTAAAAATAAGCTGTCTTCGGGTCCTTTGGGGCTGCTGATCTCTACAATGGCGCATTTATAGACAATTTTTGTTTTCGCTTTTTCAACTTTCCACAGTTCCATTTTTGGGTCCATTGAAGGAAAGAAATTTGAATAGAAATTGAATTTTGTTTTGGTCTCTTTCGTGAGTTTGTTCAATGCTCGAATAGTTTTACCGTTTTCGAAGAGAAAATCGAGAATTTTGAGTTAATAACGCATGGATTCCGGTCCTAACATCGAGACTTCTATTATTTCTATCTACTTTTTATTTTTATTAGTTTTCTGTATCCTTAACCTTATTCTCTCTTGGATCCTTTTTAACTATTTCCTTTTTCTCTCTTTCTATGCAATCCACCTCCTATGTCCGATGTATTTAAAACAAGAAAATCTGTTCGTTTCCTTCAAATGGTTTTGTGAAAACCGGTTAAAAGCAACAGAAGGAAATTGGAGTTAAAAAGAGCTTTCAAACACCTTCATAAAGAACGCAGTGAAACTAAGGCAACTCAACAGGTGTGGAAGAGAGCGATGCGCAAAATCAGGTGCATGAAAAATATCTAGAGAAAGAGGTGAAGTTAGGTAGAGAGAAAAGCTGCGAGAGCCCCATAGGTAGGTAGCCCCCCGGCGGGCACGCAGCTCTCCTTTACCTGCCTCCATCAGGAAATGAAATGAAAGGGAAAGTGGGGGAAACAGTTTTAGATCTCCGTGCCCCTACCCCACCCCCCGCCAGTCCCTCCCGGAGGAGGGACCCGGTCTGGGGGGCGGGGTGAGGCCCGGTTTCCCCGGCGTCCTCCTCCTTCAAGGCCTGAAGGCACCGAGAGAAAGGAGCTCCGGGGAGGGGGAGAGAGGGAGGGGAAGAAGAAAGAAGTAAGGAAGGACAGACTGAAATAAAGTCAAAGGCTGGAAAGTTGACCAAGTTGGCCTGTGGACCTGCTTAACGTGGGACCTGGACCACCCCGGTGTTCTTATGTTTTCCTCGCTTTTACTTGTTACTATTTGCTGTACTTGCCCCTGGTATTAGTGTTTGGCCCATCTTTGGAAGGCGGTAAAGAGGAAGAAGATTGAAGTGGAAGGAAGTTGGAGGTTTGCAGAGAGGTGCAAGTTGCGTCGAGGTCAGTCACGCTAATCTCTGCACTATAAACTAATTTTAGAGTTAAGTTCGAATAAGTTCGAGTGAAAGTGTGTCTGTTTGTTTATTTACGTGGTTCTTTTGTTATTATGCTATGTGTGTATGAGATAGGCGTTCAAACCGTTGTTAGCGTTATTTGTTTTCCTGCTGTTAATAACTCGAGGTTCTATGATTTTTGTAGCATAATTCTCGTATCTGTATCTGTTGTGTGAGTTCATGTTCCTTGGTTATTTATTTGTTTATTTTCTCTTCTTTATTCATGTTGTTTTTCCTTTTTCGTTCATTTGCACTTTTTGGTTAGTTTTGTGATTCCTTGTGGGTATCAAGTCCAATCCGGTGAGTTTGTCATTATTCGGGAAATTTTGGTCACAATCGGGTTTCCTTATTTGGTTTACACGTAAATCTCCTCCTCTTCCCTTTGGTCCGCTTGGTTTTTAGAACTAGGAAACAACATATGTTGTCTCCCTCTTGCTATTTGAGTATTTAGTTCCTCTCTTATTTCTTTTTGTGTTTTTTTCTGATTTTTTTTGGCTCTTTTTTCAATTATTCTGTTTAATGGTTTTATTTTCGTTTCGATGTGTAAGACTCTTTGTTTTTTCCTCTCTAATCGTCGCGTGTTCATAATTATGTATACTGCCTTATTCTGTATACGTTGCATTCTTATTAGATTGCTTCTTGAAACCGTATACATGGCAATTGTTGGATGTATCAAGGTAGGCTGTATCATGTGGCCTGGTAGATCTTTTTCTTATTTTTCATGTTTAGATTTCTGAATCTGTAGAGTAAAGTTAGCATGCCTCGTGCTTTGTTTATTCTTTCGGTCACATGTTTCTTGTAACCATTTTTGGTAATAGTTAGGCCTAAAATTTTTCCTTCACCATTATACCAATATCGCTCTCCATCTACATAAACGTCGGGTAGTTTTCTGCGATACAAAGCTATAATTTTAAATTTATCTTTATTCGTTTTCATTCTCCATTTGCGTTCATACTCGTTTAGATTTTCTATTTCTGTTGCCGTTACTCTGGTCTGCATCTGAGGGTTCCGATAAACACATGGAATTAATTGAATGAAAGCATCTGCGTATTGTATGTTCACACAGCCCTCGTTCCTGGGTGGGGGAATATCCGAGGTATACACTCAGTATAGCGAAGGACTTAAACACCCTCCCTGAGCAAGCACCGCATTAAACTTGAATCTTTCACCTTCGCAATTCCCCGTGTCTATGTATGCATATCTTTCCATGACGTAGTCACATAAAATTCTTTCCAAATTGTTGTTCATTTTTAGATTTAGAATTTTATGTTGTATACCTCTTTGCCAGACTTTATCGAATGTTTTCGATGCGTCCCGGCATACAACGTCCATACTGCATTTCTTTTCTTTCACTTTCCTTATTTTTTCTGCAATCACGCTGAGGGCCATCTCCGTATTCTTGTTCTCTCTGAAGCCGAATTGTTGATTGTTCCAGAGATTGTTTTCTGTGAGATATTCATTTAATCTTGTGTTCAGGACTTTTTCAGACACCTTCCCGATGAGGTCGAGAAGGGATCTAGGTCGGAAGTTTTCGACCTCCGAAGGTGGTTACCTGGCTTCGGGATGAATATCACTTTGGCTATCTTTAACTCATCAAGGAAGTATCCCGTGTTTATACAATCTTTATTTTTTCTTAACCTTTAGCATTTCCCATTCTTTTTATCTTTTCCAAAATTCTCGGGGCAATAGCTCGTTGTCAATATTTTGAACGGCTATGTCCCAGTATTCTCTTTGTTTGTCAGTTAATGCGCTTAGTAGTTCTCTCTTCTTCGTTCTCAGATTGCGGTATTTTTCCCATGACGTTCCGTTTATTATTATGTCCTCGTTTATCGCTTTTATTTCTGTCTTCTTAGTTTTCATTTCGTCTGTCCATATAAAGTATTTAACTGTTTTGTATGTGTTTCTGGGTATTGCATCCTCGTCAGCTATTTGTATTCGCCAGCTCGCCGTTTATTTTTTCTAAAGTAGCTTCATTGAGTCTGTTTGGTGCCTAGTCATTCAATTCTTGTTTGTATTTTTCCCAGTCTGCTCTATGGTATGCCTTCGATTTTTTTATCGGGTATTTGTATTGGTTGGTGATTCACGGTGAGTAGTGTTGCTGTGTGGTCGCTGCAGATAACATCTACAGATTCCATGTGGTAGTTATAAGGAATGTTATTGTTTGTTAGAAAAATATCTGGAGTTGTCGCTGTTCTGTCTTTTATTAGCGTTGGGTACTCTGGTCCTAGTCTTCTTATTATCCGTCTGTCTATTAGAGCTTTTAGATTTTTTCCTGTTTGGTTTCTGTTCCTATATCCTGTGTACGTGCATCTTGCGTTCAAGTCTCCCCAAAACAAAGTTGGAAGTCTATTGTTAAATACTCTCACAAAGTTATTTATTGGGAAACCCGGTTGTTGCGGTGGTTGGTATCCCGTAGCGATTATTATATTGGTTAATTCCATTTCGGCCTGAAATTGCGAAGTAAGATTCAGTTAGTCCTTGCTTGGTTTTGTACTCTATTCCTTTCTTTATTGCTATTGCTGCTCCATCGTGTGGTTCGTTTGTGTGATTTTCGCTATTACGTCGTAGTTCCATATTTTTAGTTGGTGAGTCTCAAGGTTAATCCCGTGATCTGAAAATAGAATGATGTCGGGATCTATTTCTCTAAAGATATTTCCGTATGTGTTTTCTTTATCCTTCCAGCCATTCGTATTTATCTGTAGAATTCTTAATTTACTATTATCCATCTTGTTTGTATGTTCTTAAACGGTTCTTCTTTTTGGGAGAGTGGTGGTATTACGTAAATTTATTTTTATCTTTTCCTAGTATTTCTGCCGCTCATCTCTATCCTTGCTGAGGTCTGACTGTTATCCGTTTCACATTTCGCAGTTGGTATTTCCGGTCTTTGGTCGCATGGTGAGGTGTCCCTAGTCGATTTTCTTTTTTGTTTTTTTTTTGTTTTTGCGTGTGTTTCTTTTTGCGTTTTTCTTATTATTCTCGTCGGGGCTGCTCTCAGATTCTGTTTCCTCGCTTTCTGTGTCTTCCTCTTGTTCAGATTCTTTGTATTTCTTCCAAGAGTTTCTTTTTTGTATCTTCTGAAATTTTTATGTTAAATATAGCCGATGAATCAATATTTTGCGGGAATTTCATTGGCTCCAGCCCATTTTCCTTGAGCATGGAGTTCAACGTGGTGGCATATGTTCCTGGTTGGGCAATGCTTAAGACGTGTGAGTGTAGAATGCATGTCAGTATTTTTACGTTCAGAGTTCCGTCAAGCGTCATTTGACTGGTTGTTCCGTTGTTTTTGGTTGCTGCTGCCACCGCATATGAGGTGTTTCTTGATCCTTTTTTTCTTTGTTGTGTTTCAGTTTCTTTTCTATTTATTATTTCTTTTCGCTTCGGACATGTCGTTGCCATTGTTCTGTGGCTCCCTCAGCAATTAATACACTTTTTCGTGAGTTTGTGCAGCTCTTCCAAGAATGTGGGGCCACTGCATTCTGAACATATTTCTCCTTCCTTTCTTGGGCAGTTTGCGGTGATGTGGTCTTCCATTTTGTAGCATCTAAAACAGATTTGTATATTGTGATGCTGGTCTCTTTGAATGTTACAAGCTGGTATTCTCATACTGTATGCGAGGATTCCCTTCTGTAGTGCCTTTGTTGCGATCTCAGTTGACTCGCACACTATTTTGAACACATGTGTGTGTTCCTTAAATTTGATTATGTCGTGTATCTTTAGCCAGGGTTGTTGTTCCATTATTTCATGTCTTATTTCGTCTGGGGAGTGTTCCCCCACCAATAATTCTACCATGCGGCATACGATGCTTCGGTTGGCAATAATTTAGCCTCTAAGTCGATTTTCCTTAAAGTGATGGTTCCTGCCGATGTAAGTAGCAGTTCGACATCGTTGTTTTCCGTACAGATGACAACAAATCCATTAGCTGTTTCTGTGCATTTGATCAGGGCGATTTTTAAATCCTTGAAAATGCTTTGTGGTACATCCTCTGGTTTCCGTTTTATTCCGTTCTGAATTAGCCGAAGTGAAAGCCTTTTGGTGAAGTCCTGTGGGTCCATGTTCAAATTTTCATGCCCTCCGCCCAAGGGTGGAGGGTTGTCTGAAAAAATAAGGTAGTAGATTATTTACCCCACTCCACTAGTGGGAGAAGCCCCCTATCTGTTCCTAATACTATCTCGCCTTCCTACTCTAGAGCGCACACTTCCTGACAACCCTACGTAATTAGGTCTAGCTCTATAAGCGTTCCTGCATTCAGATTCGGGCTCGTCACCGATAACCGGGCTCCTTCTCTTGTCACCTAGCGGGGTCTCCTTCGGGAGTTCACTACACCCTACTACTGACTGCTTGTGAGTTCTTGCTGGTTGTCAGGTTATACTGTGCTAGATGGAAATAAAGTAGGAGAGTTTCAGATATAAAAAGGTATAGTATGAGATAGGACAAATTTAAGGAGATCACCGCTTTGGGGTGATTCCACGCAAATCAGAAACAGGGTCTCTCCAATTAGTCCGATTCGCGCATATATTTCTTTTTTCTTCTCTTTGGTATTTACTTAAACGTATATAGAAAATGGTCTCTTCGCAAAGTCATTTCAAGTCAAAAGATTGATGTAACTTAGCAGTGCGTCGATCGCTGTGAGTTGCCAGATGAACTGAGCGGTCTCTCAATCAGGAAGGAATGGGTCTGATTGTAACGTAGGGATTATTTTACTTTGTCTTTTCTGCTCTAGGGAAATGTATTTACAAATCAATTAATTTCAAATAAGGATAATATCAGCTCCTTGACTCCGATCGGTTGTATAAACATAATCAACCTTCATTCGACGTTGTATTATTGTTTCCTTTATTCATTTCTATTATTGAAATTTATTGTTTCACGGAACTTGTGCAACCAAGTTTGAAATCAAAGAATATTTCACCTTTCTCCATTGCTATTCCCCCCAAACTCTTTCTACCCCATCCCAATCAGTGCATAATATAAGCCTGTCTATCTTTAGAGAAATTTAATATAGAATTAATTAAAATTTAGTTGAGCAAATAGTGATAGAAGCACTCAAGTGGTCATTATGAGGGGATTCTTGGAACACATTCAATGAGGTCCTCTGTATCATAATTTCGAGAAATTTATTCTAATATCCTATTTTTCATCTTAATCAATTGCTTCCCAATAGATTAGGATTAGCGCAGATTAACATTAGTAAAATGTTACCTACTCCATCTTACTTCTAAGCCCAATCGACCACAAAGAACCCATCCTATTTTCGAAGCCAAATTGGCTCTTCTCAGCGATGGGCTGCTATGAGCTGTAGCATCTAATTGACTCAGAATTCATCCCTGGGAAAAAAAACTCTCATAAATCTTTAGCAAAAGAAATTATTTAGAGTAACAGGTTCAAATCTCTCATAAATCTTTAGCAAAAGAAATTATTTAGAGTAACAGGTCCAAATCTCTCATAAATCTTTAGCAAAAGAAATTATTTAGAGTAACAGGTTCAAATCTCTCATAAATCTTTAGCAAAAGAAATTATTTAGAGTAACAGGTCCAAATCTCTCATAAATCTTTAGCAAAAGAAATTATTTAGAGTAACAGGTTCAAATCTCTCATAAATCTTTAGCAAAATAAATTATTTAGAGTAACAGGTTCAAATCTCTCATAAATCTTTAGCAAAAGAAATTATTTAGAGTAACAGGTTCAAATCTCTCATAAATCTTTAGCAAAAGAAATTATTTAGAGTAACAGGTTCAAATCTCTCATAAATCTTTAGCAAAAGAAATTATTTAGAGTAACAGGTTCAAATCTCTCATAAATCTTTAGCAAAAGAAATTATTTAGAGTAACAGGTTCAAATCTCTCATAAATCTTTAGCAAAAGAAATTATTTAGAGTAACAGGTTCAAATCTCTCATAAATCTTTAGCAAAAGAAATTATTTACAGAAATAGGTTCAAATCTCCTCTCATGCAGTTTCTCCTCTTGGTTTTATTACTGCGAAGGACTTCAGGTGGAAATATCTTTTCCCATCTAACACCGTTTGTCTTTGGAGAACTTACATACCCCAATAGTGCAACTACCTGACATCTTTATCCAACGATTTCAAGTGTGATATTCTCAGTCTTAGCTTATTAGGATTGTTATTTAAATCGCTTATTGTTTAGTGTCATTTCTTTCACCATTATTGCAACATAAGTGAATTACATTCTTCAAATTTGGAGTTAAAAGATTTCTAAGAGGATAGATTCATTTTTTTTCTCTAAAAGAAATAATAAAAATACCTTTGTTATCTTCTTTCAAACTTACAATATAATTCTTTTTAAAATATACCCATTTTTTAACTTTGTACACCACGTCTAAACTTTCTTATATAAATATTTTTCTATAATTCTGGTCTAAATTTTCCATCGTATAATCGCAGGAAATTAGCCGTGACCGATCAACCAACTCTCGCGAGAATCGCTGAACGAAAACAAAGCGTGAATCGGTTAAGTTTCGAAGAGAAGAAAAGAGAAAATTCAATGGCCATAATTTTAATCATTATTTAAGTTTGCTCTTATGAGTTATGGAACGCATACGACTGCTTCTTTGTTTGCCGGGATACATTGGATTTAAAATGTTAGCCCCTATCCGAGTATGAAAGTTATCTCAGACTAAGGAATATGTTTTTTTTTATTAGTACATCGAAGATCATTAATTATGGCTATTTTTCATCTACGTGAGGCGAGAAATTAAATTTGATGGAATCATGATATAAATATATTCCTAGTTAGTCGCTAGATAGAGTACTTAATTATTTAATGCTTTATCGTTGTTGAAAATCTATTCTTTCATATAAATGAAGCCTCAACTGCTTTTCAATAATGGATTGGAATTTTTGTCCTCATATTTACATACATACATTATTAGTACGCATCTATATGTCGTCTTCAAATTTATATAGTTTGCTTATCAAAGACGTATCAATCTCATTTGCATCTATAATTTAAAATGATAGTCATATTTAAGACAATTTCAGTGCAAAAGTGAGATCCATGCGCTGATGAAGTACCATTACTTCCAGATCTATGGTTCGGGAAATTGTATCGTTATTACGATACAATAATACAATTTCCCGAAATATCCTTAAATCAACCTTCATTAGTAAATTTCCAAATTTTAATTTGAGTCCTGACTTGTATAAACTTGATGGCTATTTTTTAAATTATATTCACAATGTACTGTCGAAACTTTTAATTTGAGACAAAATATTTATATTAATCTTAATAAACAATTTAATTTTATTTTGTGTGCATCTATGTAGACTTATGTTTGTGTCTGTATTTATTTCCATTTAAGTCAAGTCTTTAGAACATTTGTACTTATTCTACCTTGGTTGTTTAGATCCTGACCTCTGGGGTTAATCTCTCGTTAAGATCCTCTCCCTGCGGTATTTTAATCCTCTTGTCAACCTTTAGTCTTTTGAATTTACCTGTTTTAATGATCTTATTTTGTATTCATCTTCGCTCCTCCTAAGGTTTCCATTTCATATTATTACATTTTGTTGATTGGTTTTTTGCTTTTTAGTGGGCGTTCCCTCTCCTCTGTATCATCTTTATAAATATTATAATTTTCAATACTTCTGTTATTCCTTGATACAGAACTCGAAATAAAGTTTGAAAGTACTTGAAATCCTCGTATTATTTTTCCATGTGGGCTTTGTTGCATATATATATATTTATTTTTTTCTTAAATGTCTTTCAGTTGTTAAAATCAGGAAAAATTATCCGTTGTCGTCGGCAAAATGACAATAGTGAAATAAATCTGTGAGAATTTTAAATCCAGATTCTTTGTTACTGTTTTAGTTAAAAAGATTTAAAAGTAAAGATAAACAATGACTCTCTAATCTTTTTATCTGCTTCATTCAATGTATGTAGGGAAATATTCTCTTTTGAGCTCATTAGGAAACTTGTGTGAATCAAAGCTTTGTATCTTTTGGACTAATTTTCTATTGTATGAAAACTGATTTCTCCACCATACAATAATACGTCGAGACCATAAAAGAAGTACGAGTACCTGGATAAGAAAATATATGTGCAATACGGAAAGAGTGAAAATAATTAATTAAGCTGCTGAAATGAATTCATGTGGGACGTATTATTCGAAGACACCGTAAAATATATCAAAAAATCATGAAATGGGTATCTTTTCATCGGGTCATTCCATTTGTAACGTCCGAAAACTGATGACATTAGATTCATCTGGACTCGATCAAATTGAGCTGTTGCGGCTGAAGAATTACCCAACAAACTTAAATCCTTCCATTCATTTTGTCACCGTCATCTGCAACACCATGGAATGGTTTCCAATCTTGGAAAATGAATTACTCAGGTTATGATAGATGCCAACCACGAAGCAAGACCAGACATCTGCACCCCTCTGCACTCACTTTCTGTAACGCTTCGTATCATTTCTGGAAACATTCGTAACTTTGGTTGAAAATAGGCTTACTTCCAATAGCCGCCTTCACTAAATTTTGGGCTCGTGCTTCGAAGAACCCTCCTCCTTTTTAGCACTCTCTAAACGGGCTTCCTTCTAGGGTTTACTATGCTCTACCACCCTGTGGTGGTCGAATTATGTTGAATTATGTTGATTTAGGTGTTTGAAAATGTCTGAAAGTTTAGTAAGAAAGTATACTCAAACAATATTAGATCCCCTTTAGGGTTTCTACCCCGTCTACTGAAAATAGGAGGAATCTTCGTTCCAACGTGAAGATTCGCGTTGATAGCGAAAGTTGCCTCCTTTCGCGGGTGCTCAGCTCTTCGTGCAGAGCGCGTGGAAAGCTAACTGAGTGAGTCCGTCTTGACAGGGTTAATATAACAATTGTAAGCCTCATCCCCACAGTTGTGGCAATACCTGGAGCCGGTCTCCATCCACGCCAAGCAGGTGGCTGCATCCAATAGGCCATGATAACATCCATAAAATGAACGATTTCAATGGGCTATTATTATATTCGCTCTTGCCGTCACAGGGCACGGGGTAGTTTTTATCCTCCTTTGCGGGTACGCCATAGGATTAAACTTCAAAGAATTCATCTATGGAACGCGCAAGGAGGACACTTGTGCCAAGCAAATCTGTGTGTCCAATAAGCCTATCAAAAGGATCTTAAAAAATATATTTTAACATTCTCTCTTACTTTCACAGGACACGGGTTAGTGTTTGCTCGCAACTGGAGACAATGTTAGCACGATTAGCATTAATATAGTAAAGGAATTCCATATCTTTGTCCATTTGAGTTTAACTTTAACAAGTTCAACCTTGATAATTAGAAATGAATCAAAAATATGCTTGTATAAATATTTAGCTTCCTTTTGGCTATTAGAATATGTGCTTAGAATCGTTGCAAGAAAGTGATGCAAGAGACAAGCGAGACGAAATCGTGGCCATAGTAAAGGAAGAGACCCCAAAAGATTCAGGATAAAGATTTACGTCCAAAGAAGAAACGGAAAACTTGATAACACAAACCAATAATCAAGAACTAGAGAACCAAACAAGATAACTGCCTTCTAAACTGAGTTTCGATTCAAGTTCGCAAACTTTGGGATGATTTGAAAGAACTTTTATAAAAATCTACAAAGAAAAACAGAAAATCTTTTACATCTCATCTTAAATAACATCGAGACAAGTTGTTCTTAATGTGTAGAACAGTAACCACTATGCTGGTCTCAGCACCAAAGTATACATACATCTCTATGTTTCGGAAGCGTTGTATGGCTAATTTGTATGATATACTAATTGTCTAGATAAAATAGTAGATTTCACAAATAGTTCACGTTAATATTTAGTTAGTTCGATAAAAGTATAGGATCCTCCACCATGTAGGGAGAGTATATTAAAGTATATGATACTCCCTTATGTAGGGAAATGATGTTACAGTATAGGATGCTGCATCATGTAGGGAGATGATATTAAATCTGTTAGTTTTAACTCGGTAAAACTATTAGTAAAAAGTGAGGCTACAAAAGAGGCCAAAGAACGCAACGGGTCGGCGCTAGACCACAAAGAACCAAATATACAAAACTCAAGAAACCAATTTTGAATCCACTCTGTGAAGTTCAATGAGCAAGTTATACAAATCCTAAATAAAGTACTATAAAAAAACTGGAACATCAAAACATAAAAACCAAAAACTATAACTTGGCAGATAGCAAAAGAAACATTTACAAGATATGCTATAGAATAAGGATACGAGAGCTCTTCAAAATTTCATAGAAAAATAAAATTAAATTAAACTAAGAATTCTACTTCTCCACATAAGCTCCACTAGGGGAAAACACCTTTACAAACTATGATACCAACCATTTAAACCATTTCTATAAAAACTGCGGACTCTGAGAAATAAACCCCGTTAAAACAGCTCTTTGGACATCATCAACAAAACAAAAACTACTGCCCTTTCTGTCCAAAACAATTCCTTGGACATTCAATCAGAAAGAGGACACTCGAAGACCTATACCTCAGTGGGAAAATCCCTGGGAAGCGGGTCAGAAGAGGTCAGCGGAAAACCTTCCTCGACAATGTTGACATCGCCACAAACACTCTTTGGAACACACCAGGGACAGAGAAGAATCGAAAAGCACCACAGTTCGCCGAACGCCGTATCGGCGAAGGCACTAGGAGAGAGAGAGAAAGATGGAGGGAGAGACAGAGAGAGAGTGAGAAGGTTTGGGAACAAAAAAAGTAGGATGGAATTAGGTCATCCGACTTTTTATTGTGTTGATATAGTTTTGATTTTATTAAAATCTTCTACGAACTTTTTGTAGACCCCAATTTTAGAGAGTAAACTTGCGAAGTGATTCGAAGAATCACTGGCTTTGTTCTGGAAGGTTCTTACAGGAAGCTCCTGATTCTCATTGTAAGATTGGGATATAATACTGATTTGGGTGTGTAGTTTTTCTTGTATTTATTTAATACATCAATCACTGTGTAATAAATACATTAGTGATTAATACTTTTGGGGAAGATAACTGGCAGCCATCCTGAGCAGGAATTTTTTTTGGTGAGTGTTAACTTATTCCTTAGTAAATTTCTGAGAGTATGGCTGTTTGTATAGATGGTGAGAGCATGCCGTTTAAAAGTAGTGTGTATGTGGTGTGTGATGCATGTGGAGTTGAAAGGAAAGTGAATGTAACTGAATGCCGTGTGTGTTTTCTGGAAGGGGAGGTTAGGAGGTTGAGTACGGAATGTAAGAGGTTGAATGATTTGGTGTTTGAGGTGAGAAGAGATGCAAGTGTGCGATTCAAGGGTGAGATTAGTGCTAAGAGGGTGGAAGATAGGGCTAGGACTGGGAACAGTGTGGAAGTTGTGAGTGATGATGAATGGTGGGTGAAAATGGATAGGATAGATAAGTTAGGACAGGTTAGGTGTGTGAATGAGAGGGATATAGAACCTGTTAGGTTGACTAACAGATTCAATGTCCTGAGAGAGGAAGAGTGTGAAAGTGATTTGCCTGGTGTGATTGTGGATGAAAGCAGAATGGGGGGTAGTTTGACTGAGAGCAGGAGGGAGGGTAATGTTAGGCCAAGACAGAATAGGAGAATGACTGAGGTGCTAGTGATGGGTGACTCTCAGATTAGGTATTTAGATAGGAAGTTGAGTGATAGCAAGTGGAAGGGAATGAGAGTTTGTCTGCAGGGTGCTGGTGTAAGTGATGTTTGTGAGAGGTATGATAGGCTGGTTTCTGGGTGTGAGAGGGATGCAGTTGTGATTACGCATGTGGGAGTGAATGATGTAAAGAAGGTGGGTACATGTGAGTTACGTGAGCAGTATAAAAGGTTAGTTGAAAGGATGAGTAAAAGCAGGGTAAAAGGTGTTGTTTCTGGTGTGCTTCCGAGATTGGATGTGGGGGTAGTATGGTTGTCGCGTGCAATTGGTTTGAATGAATTTGTGAAAGGACTGTGTGAGAAGTTAGGATTGGTGTTTGTAGATGTCTGGGGAGGGTTTTACGGGAATAGGAGGTTGTATGCGATGGATGGGCTCCATCTTAGTCGGGCAGGTGTTGAAGTTCTATGAAGGAAGCTGGATAGTGTGATTAGGTCCTTACAGGTGGGAAACTAGAAGCTGTTAGAGGTAAGGGAATAACAGAAATAGAGGGTAGGTGAAGGAAATAGAAGGGATGCAGAGATAGAGGAATAGCAAGGGGAGAGGGCATACTGATGCGTTATAGGGGGACTAATGCACAAGTGAATGAGCAGATAACTAGGAATAAAAAAGCACGATGCAATGAAGATGGGAATAATCAAAAAACCTTAAAAATATACTGCACAAATGGTCGAAGTATAAGGAATAAGATAGATCTCTTAAGAGCGTTAGCGAGTGAAGAGAATTTTGATATAATTGCGATAACAGAGTCATGGCTTGATTTGGCAGGTAATCACTTTAAACCTGAAGTTGAGATTGAGGGCTTTAACATGTTCCATACAGATAGGAATAGGAAGAGAGGAGGAGGGGTTATTATTTATATTAAACATAATCTCCAGTGTTGTGTAAACAGTGCAATTAAATTAGATGATAACACAGAGTCATTATGGCTAAATGTAAAGGAAGGTAAAAACAAGCTTGTCATAGGATTATTATACAGACCACCAAATCTTAGTAAGGAAGCTTCAAATCTTCTGTGGCAGGAGATTGAACGGGCATGTAGAAGTAAGCATGTGTGTATAATGGGCGATTTCAATTACAGAAATATAGACTGGGAAGCTCTTGTGGGTGATCAGGAGGCTGAGGAATTTTTGAAGGTTGTCCAAGATAATTTTCTGAGGCAGATTATTAACGAACCCACTAGAGGTAATAATATACTGGATTTAGTTCTGACAAATAGGGAAGAAGTTATTAAGGATACTGAGATTGGAGGAAATTTGGGTAATAGTGACCATTGTGAAATTAGATTCAAGATGAAATGGAATGGTATTGATAGTAGCATGAACAATGTTAAAATTCCTGACTTTAGAAGAGCAAATTATAATGGGCTAAGGACTTACCTGGAGGCAGTTGTACAGAAACCAGGCAATGAAATCAAATCAGGAATAGATTCAATGATATCAGTTAGTGGAGACAATAATCACCAGGAGGAAGAGATTACAATTGAAGAGGAGTATGAAAGAATAATTGAGCAATTAATTGCAGGTCAGATGATTAACATTCCATATAAGGAGATTAGGACTAAAAATAATGACCCAAAATGGATGACAGATTAAATTAAAAAGGGCATTTATAGGAAAATAAAAAATGGAGAGGATCACTTAAGGCAGGGATATAATGAACTAGCAAGAGATGTTAAAAAGTTAGTTAGAGTAGCAAGGAGAAATTGTGAAATTAAAGTGGCAAATAGGGCAAAGGAAGATCCTAAAAGTTTTTATTAATTATACAAAACTAAGATAGAGATAAAATAGGCCCACTTATAGATTCCAATGGAGAATTAGTGAGTGATAGGGACTCAATGGCTGGAATGCTAAATGACTTTTTTCTCTCAGTATTTACACAGGAGGATACTCTAAATATACCTGAGGTGTCAATGATCTTTCGGGGTAATGATGAAGAGAAATTAAAGAATATCTTGATCACAAAGGAGATAGTGACAAAGGAAATTGATAAAATCAAAAGTAGTAAAGCACCCGGTCCTGATGAGCTCTTTCCTAGAATTTTGAAAGAATGTAAGGATGTGTTAAGTGAGCCCCTAGCATGCATCTTTAGAAAATCATTGGAGAGTGGCATTGTGCCAGTGGCATGGAAGAAAGCCAATGTGATACCTTTATTTAAGAAAGGGGATAAAACAAATATGTCTAATTACAGACCAGTAAGTTTGACATCAGTGGTAGGGAAAATGATGGAATCTATTATAGCAAGGAATATTAGGGATCACTTGGATAAGCATAAGTTGATAAAAGAATCACAGCATGGCTTTAGTAAGGGTAAATCCTGTCTGACTAATTTGCTGTCTTTTTATAGTAAGGTGTATGAAGCAGCAGATAAGGATGAAAACTATGATATTTTATACTTGGACTTTAGTAAGGCTTTTGATCGAGTGCCACACTTACGGCTTCTGAGCAAAGTTAAAGCACACGGGATCGATGGCAGTATATTTAGGTGGATTCAGTCATGGCTTGGTGACAGACAGCAAAGAGTTAGTATAGATGGAGTTAAATCTGAGTGGGGGTATGTTAGCAGTGGAGTTCCGCAAGGATCTGTTTTGGGTCCCTTGCTATTCTTAATTTATATTAATGATCTTGACATAGGTATAAGTAGTGACCTGAGTAAATTTGCTGATGATACTAAGCTAGGTAGGGCCATTAGGGCTGATTCTGATGCTGTTGTAATGCAGGAGGAATTGACCATTCTGTCCAATTGGGCCGAGAAATGGCAAATGAAGTTTAACATAGACAAATGTAGTGTACTTAGTATAGGTAGAAATAATCCATTGAATTGTTATAAATTAAATGGGAGAATTTTAGAGAGGACCGATTGTGAGAGGGACTTGGGTATTTTGGTAAGTTCAGACCTTCGTCCTAGAAAGCAATGCCTAAATGCTAACATAACATAACATAATTTCACGGATGACAAAAGCCACAAGGGCCTATCAAAGGTCATCCGTATCCATCTAATCCCACCCACATGATGCATCCATAGGATTTTGTCAGATCATCCATCTACAATATACAATTTAACAATCCATAGGAATGTCCAACCATGCATCTACAATATATAATTTAAAGCCTCCATAGGAGTGTGTCAAAAACAAAATCAAAGTCCCCCAAAATATACAATAAAAAGAAACTGCATCCACAGGAATAAGTCAAGAAACATATCCACATACCAAAAAGTAAGAAATTAACCCTCCATTCCCATATAATCATCCAATCTGTGCTTGATAACATTCAAGTTTGGGCTGTCTACAGTCTCAGGTGGCAAACTATTCCAGTAATCCACCACTCTGTTAGTGAAAAAATATTTTCTAACATCCAGTCTGCACCTCTGTTTTTTAATCTTTAAGTGGTGGCCTCTAGTTCTATTACTACCTTCTAACTCAAATAACTTGCTGAAATCCAATTTATCCATCCCAGAAAAGATTTTAAAAAGCTCAATCATATCTCCCCTCACACACCTTCTTTCAAATGAAAACATATTTAATACCCTCAGCCTATCTTCATATTCAAAGTGCTTCAGGGATGGTATTATTTTTGTTGCCCTCCTTTGTACTGACTCTAATAAGTTTATATCATGTCTAAAATGTGGTGACCATGCCTGTATGCAGTACTCTAAATGTGGCCTGACATAAGAGTTGTATAGGCAGGACCGATTGTGAGAGGGACTTGGGTATTTTGGTAAGTTCAGACCTTCGTCCTAGAAAGCAATGCTTAAATGCTAAGAATAAAGCTAATAGGATATTGGGATTCATTAGGAGGAGTGTAAGCAATAAGAGTGCTGAAGTCATTCTAAAACTGTATCTGGCCCTAATTAGGCCTCATCTAGACTATGCAGTACAATTTTGGTCACCATATTATAGGAAGGATATTGATTTGCTTGAGTCTGTGCAGAGAAGGATGACAAAGATGATTGGTGGGCTAAGGAACTTACCTTATGGTGAAAGGCTCAGAAAACTAAATCTACATACATTGGAAAGGAGAAGAGTCAGAGGGGAATTGATTGAAGTCTTCAAATGGGTAAAAGGATATAATAAAGGGGATCTGGGTAAGGTTCTTATACTTAGTGAACATGACAGGACACGTAGCAATGGGTTTAAGCTTGATAAGTATAGGTTTAGGAAGGAGATTAGGAGGAATTGGTTTACAAATCGTGTGGTAGATGAATGGAATAGGCTCACTAGACATGTGATAGAAGCCTCCTCTCTCGGTAGTTTTAAGAATAGATTAGATAAATATATGGATGAAGATGGGACTGACTTTTTTTATGTACATATGTATATATTTTTCTAAGGAGTGGGGAGATTATATTTTGCAGTTGCATGAATAGACATAATCCTCTGGATGCATTTTATGTATATTGTAGATTAGATCTGATAAACTCCTTAAAGGGTGACAATGTTGATGACTTTTCTCTGGTAAGAAATCTTTTGTGTGTTGACTGGAACAGGAGCTGCCAAATGTAGGCCATGAATGGTCTTTTGCAGTCTCCTTCTTTTCTTATGTTCTTATGTTCTTATCAAACATCAGATAAACCGCCCCAGTGAATCGGGAGGAGTTTTCCCCACGCAGAAGAGCAAAAAGTAGAGAGAGTAAACTTGTCGAAACATCCCACATTTTAGAGGCTGAGGAATAAATTTCGGGTGAATTGTTTGCCATTTCAACCTAAAAAGGTTAGTAGAAAATATAGCGCCAATAGGATGTCTTAATGCTTCAGTCGCATTTATTTTCTAAAAGTAAAAATAAGGAAGTATTAGGAAACAAGTCTCTTATCGGGATCCTAATTAACAATTTATCCTTTTATACTCCATAGAATAAGACAATCTATGGAGTGTAATCAGCATCGAGATCAAGCAGTGCTCGAAGGTGATTATAGTACATATGGTCGTCGTCAGGAGGATGTTTACTACTTTGGGCAGGGACGTAACGAAGACGAAGTGCTTAAGAGAGTCAGTCAAGACCCACTGAGTACGAAGAAGAAAACACAAAAAAAGCGAAGGAGGAATAACTACATTTGCGAGAGTTCCTTCAGATACAGTCGTACAATAACATCATTTATTCAATACTCATTTTGCCAAGCTATAAATAGTAGGGGTGAAGTAAAAACTCCTTTAAAATGTGTAGAAGAGTTAGTGCTCGGTGAGATATCTCAACCAACTACTATAAACAAAGGCAACCAATGTTATGGGGGTTATTTAACCACCTTCTCTTTGTTGTCCGATTTCGGTGAATTCTTTTTTATGGAAAGAATAATTTCTGTCATTGAAGAAAAAAAATTCAAAAATCGTTTCATAGTTTGAACAAAATAGAACTTTTAAGGAAGAAAGACAAAGGAGTAGTTTGGCTGTTAACGTGGCAATTAGAGATGATGGTAAAAGTGTTGGGCAGGCAAAAGAATGCGTTTACTTGAAAGAGCTTCTAATTCTTAAGGGGTGCATTGAAAAGGGAAGCAGAGAGACGAAGAAGTTAGGATGCAAGGCTGGAAGGAACTTAAGCTACAAATATCTTCAGAAGAATCAGAAATAGAGAGAGGGAATAGAAAGATTAGAAGAGAATTAATGAAACAAATATCGTAGAATTTGTAAACCGAGATATCATTGTTTTTTAGTTGGTTACTTGGCATAGAATTTATTGAAAGGAAACATATAATCGAACAATTCCTCAATTAGTTATAGTCAAAAATAATATTAAATGTCCTTTTTGTGAATTCGTGATTGGCGCGAATTATTTCGTCCAACAGATTTCGCCCAAACAACTTCATTGAGAAATTTAAATCTTATTCTAAATATTTGTGTAAAATATTAATATACAAAATTGAATCTTTATTTCCTCTTGAATTTTAATCGACTTCAAAGTTTAGTATGAGATATTTCGGCTCATTTGTGTGGACAAAGATTTAATGATTTTGGAACTTTTTACATTGTTTACATGTGTCCTATGGGTATCATAGCATGGAATTAGATCATGTAATATATTCAGAAGGGATATGTTGCTGTTTCTCTTCCTTTCCATGTTATAATGTATGGAAGAAGGTTAGCTCCATAGACCGTGAAAAAAGCTTGTTTGATTCGTTGAGAATATTGGCATAAGTTTCCATTCAAAGTTTAAATTATTAATCCACATAAAATGTTTCCATCGCACACTTTAATAACACCTGCCCAAATTATAATGGGGCCTGCAAATACCACACTATTGTAGCTGACATTTTGATTTATGCGTAGATGAAGAAAACCACCAAAAAGCAGAGCAGAGATGTGAAGCGGATGTTGGTCACTTTTCGACGTGTGAGACGAGGCACCAGAATGGAGGAGAGATGCTAAAGGCAGCTTGAAACTCAACTCAGGAACTCTCTTCAGTGGATTATTAACTGGCGGTTGCTTAATAATAGATGGACTGGACGCAACAAATATATGAGTAATAAAAGTAGAACTTGTGACTACTTAGTCAAGTTCTCTTGCAGTGAATGATGCCATAGCTCGTCTTATCCGATCCCACTTTGACCGATACAGTTTCCTCATCCTTCATGCTTTTGTCACCTCTCGCCTTTATCACTGTAACTCTCTTCTCACTGGAGCCTCTAACACTACACTTCTTCGCAGCACGAGTTCTTCTCCGTCAAAGGTGGTGCTCTCGTGCTACACCCCCACTCCTTCAACCCCACGGGCTCCCCATTAAATTTCAGATGACTTTTAAATTCCTCATTCTCACATTTAAAATCCTAAACTTTTCCTTACACATCCTCCTCATTGGCTGTGTCCAGAAAACAAAAAGCCCTTCGTTCGTTAAGTGCCCTCCTGCCTTCGGTCCCCCGCCCTCGTCTCTGCTGCAATGGGTGATCGTGACTTCTCTTTAATTGCTCCAAAGCTGCGGAACAATCTGCCTCTTGGCATACGCCCTTCTCCCTCGCCCGGTGCGTTCAAGAGGGGTCTGAAAACGCCTTTTTCCTCAGGCCTCTTCATAGTCGATGGACGGGCGCTCTGCGAAGGCTTTAAGCTCGTGAAGGGCGCCATATAAAACCTCTGCTATTATTATTAGCAAGTTTCTGAACACGACTAAAACCGACAAAGATTTATCTTTCTAACTAGATTGGAACATCGCAATAATTCCACACTATATAATTATCCTATTTATTCATATTTTTTTATTCTCTTTTCTTTCGGTACAGATCTCAAAGCAGGATCGAGAACCAACTGGGAATTCTAGACCTCAATACAGCTCCAGCCCCAATCTTGTGGACACAATCCTTAGCACATTACTACGAAGTGTTCATTAAAGCCAGGCCTGTTCATGCTTGTTCATAGGCGCATTTTCAAATCATGTATCGCATTAAGTTGGAAATAAAGGAAATAGGGTCTAATAAATATGGGCACCGTAACACATATGACAAAATTTGGTACCAAATTTGAGTTCTTAAAATTTCATCACGAATTTTCGGTCACGAATTATGGTGACTATGGGTAGAAATTGTGTCTTTGTAGTGGTTTGAGGATTAAGAGAGGTGTATTTATGTATTTTTTTGTGTATATGTGTATTTATCTGTAAGTATGAGCGTGTCGAAATGTATGTGATTAATTATATTGATTCAATTCAATATTTGGTCTTTGAAAAATGTATGCGTGAACTCGGACATGGGTATTTATTTATCCCATGTATGAATGTGTTTTATCTCAGAGGATAAATCAATGCGATTATTTATTTCAATAAATGAAATAAATTCCTATTAATGTTTTGGATGGCAACGAAAGGAATATCAAAGAGAACGAAAATAAAAATGGGAAGAGTTTTGTCAAATATTCTTTAATCCTAGATTTGGAAAAGCGAAGAGAAAATGCAATGAAAATATATTCAGATAAAATAGAAAAACATGGATAAATCTGAGTATCCAAGGACTGGCACTCATAATAGATTAAAAACATTATCCCTACTAAATACCAATTTCACTACAATATAAATCGAGGCCCTATTTGACCGCAATTAAAACCGACTCTTCTTTTACTACCGACGTGGAGTTACATAGAGACGAAGCGACCAATCCTCTAAATATCCATCTCCAATGGCGCCGAGCTCACTCCTTTCTTCCTTTTTAACGGAGTTTGAGGTAAGAATTTGGTGGCCACTTCTAATGCGTGGAAGCATCTAAACATGATATGTATATGTGGAGAGACTTACAACATGACAACACACATCGGTAAAGCAACTGCCAATGATTTCACCCCGCAAGGGGGTGAGGCATGTCGAGTGTAACAGGTGCCTCTTGTGTGAGTGGCCTCGCTTACAGGTGGCCGGTCCTCCCTGTAGTCATTTACAGGTGGTAGGAGAGGGGAGGGGTTCTCAAGACTCCCTTAGAAGGCTGCTGTAATTTTCCCGAAGCTCAGCACCGATCTTCAGAGTGGAGGTAACGGACTCGGACTTGCACTTGCACATAGGAAGTGAGGAATAGAGGATTTTAGTAGGAGAAATAGAGGGAAAAAAGGATAGGAAAGCGAAAATGAAAAATAGAATGATAGGCGTTCTCTGGCTTTCTTTGCGTTTGGGTATATATTTTTTGTTGTTTTTTGTGTATATATATATATATATATATATATATATATATATATATATATATATATATATATATATATAAAGGCATTCAAGCCTTTATAGAAGATGGTTTTTTGATCCCTACTGCTTTGGTGAAGAGATTTTGATGTTTTTATCTAGGTTGTTTACGCCCGGATTTTGAGTTGTTTTTTTTTGTATTATTATTTTTTTTATTATTATTATTTTCGCGTGTTAATCGCGCTAAAATTTGGGGAAATTAGCACTTGACTAATTAAGGGAAAGGGGAATGTGTTTGTTTTTGTAGTGTTTGAGTAGCGTTTACGTCACTGTCAATGAGTAGTCTACTGCTTTTAAAAAGTTTTGCGTGTCTTATGTCATCAAAGTCCATGTACTCGACTGCAAACTCGGAGGAGGGGGGGGGGGCGATGTACGTTGTCCCAGATCTTTTTTGCTCTTCGGTGAAGCTCCACGTTTATGGGAGTTAACCCCAGTTCACCATGGAGCTCACTCTGCCTTCTCCTCTCTCTCCTTCGGGTTCTCGTTATAATTAAGACAGCCTTATTTTGGACCCTTTGCAGCTTACGGACTCGAGTCTCTGGACTCGCGTTTATAGGGACCGGGGGATACAGGAGTTTTGATCGAATGCATGCATTATAGATCTTTAGTTTGTTGGGGTTACTCAGGTTAAGTATCTGTAAAATTCCCGCTGTAGTTTTAGCTACGTGACTCCCATATCCCCGAGTCGTAATCTGCAGTCCCAGAACCGTGCCCTCCGTGCGATATGGGATGCGTGCACCCCCCCCCCCCACGGATGTCTGCGACGGTCCGTCGGAATAGTGCACTGAATTGCACGGAGCTTTTGGGCATTGGTGGATATCTTCCATCTTCTCTCGAAAGAGTTGATGTTTTCGATTTCCACCGCCGTACTCTGTGCCATGTAATTCACATTCCGATAAGGTGTCGTGCAGATCATCGTTATATCGTCCGCAAATTGGACGTATAACGAGCCTTCAATCAGAGGTTGGGGAAGGTCAATGGTGTATATGTTGTAAAGCGAGGGACTTATACACCCGCCTTGTGGCACCACCGCCTCGAGTTCGAACTTGGGGTCATTGAATCCTCTAATGTTAACAAACGCTTTTCTCTCCATTGCGTAGTCGCATAGAATCCTTTTAAGTATGGGATGGAGGCCCAGGCGTAAGATCTTGCATTGCAGGCCTCTCCTCCATACTTTGTCCAAGTCCTTTTTGACGTCGCGGAGTACCAGATTTGCGTGGCGTCTTTCTGATTTGACTTTTGCCGACTTCTCGGTGATCAGGCTAGCGCCGTGTCCCCCCCTCGCTTCCTTTAGAAGCCATGTTGTTGGTTATTGTGCAAATTATTATCTTCGAGGAGCGTATTCACCCTGTTGTCCAATATCTTGTCAAAGACTTTCCCTTCAAATTTTAAGAGAGATATAGGCCTGAAGTTAGCTTGACTGTCCATTGGCTTTCCTGCTTTGGGAATGAATATCATTATTGCTACCTTCCAGTGGTCAGGGAAGTAACACACGTTCAGTCACGCATTCATAATATTCATGAGCCCCATTAGGATGTTTGACGGGGCTCTTATAAAATTCTCCCGTGTTAGGCCTGTACGCCCTGGTTCTGGTTGACTGAAGGATTTTAAGGTTTCCGAGAGTTTTCGGCAGTAATTCTACCGCCGAGTCCCTCCATATTCCTTTCCTGCGATACATAATGGTGAGGATAGGTTCTGTGGATCTGGTCGTTTAGTTCGTCAATGATTTTGTCTTCGAAGTCTAAATCAAAGTTGTCTGAATTCTTCCTCGATTTTATCAGTCTCATCTCAGTAATTTCCGTGTTGTCTCGAGTGGTTTTTATTGATTTCTGTGTCTGTCCCCCCTTTAGCCTTTATATACTCTGCCAGAATGTACGCGAGTCGTTTTCTAAGTCAAGTCTGCCTATTAAATTGTCCCAAAGTTCATTCTGCTGTTTCCTAATGAGCGCCATTAGTTCATCACGTATCTGTCGTGTTCGTCTGTGAGTAGTGATTTGGGGGCAGTGAGGTTTACTTCATTAATCCGTTTCCCGTATTCCCTAGCGATGGATTTTATGCTAGGGGTCCAAGAAGGGGCAAGAAGAGTTTTATACTTAACTGGGAGGATGGCTTCCTTATCGGATTTTAATAAATATTCAGTAATTTTATCCCTCTTCTCGTCAATCTCTTCTAAATTGGCATTAATTAAGGGTGTCAGGATTGTAATTTTCGAGGAGTCGTTTATAAGCATCTCAGTTAGCGCGAGCGTTCTGGGATGGGGACCTGAATGAGGGAGGTTGAGATTTTAATAAGGATAGCCTGGTGTCGCTGGGGATAGGAGGGTCTGGTTCAATGAAGTAGTTGTGGGGGAACACAGTGGTAGTGAGCACTATGTCTGGTTAGGTGGAAATCTGGTCTAATTCTATTAATAGTTTGTCTGTCAACAAGTGTCTCAAGATTCATACCTGCTGGGTTGGTCAACGTGTAATCTGAGGCAGCACTCTTCGCATTGCGGTCACCAGGAAAAAGAACGGTTCTGCCGTGACCACAAAGCGGGAGAAAGTTGTGAAAGGGTAAGTACCCTCTCCTTGAGGACTGGTACCCTGCTGCCAGGACCAGGGGCCCCACTACCGTACGGACCTACACAGCGAGGTATGACTCATCGAGTTCACTTATTGATCTGAAGTCAAGACCTCTTTTCACAGCTATCGCGCGTCCGTCAAAACGTTCTCCGCTGTGATTTTTGGTTAAACTTCGCAAGGGAAAATTATAATCCTTTCTGTGTCATTTATCCCATGTTCAGAGATAAATACTACGTCTGGGTCACATTGTCGTATTACGTTACCGTATAGTATTTTTGGGTTCGTCCAACCGTTCGAGTTAAAATGTAAAATTTTTAATTTGTCCATTGTCTCGTTCACTATAGATTCCTGTGTGTGTTTATGTTGTTTTTAGGACTTATTCTCTTACGAGCTTAAGTCCTTGTGGAGTGGATGGGGGCGTAATTGTTTTGCCTGGTCGTTTCTTTCTGAATTCGCCATTCGCGTGAGAGTGATGGAAGCTTCGGAAGCCAATTTGATTAAGCCTTGGAGTAAAGCCTCCTCGACTTCGTTTTCCTGGCAGTCGTCCGATGCAGAGCCTCATTTGTACCTTTCGGATATTACTCCTTCCGTCACATCAGGGGTTGTCATCTCCTTAGGGAAAGGGGACCTTTCGGCAGTTTACTTTTCTTGAATGATATGCGTGCCTAGAGTCCCCCTTATAAGAAGAGGACGACTTCGGACGTCTTTGAGGTTGTGAGGCTTTCCGGGAGGGGGGGGGGTGATCGTGCCCCTGCCTCGGGTCTCTCAGTCTCAGTCTCCCTAACTTCCAGACTTTGTGCGTGCGTATGTGTGTTTTGATGTTCGGTGTTTACAGCGTTGTTCTGTTACTCGGTGCGTAGATCCTGGGCTCCGTAGAAGGAACTGGGGCGCTGTCGGGGGGGGGATCTCCTGACAACTAGTCTCGCATTGGGGATTGAGACTAATTTTAGAAAAAAAGTTGAATCTAACCAAATTAATTTAAGATACCATTATTAACGCATTGAAATTATACCTCCGAATGCTTAATTTATGTTCAGAGATTTAGTCAATATTGTAAATTTACACAAGAATTACATTGAATATTTAATGCATAAACCTCTCAAAAGGAGCTGAGAGAAGATTTGCGCTGGCAGGATTAAGATCCCGTTGTCCTTTGACGTCCTTCCCCTAGTGGCTTTAAAGATTCCCCCTTTTCCGGATTATTTAATATTTTATTTACTCTTAATTGATTTAAGAAAATTAAGGAGGGCATCTCCCCCCACCACCCAGGTGTTTGTGATGAAATATTCGTAAAAAATCGATGAAGGTGAAATGTCGAATTGTGAAAGGTGCTGAGGATGAGAAAAGTGCTATTGATTTATATCCCTGCGTCGAGGGACTGCGGACAAGTTTGTGAAATCTGTCCAAAATGTGCATTCCCCAATTTAGAGTGCTCTAGGGTGTGTGTGTGGTTGGGGGGAAGGGGGGGCTTGACCAAAATGCACTTCTCAAAATTGAAGCAGCCTCCTTTGGTGAAGTGGGGGCTGTTCTTGAACACATGGCAGCTGATTTCTGCTAATTTTGTCTCATCTCTAACATTGATAGATTTTGCTGAACTGTTCTTTGATTATTTTCTACTTCTTTATTATTACTCTTATCTCTTTATCCTAGAAACAGGAACTTGATATTAAAATGATATTCGGAAACATAATTCCATCAAACAAAAAGTACAATATTACTCCTGTATCCTAATTAATAATCCATTTCACATCTAAAATCCTGCCTGGCCATGCAAGCTGTGAGCGTAATTTATGGAAGGGGTCATTTTTAGTCCACTGTAGATTGTGGATCTGCGGAAAATAAATTGACACGGGTTTTAACACCAATCTCAATTATTTAGCTGCCAATTATTTTTTATTTGGGATCTACCGATTAACGTAAGAGGCAAACCGCAGGTATCCTATAGCGTATGACATCCTCAATGATGGACAGCCGCTTCTATACTCCATCCGGCTTCTAACCACAACCGATGTGAGTTAACATCCATGGAGTAAACATTTCGCGTACACTATTTATTTGTTTGATTAGTAACGACTATTATTTTAATTTCAAATTTGGCTCTAATGCACTGAAAGTACAATAGCAAGTTACAAAATCAGTTTGTCAATCACTTAAAATTGGTAAATAAATATAAATAAATTTAAATCTTAAATTGTTGTAATATAATAATCGACCGTCCAATTTGTTTGGTTGTTACCTTTCGAAAAGTAGATCTCAAAGTGAACGTAATTTAATTTTAAGTAGTGGATTTCTGGTATTTAATTAATGGATACTTTTAACTATTATCATGTACAATACTTTAATACCAAATATTACTTACAAATATTATCATTATTTTGAGGGTACCGTTCACTATAATATCTATGGAAATAATGAATTTAATTTTGAAGGGTTGCAATGCTCAAATGGAGGCGTTTACAAAACGCACCAAGAATTTAAGACGAATTTCGGGAAATTATTCGCTAAAAACTGAAGTTATGGAAGCAAAAGTTGGAGACGACTTGCAATGATAGGAACTGTATGGGAGAGCATCTTCCTTGAACGTTCCATTCTCATTGTTTGGCCCAAATAAGCAGACTATGTGTACTATTTTGATCTTCCTATTTATTTCTTTTGATCCGCCATTAATGTAATTGGAGAGGGAGAATAGGAGGAACCACAAGTGGTACAAGGTAGTTCTTTACTAGTGACGTTTCGCTCGTCTGGAGCTTCCTCAGAGTCACGAGAAACTAAGAGAGGAAATACTTCTTACTTCTTGAAAAAGATGGAAAGTAAAAAGTATATAGTGAAAGTAGAGTGAATGAGTTGAGAGTTAGTGATGGTTGATTCTTCTTATTTCTCTATGAGGAGGCTCTCTATTATTCTTCGGTGATTATCTTACTTCCTATTTGATTACTTGACCTTGTTCTTATTTTCTCTGCGCAATTGTTCAGTGATCCTCGCGCTAGGTGAATATTGGTTCGGGGTTCACTCTAGTTATCGGTCTCCCACTCCTAGAATTCCCCCTATTGTTCTCCCGATAGTCTATGGAAATTTCCTCTTTTCTTCTTTGTTGAGTAGTACGTTTAATTTCTCCCATATGTTGGTATCCCTCTTATGTAGTGTTATGTTCACCGGTTCTAAGTCTATTTCCTGTGAAGATCTCTCTGTTTCCGGTGATCTTTCCGTCTTGTGTTGGTAATCCACAAGACTCCGCTGCTCTGCACTCTATTTTAGTCCTGTCCACCAGACCTTGTCGAACGCCTTGTAGACGTCCTTAAGCACCAGATCCGTGTAGTTCTTATCGCCTTTGCTATTGTTTCCAAGGGTATGGCCAGTGCCGTCTCTGTGCTTCTGTCTTTCCTGAACCAATGCTGGTGATGAGGAATTAGATTATTTTCCTTCAGGTATTGGTTCATTCTCCTGCCGATAATTTGTTCAAGGAGTTTGGCTCGGGGGTTTACCCGACTTAGGCAAGAATATTATCTTGCCTCTCTTTAGGGCACCTGGGAAGTAACCGGTGCTAATAGTTGCGTTGAAAAGTTCGGTTATTTTGGTAAGAAATACATCCAGTGGTCTCACCAGGTTCTCACGGGATACCTCGAATCTACCAGTGGCTCTTGGTCTGATAGCCTTTAGAGTGGCCTTTAGCTCTTCAAGAGTTATTAGCTCGACACCTTGATTTTCCACTATTCCAGGGAGAGCAAAGTGGTTTGGGGTTATCTCCCCTTTGTTACTTTCTAGATTTTCTATTATCCTGTTCTCGTGTTCCTGATCAAAATCTTCGTTCTCCTCTAGGAATATATCAAATAATGTGCACCATTGGTCTCTAAACGCAGCTTCTATTTGTTGCGGTTCTCGTGATTCTACCCCATTACATTTGATGGCTAGGTTCACTTTCGCTTTTATAATGCTTCTATCTAGATTGTCCTTTTGCCAGAATTTGGTTGCATTGAGCTCTTCGTTTATCGCTTCGACAAACTGATCCCATCTGGCGCTTCTTCCTCTTGTAATTGTTGCAGTAAGTTCATTCTTTATATTATGAAGGCACTTCCTATCGCCTCTTTCGGGACCGAAATGCCCCATTGATTCTCTTAGGTTTTTGTATCTGTTCTCCATCTCAGCAATTTGTGGCGTATGAGCGGGTTGGGGCAATGTTCTGAACGCTCTTCTTGGAACATGTTTTAGGTCTTCCTCAATTAACGCCTCCATTAAGTTATTTGTACTGCGTCTATTTTTCCTAGCATAGCTTGGCCAAGGTCTGGCTACTGGTACTTTGCTATATCTTCGGCGTACCCGCGCCTATAGTTATTCTTAAAGTCTATCTTGATGGGGTATTTTACATGTATGGGGTCCGCTAAGTTTGTCATTACCACCATTTCATGGTCACTGGTGGATGGGGAGCCTCTTTCAATTAAGTAATTTTACCGGAATTTAGGGGAAGCTAGCACTATTTCCGGTTGCGTAGCTCTCCTTAGTCCGAAATATGTTGGGAAGTCTAGACCAATCCTCTCCGTCATGCCTCTTTTTAATAAGAAGCCCAAGTTCTTGCCTGTGTTTTTGTAGTTTCCGGTGTAACCGTAGGCTCTGGTGAGAACATTCAGATCGCCCATAAATAAAACTTGGTCATTTTGGCCGAAGATTTCCATAAAGTTATGAATTGGCATATATATATATATATATATATATATATATATATATATATATATATATATATATATGCGGTTAATGTAGTGGCCTTATTAGACAACTGCTCTACTTCAGGTCTAGCATGACACTATTCGTCCTCGAATTGGAAGACAGTACGAGAATACGATCAGAAATAGCCAATCCAAAAATAGATCGGTCGATAAAGAACAGGGAGTTTATTTTATTCCCTGCAAATCATGTAATGAATTATATATCGGTGAAAGCCGCAGATTTTCCAAGAGAATGAATGAACATAAATGCGATATGTTACGTGTTGCCCTCTCCTCGAGTTTATTTCTACATATGTTCAATGAAAATCATCAAGATGATATTGATAATGTTAAAATAGTTTACAAGTCTCACATTTATATACATCGACGTTTAATTGAATCGGCACTTATAAAAGAAATTTTCAACTTTAATATTTCCGACGGCTAATTCAGTACTAATACTTTAATAAGCAAGAAATTCACAATTCTGTTTCTCAAAAATGCCGACACATTCTCGCGTCTTCCACCTAAGCGCCACTGATTTGTGTGTTTGTACGTTAAGCAACTTCTGCATCTCACTTGTTCACCAGCGACTGACGATGACGGATGTTTCCGTCGAAACCTGGTTTCGCACATAAAATTAGGCCTATTGCTGTGTTTTTATCCCTATAGTTACACGTACACTACTGTACACTTTTGGATATAAGTATATATATATATATATATATATATATATATATATATATGTATATCGAAAAATGATTGGGTTAGGCTACAGGTAGTTGAATGTGCCCCTTCGATTCTGTGCCAAACGTGAATGTGTGGAAAGGGAATTTCCAATTTAATCTCGTGGTTAGGTCGCTCATCGCATCCCAAATAGCTTCACAAAAACCCTAAGAGGAGTCAGCCCCTCGTTATAAATAATGCTTCGATGTTTTGGGGTTTTTTGCGTGTCACTCTTTTTTTTTTTCTCTCTCTCTCTTTGTTTGAAGTTTTTCTCTTCTCTCTCTCATTTTATATGAAAGGGATTTGTTAAGGGAATAATTTGTGTTTTTGCACAGCTGAAAGATTGAGCGCGATGCTCCGAAACTAGTCTTCTACTTGTGAATTAAGAAAGTTGTTCTCACTCATAGCTTTTGTTTCTTATTAATTATCAGCGTGTACACTGCGCTAATCCACCAAATTGGTATACGATAACCTACAAGTATAACACTGGGGAACACAATTTTTGTTGAGTTAGGTCTGACAGCTGTTTTTAACTCATTTTTCGGTGCTGAATCCAAAACTGATCTCCGTTTTTCTCTATCACGTCAAGTTTTTGAACGTTTTCAAATATTGACATACAATGAAATATGAAAGAAACAGGCATGATTGCAATGTTTATTTAACACTATTATGTTTTAACAAAGCATATGGCTACTATAATTATATAATTATAATTGTGTGCAAGTAGTTAAGGTAAAACTTACGTTGATAGCTCTTTCTGGAGTGTTCAACTTGAGGACTATCGCGTTTGATGCTCCAAAAATAGTCAGCCATCATATGTACATCTATCCTGATAACGTTCTTCCATAACCTTTAAATCTTGGTGAAATGGTTCACCTTGCTCGTCGCTAACAGCATCAAGATCATCCGGAAAGCTGGCAAGATGGCAATGCAGAAAATGTAGTTTAATACTCATGTTGCAACCAAGCGCCTTGTAGCTCTCCAATAGATTCTGAACAATTTCTGTGTAATTACTTGCACGTGTATTTCCAAGAAAGTTTTTGACGACGTCTTTGAATGATACCCAAGCGTTCTTCTCAAGGTTTGATATAGTCCCGGTGAGCTGCTCATCTTTGATGAGCTGTCGAATTTGTGGACCATCAAACACACCGGCCTTGATTTTTTCAATTGACAAACCAGGAAATGTCAAGATGATGTACTTAAAACGGTTGCCATCAGTTGGTAATGACTTTCCAAACTGCTTCATGAGACCTAGTTTTATGTGCAGAGGTGGGAATATTATATTCTACCTGTCAACAAGTGGCTCATGCAGAATGTTGTGATCTCCAGGTTTAAGATCAGATCTTGGATGCCAATTCGTCTCAACCCAATGCTTCCCTCGAACTCTGCTATCCCACATACAGAGAAAGCAGGAATACTTTGTGTACCCACGTTGTTGACCAAGAAGGAAGCGCACCATTTTAAGGTCAACACAGATGATCCAATTGTCTTTTTCATATTGCAATAACTCAATGACCCTCTTTATATCTCCATGTTCTTCACGAAGACAGACAGAATGCTGAATAGGGATTGCACCAAATAAATTTCAATTGTGTAGAAGGACACACTTCAAGCTCCGCTTTGAGCTGTCAATAAACATTCGCCATTCATTTGGATTGTAGATTGAAAGCCCTAATTCCTTCAGTAAACTAGGAATGTTATGGAAATACACAAAGCCGCTGTCACTTCGAAAGTACTGCAGAAATGTACTTTCTCTGGTTCGAAAGTATGATACTTTGGCTCCTTGTTAAAGTAACTTTTTCTCATTCAGTCTTGATGCTAGGATTTCTGAAGCTTTTTTTGATAGGCCCAAATCACGTGCCAAATCATTCAACTCGTGCTGATCAAATCCCCCACGAACCGAATCCTTGTCAATTTCGAAATCTGCATCATTGCTGTCACTGCGTTCGTCAACATCACTCAGATCTTCTAGAGGAGGTAGTTGTTCGAAAAGTGGCACTGGAATTTCAGCTGAATGAGGCATTGGCCTTATAGCTGACGGTAGATAAGGATATTATATTTTACTTTTATTTTTACTGTTAAATCCTGATGTTTTCACTAAACAAAAGTAACAGTCTGCGACTGCTCCTTTTGCTCTTGCTAAACCATGGGGTTACCAAATGGAAACCTTTCACGTAAACTCTCGACACACTGCCTGCACACTTTATGGGGGGGCACATGGCTTGTCTTGATCACAAAGGTTTACTTTAAAATATGCTAAATATGCTTGTTTGAAAAATGCACTGATGTTTGCCCTCTGACTTGGAATGGTGAAACTGCCACAAATGTAGCAGAAGGAGTCAGGGTTGTTTAGGCATTTACGACGAGAAGTTGCAGGAGCAAACATGATCTGAAACAAAGGAAATATATACATATGTAAATAAAACACTAAGATGGAATAGTTAGCAGCTTTGAAAGCTAAAAAAAATAGCATATAACGAAATAGAACGTACAACGCACACCTCTCACCTCACTGTCTCAATGGTGACTGCACAAACAAGGTGCCACGTAATTGTAGATGAATTCAATCGTAATCAGCAGGCAAATCTTATTACAGCTAAGCAGTGGAATTTTTCTTCTCTGGGGGGTAAGCTGTGGAGAAAAGAATAGACGTGCTAGAAAAAAGTTAACTGCAAATTTGGAATCAGCATGCTAATTTTAGTCTAAATCAGCACAAAAATCTAACTTAACATAATTTTTTTTCAAATTGTTTCCCGGTGTAATCTACGCATGGGTAGATATTATTCAACTTTGAATGATAAAACGAGTTATGAGCAAATAACCAATTTAGTATAAAAATTGAATTATGCAAATTAATCTGATCATTTGGGTGTCCTTTAGACAAGAAGGCATTAATTGTATAGCAGCTTACTTCAGCTCATCGCGTGAACTTTGGGTCATTTTCTCGCCAGCTCTCATCAAGTTAAGGACAAAGAGATCCGTTACGCCTTTGTGGCCACGACCTAATCGTAAAGCTGCGAAACAAAGCTGGTCTTAGAATCGTATCTATTGAAGACACTGTCAAGTGCTCCAAAAGTGGTGTCCATAATATTCTCTCAACCTATGACAAAACAGCTTTCTGTAATGCTATTAACTGGTCAGCCATGGAAGAAGCTCTTAAGGGGAGATCGGACTATTACCAAAATTACGAAGGAGTGTTGCAAGATGGCTGCAGCATGGTCGAGCCATTGATCAGTCTAAAGAATAAGAAGGCTCGTCTTGCATTTATCGCTGAGCACGTTACATGGACGGACGGATGAGCCATCGAAGCAAGGACACATAAGTGACGTATCTATGTTCATTTTTTTTCGGATCGATAGCAAGAGATTCGTTCGAGAAGGCAGGCGAGATATATTGTCTTTGATTTGCCCCAAAATAGTGTGATGTTCAGTGTAGGAAGTATGATTGTCTATGGCGTGATTTAGGTAAAAAGGAGTGGGCCAGTGAATGTGAAAGTGTACAAGGATTTGCTGTCACAGCATGCTTTTCCTCATCTGCGGGGCTCTGAAGCCCAGATTGCAATGTTTATGCAAGATACCGTCCCTTTGCCAAATGACAAAATCGGTGAACCACACTCGCATCAGTTATGACCTGCCAGATCAAAGTCCAAACCCAAACTCGATTGATACTAAGCGAAAGCCACGGGGAGATATATAAATGGAGGAATCCGAATCACTGCAAGAAATAGGGAAAATTCTGGATCGATATAGAGATTATAGGTGAAGGTTATAGCACAGCCATTTTGAAAACACTCGATTTTCTCTGGCAAAATTTATGGAAGATGTTTTAATAAAAATAATTCAGAACGCCCCCCTCATTTAAGGATTTAAGGAAAATATATGGTTGCCCCAAAGTATGACCCACCCTACTCTGCTATGGTCCCCTGACTTGGTTCTAGGAAAAACTCTCCTTTGACTCCTTTTGAACTTTTGCAAAAGGTCACTTCATTCATTGCTAAACGGTGAGGAATGTTTGACAACAGTGGGAATTTTTATTTTCTCAGAAAGATTCGCTAAAGAGCCATAAACGTCGGTTGATGGACTTCTAGTTTATCATTGAAATCGATCCATGAGAAATAATTAGCGTCATATAATCAAGTTCCTACGTAATTTACCCACTGGAATATCTTATCTATGCATTTTGTACATAGATGATGCTTAACTCAATTCGTGAATTTGCAGGATAGATTTGCCCGTTTGTTAACACAAACAATAGAATTGATAGGGTTAAGGAGGAGATTAATTTGCAACTTTTGACATTTAGAAATGTGAAAGATAAATAATGATAATGATTCTTCAATAATGTATGTTACTCCTGATTTGGCATAAATGTCGCTTGAGTGCAAATGGGAAAATCATTCTGTCCATAGTAAAACAAATAAACTATAATGAATTAGATGACGTTTCTTCTCGTTTGTAATGAGTTGGACCAAGGGGAGAAGACTGGTATCATCGTCTTGCCGGATACTAAAGACGAAAATAACTAGGCACCTGAACTGCTGCAGCTGTCATAAGATGCATGAAATTTAGAATTACCTGATTGCCAACCACACCGTATTTATGCAAAGCACTGTTTTCCCTATAAGGTGAGATTTGAGCAAGAAAAATAGGACTGGATCTAAGGAAACAAACCGGGGCTAATATTTACATTTCTCTCCTTTGTGCTGGAGATTAGGAACGATTCAAAGATATTTCTGCTAATAAAATCATTTATATGCATTATGGTATTTGACTTTGACCAGTTAATCTGGTGACCTAACTTGAGCCTGTGGACAGCCAAAGAACTATTGGGATATCCATTAGATACTGTAATTTGATGTTGCTTTGTTCTTACAGAGATATTTTTAGAAGTTTGACCTACATAGAATAATAAACTACAATCAAAACATGGTATACTATATATTACATTATTATCGTTCTTTGGCTGTGTTTTATTAACATATTTTTCAATGTATAATTGTATTTAAAATTACACTTATATTAAGTTTTTTTAACATTGGTACTGCATACAAGGAATTATCATGGTAAGGTAAAAGTAATATGTTGTTTAAGGTTCTGTTTTCCCTAAATAAAGGGTTTTAGGAAAAGATTATCAAGGGGGAGAGGCCGGCGATTTAGACAGACCTACCTATCAAAATGACCATGACGTCGTTTTGATTACAATTATTTCGTCAGTAAAAAGGTAAAAGACTTTAGCTTGCGAAAGTATTTACTAAAGTGAGTTCTCGAAGGTACAATATTCACTTCGTTTCGCATTGCCAGGTAAAACACCTTTTATTTCACCTCTGCTTGAGTCCTGAAAGAGGCGAGTTGTTTAATAAGCTACCATTTTTATTTCCCTTTTGAATTTAAAAAAGAAAAAGAAATATATATATATATATATATATATATATATATATATATATATATATATATATATATATATATATATTCACTTTGAATAATACTACATAAAAACAAAGTATGTTGACCAAAGTCGCGTGCTCTCACTTATTCTGATTTAGGACCTTACGACCTTCAAAACATTCCATAATTCCCGCACTAACCTTGGGAAGACCTTTTCAATTATATCATTCGAGAGAAAATGTAAAACAACATAAGAGTTTCAAATTTCGTTAGAATCGGCCAAATAGGTGTGACGTTATTTCTTTTATTTGTTTAACCATTTTTGTAAAATTGGAAGTAAGATATCACTGGTCGCAGCTTTAAGACTAAGTAAATTGGTAACTTGTTTTCCATTTACATTGGCCTTACCATTTATAGTTATCTTTATAATTTTTCTCTTAACCACTAGTTAACTTAGTACACAACATTGAAAGCTGATTAACAAAACTACAAATATTAGATGGAGTAATGGATACTCTACATTTGGGGGCTTCGTGATGGGAAGAAGTGCATTTAGTACAATAATTTAACTTGCTTAATTTGTTAAGTTTATCCTAGCTCTGAGGATAGAGCTCATATCGGGAAATAAGGTTACCATTTTGTTTACACAATTTACAAAAGTAATTTGAGCCTATTTTGATTCAACTTTAAAATTTTTTGGTCCATTCAAAAGTATAAAAGTTGATGCAGTTTGTCCAGAAATCCAAGATTCTCAGATTCCCTATGGTGTAATTTTGTCTTAATTTGGATCTAAAGTTACTAATTTTGAAGGTTTATTTAAATAAATGTTCTCTTAAGTTTTGGTAACTTCAGTTATTGCACTTTTAAACTTGTCTAATGATTCCTATAATTTAAAACCACAAGTCCTCAAAAATCCTGCACTTCTGGAGTGAATTTACTAAGGTATACATAGAGAAGAATATCTTCTAGCTTTAATCTTTGATCTTGAATAAAATTTAAAGTTGAAAACATATTTGTATGGAAATCATGAAGTGACTTAGAATCTTTATTTACTCTTCTATCCTTTAACAAATTTTGAATTGTAGAAAACATTATTTGTCCTGGAGTTGCAGAGCAACTTTCTAACTGAAGCGAAGCGCGTCTTCATTTTCACTTTCTTGCAAACAATTGATTCGAAGGACAAAGTTGCCAGGTAAAGATTGTTTTAAATAAACCAATTTTTCTTCCTCTGAAAAACCAATTTTATCATAAATGTTCCTAAAAGAGCTCTTAAAGCTATGAAATTTAGAGGGAGTTTAAACAATAGGAAGAATTTTTAATTCAAGAATTTTAGATGAAATGTTAGGTCTAATTTCATGATGAAGGTCAGTTGAACTACTGGAAGTGGAACTTAATCGTTGAATAAGTAATTCTAATTCAATTTGGTGATAATTATCTTTTTCATGCAGCTTTTCTTGTTCAGATAAGATAAATGCATCTAAAATTTCTTCCTCAATTATTTTAAGTTCGTCTTCATAAGTAACAAAAGATTTAATTGTTAGTTCATTAGTCATATATAGAATAATTAATTTTGTAACAGAAGTTCTATTTTCTTATTTCTTTATCTACCTCATAAGGAATCTAACCTGGCCTAACCATTCGGAAACAATTTCCGTAATTTCTTCAATATTTTGGACATTTTGACATTTTATAGAATAGAAAGTTAATTTGCTATTTATAACTTGATTTAAAATGTTTAAATATATTGTGTACCTTATAAACTTTTGGGTTAGTTTTTTGGCCTAAGTTAACAGAATATTTTAAATTAAGGATTCTTTTTCTGATTTGAAGCCACAGCACGAAAAGAAATAACAAAATACACATTGATCACTCGTCGCCCCACGTTTGGCGCCATATTGAGAACAATATTTTACGGGAAACAATTAAATATTTTATGAGTCTAAATTGACGTAGATATTTTTAGAATCGATGCCAAAGCCTCGACTTCTGTGACCCCAGTTACATAAAGAAAGCGAAGTCATTCCATTCTAAGTCTTTGGCTCATATTTTGCCCACTTAGTGAAATTAATCACCCCTCGATACCCTTTGCGTCTGAAGACTTTTCCATAATGTCACAAAAGTCTGTAACCTTCGGTCTAATGGACCATCAATGTCCAGGATTGCTCCAACCGGCGAACCATGATGGACCTCGATTGCAATCCCGCGTAAACAAAGGGAATAAGGAAGGGGGAGGGATCTTTGCTAAACGAGACAGTTTGAGCTCAGTTATGTGTCCACCCTTCTTTGCTTAACTATCTTTCACACAATTTTATTCCCCACATTTTGACAATTTGTCTACAAAACTGTTTTTGCTGACTTTTTGTTTCGATGACTTTGTTTTATACTTATTTTCTATAGAACTCATCCTGATTACTATTTATATTAATCCATTGCGAAAAATAACCAAAGGCTTTAATAGAATCTTTTTCTATTTCAAGTTCTCTCCATGTTTTCGTACTCATTTCCCCTCGCTTTTCCCTTATTTTCCTCAGATCCACCTCTGTCGTGGTTCAACCACTCTATACCATACACTACTCCTATATTATGTGGGGGGAGGAACTTAATCACCTACTGCAACGCGAATCGTTGAAGGACTGCTCCAGAGATTAACGACCGACTATGAGGTCACACTTGAGGTGTTGGGTTTCAAATCCTTAATAATCAAACTGAGTGAATAATTGGTCGGCGAGATTTAATTGACTAGGCCGAGAGTGTCGTTCAAGGTTAGTTAAAGATGAAACAACAAAAATATATAATTTTATTTACAAAGATTAAAATACGAATAATAATGGACAAAAGGGAATTATTTAAATTGAAATAGTCTCTTGATAATTATTATGAGAAGGGATTCTCACATAGAATTAATTGATTAAAGTTACTAGACTCGGATCAAAAGGGGAACTTGGAAATACTAGTAATTGAGGGGGTTTAGGTCTTACGGGTCAGTGACTTCGAGGAAGGTCATTCTTACGATGAGGTGAGTGGGGAACGATTAGATGAGTCAAGTGCGGCACGATCTGATGGGGCAAGTACATCACGGTCCGATGAGGCAAGTGGGGCACGCTCCGAATAAAACAAGTGAGGCACGATCCGAACCAACCTTCCGAAGAAGATAGCCAATCTTCAAAGATGACGCTCGATGGGAAATGTGGGATTACTCGCACTTTCCCTGGAAGAGGAGACTTCTTTTCCTCAAAGGTAATCGATGGAAATTTTCTTCGGTTCGATTAAACGAAGGGAGACTGTTGTGCAAATTCCAAAGCTTGCTGTTCACAGAAGCTACCAATTGACTGGGGTAGAATTACGGCGGAGAAAGTCTTGCTGTCTGATCTACGCTCACGGGACTTACTTAGACTTGAGACGATGAGGATGTCCTTGAGGTGCGAGCTGGACTCCTCGAACTGCAGTATAACCCGAGTATTTGTATGCCCGATTCTAAGGGGGAAGAGGGAGTTTGGACAAATCAGTCACAAGCTCCAGACATCTAAATCCTGAGGCGGAGTCATTTCATCATTCAGAAGCAAGGGGCGAGACAGAGCGGCTCTCTCTCTCGCCTCGTCACCGGGGGAGAGGAGTCTTGGGACGAGTTGGCAGGATTGGGGAATATTTTCCCAATGCGCTCAGGAGTCGAAAATTCGTGAATGTTCGAACAAGAAGTGACGTTCCTCATGGCCGGATATACTCACATGTAGTCTCTAATAAATTGGGGGGGGGGGGGCAGAGGTTGTTCTTTTACAACCTCCGTAGGGACTGGTATATCCTAAAAAATCAGAACTTACAAACAAGACGCACATAATGAAGCTTTATTAACCATTCATAAACTTCTTGAACCAGAAGATACTCCTGAAACTTTCTCCTCCCCTGGGCCTCATATCCTCGCCATTAAGCCATTAAGAATTGAAACAATACATATTAATTATATTCAAACAGCCATTTATCAAGCAAAAGTCCAATTATATCAATAATATGAATTATTTTCTTAACGGTGTTTTCCTTTCATTGAATATCCAATATTGCAAAATCATTTTTTTGCTGCTTTTTCTATTTTTGTTTATCTTATTTTCATTTTCTCCCAAAATGGTCGTCAAATAAGCAAGCAAAAGGGTTGTGACCGAAAGAGGGGCTAGAAATATATGTTCCGTGAATTTATCTTTCAAGACAAACGAATTCGGGTTTATTTTACTTCCTAGGTTGCAATAATATTTTCAATTGTTAAGGTTTTTCAATTGCATCTCCCGTTACTACATCTTCTTCCTTTATATTATAGGTATAACTTTATTCTTTTAAGAAGAGATCTAATATTCTCCCTATTATCTGAGATAAGACAAAAAATACTCATCCTTTATACATTCTTCTTTCGAATTTGCCTTTAAGTCTACGTACCTTGGCTTCTACAAGAGAAAATCGTCCATTTAAGCTTCATTGATGATATTCATAACACTCAGAATAAACTCTTTGAAAAGGAGTCTTCTACTTTGCATGAATATATGCTCATCATTTATAAAATTAGAGAGTGTATTTATTGCCTGTCATCATCCTGTTTTTTACTATTAATGGTGAGATCGAGAAATTGAATGATGCTATTAACTTGTTTTAATGCGCATACGATATAAACTGTGCGCACAGGAAGAATGTGTGATTATATTACATTCTCCTTAAGAAGAATGGACTGCATTCCGGTAATACATGCCACTCTTTTTAACTTGCAATTTTCTATGGATCTTTTCATGGCAAGAATAAAAATCCTTTTCGCTGAAGGGACATCGCCTCCTTAATATTGCGATTCCTTCACCAGTCAGAAGGAGGTTCTCTGTTGTTGGCGAGGGAAACTTTCCTCCGGAGCTTCAAATAAATCTGAAGAGTATCACTCGAGACAAGTTGAGGAGGAAGATTCCAGGCATTTTACAGAGGTTCAATGAATGAGAAAAAGATATATAATGAATAGTGGACAAAGAGATTTAAATAGTGTTAAAGGTTTTCCTTTTATAAAATATAAAAAGGTTCGTTGTTTCATACAGTGGTTTGTTTGATTTTTCTTCCTTCTTTATCTAAAAGATAATGAGCAGCATAGACACATGAATGATGTTGGATGTCTGCATAATAAATCATTTGGGGGAATTTCTATCTATCAGTAATTTAACCAATGCAAAGACGATGAGAATATTGAACCTTAAAGTAGCAAAACACTAATGATATAATAATAGATCGAGTGAGAGGATGATCGGTCATGCGCTGCTCAAACAAGGTTTAATCCATGATAGGCAAAAATGGTGCCCGGTGCAACGAGACGACAAAGTTGAGATGCGATTTGGATTAATTGTAAATGCTTGAGTTAACATCATGAGTATAAGTGATGTTGCCACATCAGTCGTACACAAGCGAAATATATAATTGGCTCCGCATCAATTTTTGTGATTGTAAACTTAGTAAACTTTGAAAACATAAGTACTAGAAGATATAAAAAGGGAATAGAAATGAGTCAAAATATATGATGCTATAGAAGAACTCAGCTTCATATATCTCGAATTCGCACCGAACATCTCAAAATTCTAAACTTTTGTCCTTACCATAAAATGGAATAATGATACATTATCATTTAACTTGGGAAAGAGAGATGTTAATGAGCGTTATTTTTTATTAATTTGTACAATTTACCTATTTCGGTGCCTCACGCACCAAATTTCAGTTGTACACTGCTCGCTTTTACAACTTAACGTGGTTTTATATAGTAGGCGAAAAGGAATTAAAGTAGGCCTCACTTATAAGTAATGAGCCTACGGATTAGGGTAGGGATGGCAATAATTTGAAGCAGCGTGCCACATTGGAGCTTATCTAAAGCTTTGCGGGCCACATTGAAGCTTATCTAAAGCTTTGCGGGCCACATTGAAGCTTATCTAAAGCTTTGCGGGCCACATTGAAGCCCTATTATAACTATTTCAAGACTTAACATATATTAAAGTGGGAGCTTAAAGTGGAATCCGAACCAAGATTTACAATTATACATCATGTGATCATTAGCCACGGCCCAGGCAATGACCAAATTTGGGTCCGTGTCTGTTTTGTATTTATCTTATTCTTCTTCGTATTTCTCTGCGTTTTCTTGGTCTACCATTTCATTTCCATGCGGATGAGGCACGCAGCTAATCTCTCCTTTCCAAGCTTCGTTTGCTGATACTATTATCATAGAACCTTAACATCTGCTTATAACAGCATCACTAAATGCCCCTCGTACATCGAAAAGTAATAATAATAATAATAAGTATTTATAATGCGCCCTTAAGGGCTGTTAGCCCTCCCAGAGCGCAGGTTGTGTAGCGAGTGTAGAGAAAGTTTAGAGGGGAGAGAAGGCAATTCTGAAGAGATGAGTCTTCAGGAGACGTTTAAAAGTAGCAAGGAGGGGAGAGGATCGGACTTCGGCAGGAAGAGCATTCCAAGGTCTAGGAGGTTAGACCGGAGTGCCCGAGGAGTTTGACGATGGGAGAGGGCAGACGAGTGATAAGGTGGAGACTCTAGGTTTATGGCCTTGTATGTGATGATCAGAATTTTATAGTGGGTACAGAAGCGAATAGGTAACCAGTGTAGCTCCTGTAACAGAGGCATTGAAATAGAGAACCGGGAGCGACGAAGGAGGAGCCGGGCAGCATAGTTTTGAACTAGTTGTAGGGAGCAAAGTGACGAAGAAGGGAGATTCACTAGAAGAGAATTGCAGTAGAATAAGCGTGAGTTGACGTAGGCATGAATCGCAGTCTCAAGGCTTAGTCGATCAAAATGTGATCGAACACGTGAAAAGTTGCGGAGGAAACCGAGGAAAGACTTACATATACGATGGATGTGCGGTTTAAATGAGAGTTACTCGTCAAAAATAACACCAAGATTACTGACGGTATCAGAGAAGGCGACATTGGTTTTCCCAAGGTTGAGGGAGGGGAAGAGAGCTTTATATTTATCAACAATCGAAGCAGTACCAACAAGGAGAACTTTAGTTTTATCGTGGTTAAGTTTGAGAAAGTTGGCAGACAGCTATTCGTTTATGGAGGTGTAAGCTGAAAAAAGTTTGGTAATTGATTGAGAGAAGGACACAGGTAATGAGGAAAGGTATATCTGAGTGTCATCAGCATAGAGGTGGAAGGACAGGCCCAAATCGCGAATAAGAGAGCTAAGAGGAAGTAAGTAGATGCGAAAGAGGAGGAGAGATTATCGAGCGCAACCGACTGAGTGCGGCTGGAGAGGTATGAGCGGAACCAATCAAGTGCAGTGCCCGAGAGACTAAGGAAAGTGTGAAGACGATCAAGGAGGACAGTGTGGTCGATGGTGTCGAAAACAGAGGAGAGGTCTAGGAGGAATAGAATGGACGTACAACTCCTAGGGGTTGCTCTACGTAAACCGTCTGAAACATTAAGAAGAACGGATTCAGAGATGTTACAGGTACTCAAGAAGATGTAGCTCCCCGTTAAACTATCGCTCCTTCTCTTAATATTGGCCCACTAATTTCTCTATTCTCCGATATTGTAAAAACTGGGGTCTCAAATTTGATACCAAGCTGTCTCAAAGCTCAGGTTTCTAACGACGTCAAATCCTTCGCCTTCTTTCTCAGTCTGTGTTATGGTGTATAAGCGGGTCTGTGAATGATTTAATCAATCTATTAAAGATAATTTGATTGAGGAAGACATAGATGGGGAATTAAATAAAGAGTGAAGAGAGAGATTTTGACTTATTTTGATTTATCATTAATCGTTTGTTGTCATTGTTTGTTGTACTTTATGAATTTTTTCGGTTTTCTGTCCTTTCTTAGTGTTCTATTTTGTTCCTGTTTTCGTTGCAGTTGTTTTTAAGCTTTAAAGCCTATGTAGGCGGTCAAGATCAGCAGTTTACCTTAAAGTTATGTTGTACATGTTTCGTCTGTTATGTTGTGTCGTTTACTTCTTAGTGTTGTACTCCTTTTATATCATCCATTGTATTTGTTCGTGTTTTAAGTATACATTGGTAAGACGTGTTCCTCAGAACAAAGCTTGCTGCTAGGGAACCTATGGCCGCGGGTAACTTTCTCTCGCAGTCTGGAACGGAAGTTGATCCTACCTCCTGTTCCGCGCAGTTCCAGAATGATAACATCAGTTAATGTTGCCCATATCTTTGTACCCATTTTCTGAGTCGCGACGTTGACGGACTCCAAACTTTGCCCCCCGTGCAGATCCCTTTGCCGTAGAAGATCGCATCTTCTGACCTTGTTGATGAAAAAATCTGCGGTTGTATTTTAAATGTGGCATTTAGTTGTATTCTTTGCTCACTGAATCCAGAAATATCTCTTCGGTGCTCTGTATTTTCTTCTCTGACTCTTAGACTACCATGTCACCTACTACCTTCCAAGATTTTATACTAGTCCCAAATGATACCAGTTTACAGTTATACTTACTGTAATTATTAATTTCCATTTTGGAGTAAAATAAATGTTGAAAAGAAAGAAAATGATATAAAAGTAGACCCACTTCGATATAATGGAAAATATTAATTGAGAAGAATTAAGAGGCACAAAAGAACTTTACTTTTATACATAAATAGAGAAAAATAAATGACGCACAAAGGGCATAAACATCATATAAAACTTCCCTAAATAGAAAATAACGGGGTAATAATTAACTAAACTTTATTAGAGAATCAAGTTAAATAAAGAGATACTAAGGAATAAACATTTTCCATTATGAGTTAGATTTTATAATTCAAACTTCTAGTTAGAATGGAACAATTCTAATAATTCCATATATAATTTTTAAGACCAAATGAAAGTAATTATTCAATGAATACTCGCATTTTATTGGGCGGATTTTCTTGTTTCACTTAACAGAGTAAATTCCATAAGTCGTTTCCTAAATCCCTTCGGAAGGTTTTCGTTGAAAGTTGGTGAAGTGGAATTTCACAGGAGGAGGGTGCATTTATTTCCTCCCGAAGATTTATGTCTTTTTCGAATAGAAAATCTCTTAAAATATTCATGGAATATTGTTTACATATTCCAGATTGTGGGGAGAAGTTTAGCCGAAGGATTCTTTCATTTTCCTCTGGTAATAAAAAACAGCTTTGTCTCCGCCTTGAAACAGAATTTAGTGGCAGAAACATTATATTCAATTTTAAGGAGACCCGCCTCAAGCCACCTCCAAGGGCCTCTTCCCCTTTGGCGGGGGCCACGCAAGTGAAAAACGCTTCGTTATAGAAAGAAGACCAACAACAAAAATTGAGTTATGCTTCTTCCCAATCTCTAGCTAAAGGAGTACTGTCATTTTTCGGCTATTTGTGACATCTATCTTCTACACTGTTTCACCTCTTAAACTGTCTACCTGTTACACACCACCTTTCATTACCTTTCTGGCATAGAAGACTCTTTTAATTGATAAGTACAATTCATTATCACCATCACCTTCAATATCAAAATGTCTCCTTTGTGCGACACGTTACATAATGAACACAAATTGCAGGTTTGTGAATGAATATTTAGCTAAGATCTTTCTGAAGCGATTAAAATGAATATAATTAACCAGAATAAACAAGGATTGCTCGGCAAGTTCGTAGCAATGAATGTTTAATTCTCCCTACAATTGGGAATGGTTTTGAATGAACGGTGACTCGAAGCGTAATTCTATATTCGCCGCGCCCGATTGGTTTCGGAACTGCGGCAGGATAGTAGATCCAGTAAATTGAGACGCATCGTATTTCAGTAGTCATTGTGTCGATGCGGCCAATTCGGGGGTGAATAAACCTGATACAAATAGTTCATTTGGATGGTTTAGGAAGAGGGACAGCGACTATTAAATCACACCGTTGCCCTTTACTTCTGCAACCATGCCAGTGTAATTGCGGTTGTTACCGAGCGGAGAGAGAGGGGGGAGCATGTGTCCGCACCCCGCCCTCCTCTGACTCAACCTTAGGGACCTTATTGCAATTTCCATTTCGCCTAACTTTACCAGTTTCTTTATCCAACTCTTTCCCCCCCTAGTTTCTTGCCCCAATACTCTTTTGGTTTTCGCTTTTTTTTAAATAACCCCCCAAATTTACCTCCCATACATTAGTGATGGGGGGATAACTTCAACAATTGACCAGTGCATTTGTGACCATCTCCCTCATTTCGACACGGAGCTGAGAGTGAGGGATTAATCACATAAAGGGGAAGAAGTAACTACACCAATTCTTCAGTCGATCAAAGAACGTTTAACGCCCTCTTTCGCCTCTTGTTGGGTCTATACAGGCGCGAAAAGGGTAGGGAAAGATTTAAAAGGCAAAAGGACGACCAGAGAACACTGGGGACGAGAGGTGGTCCTTCTGCCCTTCTAAGTTTTAGTTTTATCACCAGCATCAACCACACCACCCCCTCCAGCCCCTCTTTGGGGGCAACTGCACCGCTAAATAATTGAAAATACCACAAATATCCCAGGACTCGAAATGGAGCAAATTAGGGAATAATTCGAGGGTCGATAAGAAGATCACTTCAGATTTAAATTGTGAGAAAGAAAGGAATGAAAAGAGCAGATGGGAATAAATGGAGAGGAACAAAAATGACAAAAGATGTACTTGAAAAATGTAGGAAAATGTATAGAAGAAATTGAGCCCCGAAATATGACATTCAAACACATCGATGGAACAAACGTCTGTATGAAAGAGAGATTTGCTGCTGAACTCCCTTCAGAACACGAGGAAACTCGTAATTCTATGTGAAAGAATAAGCAGGTATGAAAGCGAAGGAATAAACTAAATTAACTGACAATAAAGAACCTAATAAAAAGCTGAAACCGTCTTATGCAAATATTTACAGACATAAATGTATAACGACAATCAAAAAGAAAGATCAGAAGAGGAAATTCATAAATATAAACACTGCGAAATGTAAAACCCAACTTCACCGGCGTTTGTGTTTTCAGGTTTTACATTTCCAGCAGCCGACGACGACACAAAAGAGTATCAAACGAATCCTCGTCTCATATATTAATAATAATAAATGCATAGAACTAAGCCCATGTGGCTCCTGTTGATTAAAACACGGAAAAACAAATGATTATAAAGCTACGAAAGAGGGATCAATTATAAAAAATCAAAGCTAATCTAATTTGTTTGAAATCTAATTAATCATCGAGGATGGAAGCCAATCAAATGCTTATTAATTGAAGAATCAAAAAGCTGGTTTTGTGGTTACGATATTTGCTCTGTGATCGTTTTTGGTCTGTGAGTTAGGGCTTAGATTTATGTATTTCTATAAAGCTGACTTCCATCCTTTCCTGTCCAAATAGACTACTCAAATAGACTAAGCTCCTTGAGTATTCATTTTAGCTTCTCTTCTAATAACGCAATTTTAAATCAAATTAAATAGATCTATTTATTAAAAGCCGTCGGTTTTAATAAAACTTGCTACGATGAATACATATTGTCCAACTTTGAGACTTAGTGGGCAAATGTGGTTGGCTCAATATTTTGCCATTCTATGTGGTTCTGATGTAGTTGATGAGTTTCGGGCAGCAACAAACAAAGAGATATCAAGACATCCAGTTAGAAGAAGGTTATTAGAAGCTGGGGTCAAAGGATTTAAGGCTAGAAAGAAACCATGGCTGTATCAGGTGAACAAGAAGAAATGATTGTCTTGGACAAAACAGGATGAAGATTGGACTGATGGTGATTGGAATAAAGTTGTTTGGTGGGATGAAAGCAATTTTGAGGTAGATTCTCCACATTAGTTTCCAACAATTTATTACACTTGTACACATTTTTAAGAGATACCCAAATTTTTATTAGATAGCAAAAATGATTAGTAAAATTCATATTTCTCCCCAGATCTTTGCAAACCCTGGAGCTGTTTATGTTCGTCGAAGAGTTGTGGAAGTTTATAAACCCAGATTTCTTTTCCCAACAGTCAAATTTGGAGGTGGTAATGTAATGGTTTGGGGTTGCATGTCGCCCTCAGGTCCAGTATTGTTGTTCACTTGTGAGGGCAGAATGAATTTCAACACTTAGACCAGCATATTACACCAGATTTATCAACTTTCCTTTGGTAAAATTTGCAATGGTGTAATCTTCCAACCAGACAATGCTCCATACCACACATCTAGAGTCTCAAAGAGGGGGTTTGAAAAGTAAGGGGTGACGTTGATGGAATGGCCCCCTCAATATCCATACCTCAACTCCATTGAACATTTGTGTTCACACTTGGGCACAAGAGTGAGGGTGCACAAATGTTCCTCAAAAAGTGAATGAACAGCAAAAGTTCATAAAGAGTGGCAGAAAATTCATCCAATCACCTGTGTCAACTTAGTCTCAAGTTTGCAAAAACGCATAAAAGCGGTTATAAAAGCAAAAGGAGGACACATCAAGTATTAATTAGTGATAGAATATACGCAAAAATGCTTATTTTACTATGTCAATTATGAAATCCCATAATTTTGTCCAAAGTCTATATATATATATATATATATATATATATATATATATATATATATATATATACAAAGAAAGCAACTACAGGATCTGCGGGTGATAATACAACCACCACAGGACTATGCTATTTTTATTTTCTGTCTTTCAAATAACATTTGAAGACAGAAAGAAAGATGCAGAAACCTGGTGTAGCTGACTATAAATACATATAGTACAAGAGGAAGAAGAATTGGACGCGAATGAGCGAATGAGACAAGAAACGGGAGTTTTTTTAAAGGCAAGAGAGAGGGACATTGGAAGCATCCAGAATCAAAGGGAGCAGAGGGCGGCACAGTGAAGGCGATCCTTTACCGATTCTTCTAATGTCCCCTTTCTCTTGCCTTTCAAAAAACTCTCGTTTCTTGTCTCATTTGCTCATTCGCGTCCAATTCTTATTTTCTCTTTTATATATATATATATATATATATATATATATATATATATATATATATATATATATATGAAACTCAGAAGGTAGCGCGTGGGTGAACAATATTTGCAAACAAATCCCACAGAAAAAATGAAAATCGATTTCTGAAAACTTTATTCAGTTAATTATGAAGGAATAAAGTCAAACTATGAACACGAATCAGTTTATATAGAAAGATAAATTAAGCGAAGCTCCGCCTATGGAAGCCAACACTAAAGATTGAAATCACAAAGTGCCTAAAAAGAGAAAAGATATCAAGAAGAGGGATTAACAGCAGATACAGAAAGGGTAAAATCATAAAGATAAAACCTCCACTAAAATACAAGAGATGGAGAAAGACAGATAAATTTAAAATATAAATACAAATCAGCAAAAGTTAACATACATTCTTAAATAACTACGAAACAATGAAATTAAAGAAATTACTATGGGTTTTAATGGACAATTTCATTAATGAAAGAGCATTCAACAATATTGATCTTAACAAATTAACTTCGGATAATTTCAATTAATAGGATGATCATAGTCAGATAAATGAGCAAAAAGAACTATTTCGTTGACCTCTTCTCATGTCCTGCCAACAGTTGGCAGGATTTCATGGGAGTTAGATTGAATATTTAGACTTGGTTGGTTTTCTTGAATCGACATTGCTTCAAGGAGGAGTGATTGGCGTCTCATCGGAGCATAGTCTAAAGTTCTTGTTTTCTTCCGCTATTTGTCTGTTAAGGCAAGTTTCTCTGTATTTCCTGTGTATGGTTTTTAGGCGCACCATTGTTGAGGTGGTATGTTATTCTTCTTGAGAATGTGGTTTCGGTCATACGAGTTAGGTAAGAGCTCACAGTCTCCTAAAGTACATGTGTACTCATATATCAGATGGGTCCTTTGTTTGGGTTGAGGTGGAGGTTTGGGGTTATTTTTCATAAAAAGGGTTGACGTTCGTCTATTTTAGTAGTAGATGGTTAGTGCAATCATTTGTTTGGTATCCATGGGTTTTATTCTTCGGTTAATAATGTCCTTGATAGCTCTCTCGTCTGCATGGTGTTCTCTCCTCTTGGTGTTCTTGTAAAAGAGTTCTATAATGTTTTCCTTGTCTGTAATTCGGTTCTGACAGGTACCATCGGTCCATTTTAATTCTTATATTTGGCTGTATTTCTTTATTGGAGAATATGTTGTTAAAGAGTACCTGGATAGTTCTCTCAAGTTGATTGTGTGTATCCTTCCATGTGGCGCAATGGGTGAAGACACGTTAATATACGATGTGATCAACGCTACCGAACAAGCGTGACCACATCATTTATTACTACAGCAAATGTGTCGTCAACATAGCGAAAACGATTGACACCAGGAAAAATGTAATCTGGGATCAATTATTTCCAATTGTTCCATATAAATATTAGCTTAAACCGGATATAGAGGAGAACCCATAGAAGCCCTTCCTTTTGTTTATAATACATATTGTTAAAACTTAAATAATTGGGCTTTAATAAGATTTTTTTTTTTAAGAGCTCATCTAGCGACTGCCTACTTGGGCATTAGTTGCCGTATTAAAACTGGCCTAGTTCTAGGCTACTTTAAAATAAAATTAAAGAGAAAAAAAACAACACCCCAAAAAGGGGGAAAGGAAGCAAGCTGGTGCGTCGGGGAGAGGCCCCCCCGGCGCAGGAGCGTGCAACTAAAGGAAAAAAACAAACAAAAAAAACAAATGCAAAAAAAACAAAAAAAAAACAACAAAAAAACCTTGCTTGAATAATAGGGAGAAGGCCGGCCTCCCCCAAGAAGTCAACAAGTCCACAAGTCAATGTGCACGAATCTGTCCCGACTACAAGGGAAAGGCGGTAGCGACCCCGCCCATCCCGGTACCGGGACAGGTATCGTGCGCGAAGATCACCCAGACTGGGACATTCGACAAGAATGGGCCGAACAGTCTGGAGGACGACGCAGTCGTTGCAATAGGGCGCAGGCGAGCGCTCCATCAAATAGCAATGCGTCACACGAGTGTGTCCTATTCGGAGACGACAGAAAGCAACCTGAAGCCGCCGTGGCATTGGGGGATAGGTCCATGGGAACAGTCGCGGCGCAATAGCACGCAACTTTAAGTTCTCTTCGACCGTCTCCCATCTTCTTTGCCAAGCAGTCCGAAGAGCTGCCCGTATTCCTGCCATGTAGTTGGTGTGAGGAAGAGCGAAACGCTGGTCCAGTCGCAGAGTCCTCGCGGACTCTTTGGCGCCCTCATCGGCGCGCTCATTCCCCGCAATTCCTACATGTCCAGGAACCCAGCAGAAGATAATCTAGACATCTGCCCGGCTCGCCAAAACCATGGCGTCACGGATATCGCGAACCAGGGGATGCGGAGATTCCAATGCCCCGAGAGCACTCAGGGCGCTTTGTGAGTCGCTATAGATCACAATCCGGTCTCCGAACCGGGCACGTCGCGTAATCTCCCGTACCGAGTGGCGCATTGCCACCAGCTCGGCCGTGAAGACAGATGCAGCGCCTGGTAGAGCCCCGCTGACTTCAAACAGAGGGGATACGGCGTGGAAGCCGACCCCCTCTTGGAACTTGGAGCCATCCGTATACACTGGCACGGTTCCAGCGTGAAACGATGTGTGCTCCAAAAAGGTCGAACGCAATACTCCCGAAGCAGTACAAGCTTTGGGAGCAGAGGCGTGGCGACAAATAGCCAAATATGGTACGCTCCAGGGTGGCGTCCTGGGCAGAACCAGGGGTGCCACCGGCCCGAGAGCTTTTACTACCTCTCGAAGGAGTTTCCTGGCCCTAAATCCAAAGGGCTTAGGGTATGACTGGCGTCTCTCGGCGGCATAAAAACCATCGAGATCAGCGGCGGATGCGGTGAGAGCTGTTGGCGACTGAGGGAGGCACCGGGCTCGCGCGTACAGGCGAGTGGCATCTCCCCAGCATCGACCAACAGGCTCTCAATGATGGAAGTGCGGAAGGCACCGGTCGCAAGGCGAAGGCCGGTGTGGTGGATCGAATCCACCTTTCGCAATAAAAGCTCGACTGCGGATGCATAAAACTCGCATCCGTAGTCGAGCTTCGAGCGAACAAAGGATTGATAAAAAAGTAGGGCAGTAGCCCTATCAGTGCCCCAAGCGCTGAACGTCACGGAACGGAGAATGTCCATGGCGCGGGAACAAGAGACCCTAAGGTTGTGAATATGAGCCTCCCAGATAAGGCGTCGGTCGAATACAAGACCAAGGAAACGGTGCGACTCAACTACATCCAGGCGCACCCCATTAAGAAACAAATCTGGGTCGCACCACCTTAGTCTTGGCCAAAGAAAACCGAAACCTGTGCGCTTCGGCATAGCGAGAGACGCGGTTCAATGCCTGATGGAGTCGACGCTCCAGAGTTAGCATCTTGGCCGCGCCAAAAGAGATCGAAAGGTCGTCCACGTAGAGCGAGGCGAGAACATCTTCCAAGAGCACCAAGATGATGCCGTTGATACTCAGGGCAAAGAGTGTGACACTGAGGACACCCTCTTCCTGCTCCGCGGTTTGCGAAAGGCGAGCACAGTAGCGATTCGCCAGGAGTCTGGGAGAAGACCTTCCACCCAGATCCTGTTGAACAAATCTAACAGAAAGGCCATGCCTCGCTCACTCAGAAGTCAAAGCATGGCGTACGGGACATCGTCCGGACCATGGGCGGTGTCCGCGCACGAAGCGAGAGTGGAACGCAACTCACTCACAGTAAACTTTTCGTTGAAGGGTTTTCCGCCTCTGGAGGTAAAGTCCAGCCGGTGGCCTTCCGCGACATCACGACGTGCATTGAATGCTGGCGAAGCAGCATCCCGGCTAGAGAATGCAGAAAAAGCGGTCGCTAAGGATTCCGCCACGGACGCGGGGTCCAAGATTGCGGTCCCATTCTCCTGAAGAACGGGAGGGGGATCCTGCGAGAACTTTCCCCGAATCCTTTTGACTCACTTCCACACCTCAGCTGAAGGGGTCTTCCCGATAAGTGAAGACACGTATGCCCGCCAAGAAGAGCGGCGAGCGTGCTTCGAAATATACCGGAACCTAGCCCTAGCCCGACGAAATTCAGCGACAGTGAAATCATTCGGCGGCGCTTATAGCGCATGTAGGCATAACGCTTCTGTTTGAGGGCCGTCTTACACTCGGCCAACCACCACGGGAGTGGTCGGCAGGCAAAACAGCCAGACGTCCTAGGAATAGTAGTCAGGCCCACGGCGATGAGGTTGCCGGAGAAGAACTCAACGGCCTCATCTACCGACCTAAACTCCTAGACTGAGATAGAGAATTCAGTCATTTCCTGAAATTCAGGCCACTGCGCCCGCGCCAAGCACCCCCGAGGTGGTCTCTCAGGCGGCAGTTGCCCTGAAAATGATATTTGAATGGGAAAGTGATCATTAACATATAGGTCATCGACCACCCCCCAATCAAAATCAGGCTGTGCATCCGAAGAGCACAAAGATAGGTCAAGGCAAAAAAATGAAGCGGTTCTCGGACAGGGATGCGTAAACTCATCCACGTTTAGGACACCCATCTCAAGCTCTTCGATCAGATCGGCAAGAACTTGTCCCCTGGGATTTATGGAGTAATCTCCCCAGATAGGATGCCTGCCGTTCAGATCTCCAAGCAAGAGATAGGGCCTCGGCAACCGTGCAACAACGCGGCGGAAGTCCCCTGCGTTCAAGTCAGCTGACGGTGGAATGTACGCAAAAATGATAGTATACCTCCTATCCAGGTGCACCTGCACAGCGACTGCCTGAAAGGAGGTATCTAAAGAGAAAGGAAAAACGGAGACATCATGCCGGGTGTAAACCGCGCATCCCCCAGCCCGGCCATCCCGCAGTGGTGTGGTCGCAAGACCCTTATACCACGGGAGGGCGCGCAGGGGGCGCACGCCTAGCATGGTCTCCTGCAAAAATATAGCTAACGGGGAGTGGGACGAGACGAGCCGAGCCTCCGCAGCTCCTCCCAGTTGGCCCGGAGTCCACGGCAATTCCATTAAAGGAATATGCCATCCAGGCCTAGCTCGGAGGAGACGCGGGGGCTCTCCTCGAACTGGAGACCCTCACGTGAATGGCCGTACGCTTCCCGGGGGCAGAACCCCGGGCGCTGTTAGCCGGACAAAGCGCTGAAGGCGCTGTCGCCTTCGAGGACTTATTGAGGGAGGTTGGACCCGCCATGCGAGTCTTTTCCTTCCTCTGCCTCGAAACCTTAGGCGGGCGTTGTAGCTTTGGAGGCGGGGGGCCCTCTTTTCGAGGAACCACCGTCTCCGAGCCACTCGCCACACCTCGGGGCGTGGGAGAAGGAGCCGAAGCTCCTTTGTTGCTGTCCTCCTTTCGGGGGACAGCTTCAGGAACCCCAGAAGATGGCCTAGCGACCATCTTCAGGGGTGTTGCCTCCTGTGAGTCTAACGACTCGGTGGAGGCGCTTGGCCGTTTCGCCTTACGGGAAACGGTCACGCTGGGGGAAGAGGGGGGAGCTTTGGTTTTAGCCGGGGCTAGGTATGAACCCTTTTTGCCGCCAGATTTACCAGGAAAGCGCCCTGGTTGGGTAGAGCCCGCAGAAGAGCTCCGAATTGGCGCGGAAACAACCATGCGCAATTGACACACTTGGCCACACACGATTTGGACTTATCGTGTGCGACCTTGGAGCAATTTACACAGACTTCGGGTGACCCCGACTTTGCACGTCTACATGAGCGATTCGTATGGCCGAAGCGGTGACAGTAATTGCACCGCCACGGCAATGGCACGAATGCCTTCACGCGGTAGCGGTACCAACCGGCACGCACCGACTCAGGGAGCTTATCACAGTCGAACGTGACGAAGAGTGTAGAGGTGGGTCTCGAGGCCCCTCCCTGTTTTCTTATCACACGTTCGACCTTGACTGCCCCATGGTCGGCCAGCTCTAAGGTGATGTCCTCTATGGAGTAGTCAACGAGTTCCCTCGCATAAACTACTTCATTCACAAAGTTCATGTTAGAGTGCGGCGTCACACTCACCGGGGTGCCATGAAGTGTCCGAAGAGCACTTATCTTGGCCGCCTCGGCGGGATTCCCTGCATTCGCCAGAAGGCTCCCGTCCGAGAAACGGGTCACCTTCGGCTCTCTACCAATTGCACTAGCTAATCCTCTCCTCTGATGGATCATGTTGCCCTTGGACAACATGGTGCCATCAGTGGAGCGAATAACGAGGAAGCGTTTGAAGCCAGCGGGATCGAAAATGCTAGGTAACCTCTGAATGAGAGTCCCCGATGTCATTGAGGCTCCGCCCTGTGCACTCTTGGTGTTAGTCTTAGTCCGGGGCTCCGCACACGGGGGGGTGGAGGGGCCGGATGTGCCGATCTTGGCTTGGTCGCCTACCAAGGTGGTAGCAGACCCATACGTCCCCACAGCCCCCGCGGATGGAGAGGAGCCCCGAGTCTTCTTCGTCTTTTTAGTTTTTTAGTCTTTTTCTTTCTTGGAGAGGAGAGCGGGGAATAAACCCGCTTCTTACCTCTGCCGGCAGAAGCCCCTATGCCAGATGGGCCGGCCTTAGCCAGGTCCCTTTCTAAAATGGAGAAGGTCCTGGTAGTCATAGGGGCACCTGTCGGAGGAGATCCCTCCCCTCCTTTCACTGCCTCGGAGCCCTCGGCCGTTTGAGGGGGACCTTGCATAGGGGCGGATTCGGGTTCGGTGCTTGGCGCTGAGCCCGGATTTCCCCCATGGAAGGCATTTCCGTCTGAGGCTCGTTTTCCTTAAGGACTATGTCTATCACAGGAGGGGCCTCCAGTTGGCCATCCCCTCCCAGGACATCGCAGGTCTCTTTGGCAGCGTCATGAGTCTTTTGTGGGGAGGTACAGGCCTTGACCCCGGCAAGGTTAAATATTCTTTCTAGCAGGTCTTTTAAGGAAAGCGACCGAAGGGGCCTGGCTTCCTTCTTCCCCCTAAGGGGGTTTGCCCTACCGAGCCGCTTACACGAGGGGCGGTCGGCAATCAGCTGCCTGCTGGCTTTCTTGGCAGTCTCCTTGGAAAAAAAAGAGGGGACTGCCGCTGGGAAAAGGGAGGTGCCCGAAAGCACCTTTAGAGAAGGGGGTGAGGGGGAGTCCCCTGCACCCGTAGGCGAAGGAGAGGAGTAAGCCTCCTCTCCGGTTAGAGAAATATAGAGGGTCCCCTGCGCAAGCACAGGGGGAAGGACCTCCATTTTTTTGCTGGAGCTGCATGAGGGCGGCTCCGTCGATGAGCAAGGGGAAATTAGGGGGAGATTTTTTATTTTCTCATCATTGGGCATGGTGACCCTATTTGTGCTACGGGACGCAATAGCTTATCACCTCTCGCAGTTGCCCGTACTGCGAGAGGTGCTTACAAGCCCGGGAGAGCCAGGCGCTGCCATTCAGGACCACCCATCCCGCCTGGTGGCCTGGCAGTCCATCGGCATTGCGGCTCCACCTTGGACACGGCATAAAATTGATAGAATGTGAAGAGGAGAGGAAAAGGGATGTGAGGAAGGTATGGGTGGGGATGCAGCAGGTTGTTAAAAAAACCCGATCCAGAACCGGAGCTCAGGGGTTAGGGAACAATGTCATCTCCCCCCTCAGCCCCGATCCGGGGTGGTTGGCTTGAGAAGAAGGTCAGCATCTACCCTGTGAAATTAGAGGCTGACCAGAGAAAGTTGTGGGAGAGGTTGTATGAAAAGCGACGAGGTAGGGGAGAAATCGGGCTATCTGAAGGAAGGAAGAGAGGCTAAGCTGTGGCCGGACGGAGCGCTGGATCCCGTCAGCACGGCGGCCAGGATGGCAAATCGCCGCGCCCCTTACGGGGTGCTTTGATAAGATTTATGATTAAGTTAGAAAGTATGGAAGAAAAGAAAGGGTTCACATAAAGTAATTCCTCTAATCTATCAAATTTCGCCGCCATTTCGTAAATAGCGGAGAAACATGAAAGGAAGAAGAATAGCTTTTCGTTAAGGTCAAGATTTCTTGTTTTATCAATAAAATCTCGAGTTCCCTTAGAAGAAATTCGCTTATTCGTCCTTCTTTTATTATCATTTCCTTTCGATAGGTTCGAAAATATGCTTATTAAATAATAATCCTATAACTTCAATAGTATATAGACAGTTTTCCTTGACATTCATCAATTAAATAGGGGAATTAATTGGATCATAGCTCTATCCCCTCTATTCTCTCGAATGCGAAGATCCACAAAACTGCTCTACAGAAGGATTCTTATCCTTTCGGAAACTCTACATTAATAAGATTACTCCGAATAATTGTCCACTTATTAATGGTCCCCCCCCCCCTCCTTTCCATACTATTATAATCTCGTCGTTGGTCGTTAGCCCCCTTCTGCGAAACTGTGGGTTGAGGGGACAGTATTAGGCGACAAAAAGTGCAATAACATTACAGCATTTGACATCTATGGTCACGTTGAAAACAATTGAATCTCAGTCGTGCGTTGAGTCCCGCTCTGCTCATTGTCCACTGGGCCTTAATTTTGCGGCAATGGCCGCCATAACAAATGTAATTTAATGGAGTTTTGCGATGAAAAAATATAGATATAATTGAATAATGGAGGCGGCGGATTTTCTACTCTTAACTTTGGTTTAAAAATAGTTGGAAAGTTCCAAGGATTGATCGAATTGCCTCGAAGATCTTTTGGTTTAAAGATGTTTGATGAATAACATGAAATGTTGAAGTGTCCTTTGAGATTGAAAGTCGAATGGAGTGTTTTAGAATTAAAGTAAATTAGAAAAAATAAGAAACATAAAATTGTTAAAAACTATAAAAGAATTAAAGATAGTTAAAATTAACGATTTTCAGGGGAACAATATTACATCACAAAGGAAGATCATATTTTAGGGAGGTTTTTAGTGTTGTTTTGGCTAAGTCCAGACCGGAATGTAAGAAAATTAGGCAAGAATTTTAATAGTTTGTAGAAGAAATAAAAATAGATAAATCAAAAGATGCAAGAAATATATTCATGATTAATTTTTATTAATAGTTGCTGCGCAATTCTAAGGTATATTCGGCAAAACACACACATGTCTACATGAGTGTGGGCGAGTGTACATGAGTGTCTAGCTTCATAACTCTTCCATTCCCTGCGTCTGACTAGGACTAGGAAACATCGTGGTTCTTGCTCTTTTTTGCACCTTGAGCCTCTCAATATCTGTATATGGACTCCAAAAGTGAACCAAGTAATCCAATGAGGGTAATCTAGTTAGAAATTCTCAAATTCGACTGGCTACGGGCATTCTCCTACGCTTCGGTGATGGCTCTTCAGTAAATGTATTTCATTATCCCTCCGGCTGTGGTTAGTGTAAATACCTCGGTTTCCCTCAGACCCGAAATTTGGGAAAGAATAAAATTAGTGGTTTAGTTGCTCCAATCGGCTCTAAAGATCCCAAGGAAATTCCTATAATTGTTTTTCAGGTTTCAGCGACTGCGTCTTTATTTCGAATGCCACCTATTGATACGGCCTCAAAATACCTGTCTTTCTCTCTGCCAAACATCAAAAGATGCTATTGAAATAACACAACACCCTCCTAGAAAATGAGTTTATAATTGTATTTTATTTTAAAGAGACATTTTAAAAAGTAAATTAAAGCCATTTGTATGATATATTTAAAAATGTTTCTAGCTTCGTGTTCAACAATCGACCTTTGTTAACTGATTCAATTGTACCAATGTGACCTTATGGCATAATACATACCCCGAGGGCTGGAATCAGGGTATGTGATAAATGTCAATGAAACCATTTACAACCATTTCAAGAATTCTGGGCAGGAACAAAATTTGTCCTTAGACCACTGGTATAAAAATAGTGTGGTACCAATATGTCTCCTTAGAGGACTTTTGCGAACAACTTATATACATCTTAGTGGTGATTTGTGCGTTTTTTAGCAAGATAGAGTACCAGGTGCCAGGGTTCAAGTAAAGAAGTGGCACGAACACCACCACTTTTGGCTCCATGGATTGGAACTCTCTAGGTCTTAAGACGATCCAGAATCACTTGGTGATCCTTGGCAAGGTGTGTTGAGAAGCGAAATCCAGCAATAGAATAGGATTTGCTCCTGAAGTTGAAATCCATTCAGAAATATTAGAATTAATTTATTTTAATCTTGTTTTCATGAAATTATAAAACTTAGGAATTTGATATAAAATACATTCTTGTGAGTGTCCTCTTCTATTAACCAAGAATAGTAGTTAAATAAAGGAAAGAATAAAGGTTAGAAACCACTAAAGTTGCCTCTGCCATTATATTTGTGAGGGTCGCACGGACCAGAGGTAGTTAGCGTCCGTCTAATTTAATAAACACGTTACTTGCACTATTATTATTATCCACAGTAGATTAATTGTGCCGAGAAACCGAACGTGATTGTGTTCAACTGAAAAATACAACTTGTATTTACCAAGTTTGTCTCTTCTTCCGCACATCCTTGACTGCTCATCATCTGCCAATGCTCTTAACGGACTCAATCACGTTTTATCGCTATTTGCAACATTATTCGGTTTTTAATTATTAGGAACATTTTTAATAATATCTATACATTTATTATTTCGGTCATTTATATATACAATAAAGAGCACGGGACTAAGAATGTATAATTAAAATGAGTCGTTAATTTGTTTCTCTCCTGTTGTTTTACGTTATTTCTCATTTAGTCTTCAATTATTTTAATTTATTTGATGCTTGACTTTTATTATAATTTTGTAAAATTAGAATGACTTTATACTTTAAATCATAATAATTGTATCAGTATTAATCTTGTTTCTAAATTAATCCTGGGAGATCGTTCTAGGATCTATTTCAGTTCAATAAAGACCAAGAGCATATTTGATCGAGACCAGGAAAATATTGGTTAATATTTTTAGGAACGATCCCGGGTCAATTTGGGGATGAAAATCAATATCTACTTTTCTACAAAATGAAGAAAAACGAGTGTTTTTGAATGTTTCATTTAGTTCCTTAGACTTTGTAGTGAAAGGATGTATGTTAGAAAATCTTTGAGGAATTAGTTTATTGTTTAAAAGACATGGTTGTTCATTTTTCAGCTTCCCTAATACATTATTTAAATTATCCTTTTGATTCTTATACTCTAGTTTATTTTCATCATTACATTTTCGCTTTATAAGAATTTTATACACTTATGAATATACTCATTTCTTACATTTAAAATGAATTGCTCTACAAAATTAGGGTGGCTATGTATAAAATATTAGCAAAGCATTAAAGATTTTGTAATATGTGTCACTCTTAATATTCAAATCCTCATAACTTTATTTATTCTACATTTATTAACGTCACTGTTTATTAAAATATTGCAAATCTCTTTAAAATTTAATGGCGTCCTTTAACCTTTTTTATTCTTCTTCAAAGTGCTGCAGTTTGAAAATAATAGCTACCAGCGGATGATCAATCACCTTAGGAAATAGAATCGAGTATAGAAGTCAAGCTTCATTTTTAGGACCAAAAATAGGAATATGAAGAAATAAAATGAGAAAGAGGAAAAGTGCAAATTGGTTTGGCGAAGCACCCACGACCGAGCGAGGGTCCACTGATCACCCTTTTAAGTGACATCACTAAGTTGACTGTTGCTTACGTGAGGAATCAAACCTAACTCCGCCGGTAGAAAGAACAGACCCATATCAAAGAGTTTATTTCCCCAATTTGATTTGGCAAACCAAAATAGAAGTCTTATCGAACCAATGATTTAAATGGCTTCATAAGCAAGAATTTCCATTTCATTCTCATTTATGGAGTTATTCTTTATTCTTCTCCCTTATTTATTCCGTTCCACAAAGAGCTCGAAAAGATCAAATAAATGGATAAGCGTTGGCTTTTTTAGCCATTGTTCTATTAACGGCTGAAGAACTTCAAAGATTTAAAAGAAAACTATTTTCCCCAAAACAGGTAAAATTACTCCAATTAAAAGAGAAAAATAATTTCACTTTAGTTATTTCTAAATAGTTAAAGTGGATGGATGGATGCCACGAAGGTGAATGATCAATTTTAATAGGGAACAAAAAGGAGAATAAAAAAATACATAAAATATTGAATTGGGACTAATTCAATTCAATCATTTAATGGGATGAAAATGAGTAAAGATTTCATGTCAAGACTCAAAAGAATTATTTTTGTTGATCTTCGAAACTTCTTTTTAAAACAAATAACTCTTTTGTATATTACACTGCAATCGACTAATGGGTGAGTAGAAGGAAACAAAATTTAGTTAGGATGTATTTCGCCATTTGATATGTGGCAAGAATGGCACCAAAGGCACAGAAACTTTATTTTAAAGTCGTTGATCGATACATCGATTTTAAAAGAATTCGAATGCTGCTAAATTGGGGATTTTTCTTCTTTTACAAAGAACATTCATTACCCATTCGAAGGTCAAAGGAAAGTTGAGAAGAGCAGTTTTTAGCCCCCAAGGAGTGCTCTGTACTTCATCTTTAGCTTCCTTGACCTGACCTTAGTGGAGGAAAGTTATGAAAGACGATGCTACTCGTGTGAGGTAGGAATCTGAAGCAGAGAATCAGCTCGAAAATATTAGCAAAAACAAGTTTGAGTTTGAAAAGTTTGCAAAGACCAATTTTCTTAAATGGACCTGGTTCTGGTAAGACATTGTATTTTACATATTTATGAATACTAAAGATAAGAAATTCTGGTTTAAAGATATTATTAAAAAAGTCGAAATAGATTTGTGAACTTAAGATGATGGGAAACCGATACTAATTAAATATTGTATTAATAATTCGAATTCGAAATGCATCAAAGAGAAATTTGGAAGATAATTTATGAGTCTCTTCTACTTAGAAAATTCAAAATAGCCTTGGAAGAGGAAGGGATCCACTATTTTCTTTGAAAAGCTCTGTTTATTTTATTAAAATATGTTGTCTAAAATTTTAGCGCTTTCGTATAATTCTAAGATTCAATTTAACAATGAAGTTTCATTTTAACAACGAAGTGTTAATCAGAGACGAAAGTCAAGATGTGACAAGAATGTTACCATAAAAATTAGAAATATAATTTATTATATAACAGAAATGAAATAATAGCCGCTTATTTGCTTATGTCTAAATGGGCTCAAGCCTTTTAGACACTTGTTGTAGGTTCGATTATGATGCATTTGAAAGGTTTTATACGACAAAAACTAGACAAAACTAAAATGAGTTTATAAAAAAGCATAACTAACCTAACATAACATAACTTCTTTGTTTTGGCGTTCCTCTGAACGGGTTTTTTTCTAGATATGTGATTACGGGTAGCTTGTCGTTGATATACTTGGCTTTTAATTACTGTATTTCCTTTATATGTCAAACAAATATTTTTATCTGGTTCTTTTATTAATCATAAAATAAAGGGTCTTTCATCAAGGACGCTCGAGCTTTGTCGAGCGATATTGGCCATGTTGTTAAAGCGACATCTGGCAACCTCACTGTGAACTGTTTAGTAGTACTTGGCAAGTCACGATGGAAGGTTATAGCGTTGAACAGTGTGTGCAAATCATCAAATTTTATTATCAAAATCAGTGCTGTGTTCGACAAACATTCCGCGCATTACGTGATTTCTATCATCTTCAGCGACGAGGCCCATCTTTGGATGAATGAAGTTGTGAACAAGCAAAATTGTCGGTTTTGGGACGAAAACAATCAACATGAGATACACCAGCACCAATTGCATCCCAACAAAGTCACTGTTTGGTGCGGATTTTCGTCTAACGGAATCATCGGTCCTTATTTTTTTGGCAACGAAGATGGGATTGCTATAACCATCAATTGCGAGAACTACAGATCGATGATAAGCAACTTATTGTGGCCTCAACTGGATTATATGCTTGATATGGATACTGACGACATGTGGTTCCAACAGGACAGCGCTACGTGCCACACTGCGCACCCCACGGTAGACATTTTGCACCAGCGATTTCAGGGCTGACGTCAACTGGCCACCGAGATCATGCGATTTAACGCCATTCGACTACTTTTGGGGGGGCCACCATAAATCGCAGGTCTATGCGAATAATCTGCAAATAGTTGATGTCCTCAAAGTCAACATAACGAACACTATCTAGTAAATTCAGCCAAATTTATGCGACAAAGTCATCGAAAATTGGGCCTCCGGAATACGTTCCACCAAGCAAAAACGCGGCTGACATTTGAACGACTTAATATTCCACACTTAATGGCATAAAATGTACTTTCAAATTTAAAATTAATTGAGTGCATATATTACACACAACTTGTTTTATTTAAATTTAAAAATCAAGCAACCTTATTGAAAGACCCTATATAAGGTGAGCTTAAAGTCTCTCTGCAGTAAGAAAATTTAATATAATTTCATACAATTACCTAGAGTAAGTGCTGAAAATGGCGTCGATTTCTCGAACCAAAAATTGCTCCTTCACAGACGATAAAACGATTTTTATTCTATATTTATAATTACTTGTTTTCAATGTGGTCATTTATATCATTTGCAACAAGGGAAGTTTCTTACCACGGAGAGATTTTCGGATCACCCAATATATAATCTCTCCCATTTGTTGAGATTCACCCTTTGAACATTTAAGATGATAATGGATTTCATTATTATTATTGAAATCTTGAAGCTATTCCATATCATGGATGTGTTGAGAGCACTTAATTTGATGCCGTTTTTGCTTTTTGTAGAGGTTTGATTTTGATAAAAAATGAAGAAATTAAGAAGAGGAGAACGAATAGGGATATAATAAAGAATAAAAGGGGTTATAACTGCACTAAAACATCCTAAGGATGGGAGAGAACATTTTAAATGTCCAACATGAATTTAGTGCATTTGAAAAAGATACATAATAATAACAAGAAAAATACCAAAACAACAACAGAAAAAAGAGGTTTTTGCAACAAATGGAAAAGTTTAAACTTGTTAAAATGTAGAAAACCAGATAATTTATGAATAATAATTATGAAAAAAGCTGAAATGGGATTCACACTTGTAGAGGGAAGAATATAAAAATAATAAAAAGGTTAAATGTAAGTTATTTCATTGTTTGGTGCTTTCAAAATTCACCAAATGTCCGTTTTGGCATTTGCTTAAGCCGCATCAAATTGGTTTTGCTCTACAATGGTCCATTTTTCCCCTTTAAGGTAAGCTCTGCAAAGGCATCCACTAAATTAAAACTGCAAATGAAGCTCAGAACGACAAACGCTTCTTACACAACGCCTCTATACGAGGAATTATAACGCTCAACGTCTCTATACGAGGCATTATAACGCCTCTATACGAGGCATTATAACGCTCAACGCCTCTAATGACTAACCGTGCCTCTCAAAGGTCTTCTATCTCCCTATGGCCTTCCGGTGTCCAACACTGCCAGGAAGAGCCTCTTAAAATTCTTTAATTACTCCGATGCAAACTCGATGGAGACGCTGACGTTCCATTTGAACCCCGCAAAGTGGGTAGACGAGGGGTTGGTCGTATCCGTTGTGGCTCTCGACTTTGGTCTATCGGATCTACTAAGGGCTGAAACCCCTCGGTCTAAACACCGGAGGTGGCTTGTTCAGGAGAAGGGAATGAGACTTTACTGACAATAGAGATACAAATAACAAGGGAAAAAAGCAAAGAGGGAAGAGGGTAATTTTTAAAAAGAGAAGATATTAAATAATAACTAAATTACTAGAATATATATAGTTAAAAATATTATGTTAGACGAATTTTAGGAAAGCAACGAGGAAAGAGAAATGCAAAAGGATGTGATGAAATTAGAGGGGAGAGAACTAAAATTATGAGGGTTCATTAAGGTCGTAGGGGTTAACAATAATAAACAAGAAGTAAGTATTAGAAAATTAAGATAATGTGCATATATATACCTAAATATATATGTTTATATATATGAAGATATAAAAGCCACACTTTAGTAGAATCAGCTCATTACATTATGGCACTAGTTTTGGTATCTACTACCTAGTACAAGTGTACAATGAGAAGCCTAGACACAAATGCCTTATACAAAGGAGGAGATGGGATGGAACAGAGGGAATGGAAGGAAAAACAAATGAAAGCATCGATTAAGAAACAGGTAAATATGTAACGATTTTCGAAGCGGGTTTTGGTTCGAGAGATTTTTGAATAACGTTGTTAAATTTGAATGAATAATCAGACAAATTGTAATTTTATTTTATTTTATCAATATTAACTCAATTATGCGTCTTTGTTAATAATTATCATACTTATAGACTAGTTTAGCATTATTAAAATCATTTCGGTGATTATAATTACTCGTTTGGTTGCACTAAATGGAAGCGAAACCTCCTCTTCTAATACCACGCGATGTGTATAAATGCGTTTATTAAAGTTCCCAATTTCCTCATCGTAAGATTTATTGCTATTATTATATGGACTAAGATTCACTCCAGACTGTTGATTACATGGACTAAGATTCACTCCAGACTGTTGATTACATGGACTAAGATTCCCTCCACAATGTTGATTACATGGACTAAGATTCACTCCAGACTGTTGATTACATAATTTAGTGTTTGGACAAATTGTTAGTGCTCCTTTTCCCTTTGATTTCAGGAATCAATGTTTTTTGTTGTTTTTTTTATCTTCTTTTCAATTTGGACTAAAAACGTGTCCTCCCGACTCCTTTTCGCAGGTGCAGACGATATCACAGAATTAAGGAACAAGGATGTTTTACCCTTATTCTTATCCGATCGTAATCAAACTCTTCCTCCTGTTACTGTATGAGATAAGGGCCTTATAGAACAATATATGGACAGTGTCTTCCTCCTTAAGGGCAAATTAGTAACAGGATAAAGATGCTAAAATATAAAATGCTTTAATATGTTAAATTGCATTTCAATATAAATGAAATTTTTCCCTTTCAAGAATTAAATAAAATTGTCTGTAATTATCTCTGAAATTCGGTAAAATAATAAAATTGAGGTGTTCAAACATTTTTCCTCTTTTGCGGTGGAGATTTCATCTTTTGGGACCTTTTGATCATAAAAGCTTCGCCCCAAAACGAGGGCAGATCCATGATAGAACGGAGAACAAAATTATTCATTATAAAATTGAGCTTAATTAGGTTTTAATCTTAGCCTTTGATCCTTTAATCCAAAGTTTATTTAATTGTTTTCTTAAATGTGGAATACATTTTGCATCTTCTTCTTAACAAGTTCATTCTGCATCATACAGACAAAATTTTGAATATTTTAAGCAACTCTTTACCTTTTTTTATTCCCGAGCAATTGCCAACACATCCTCTTTTTGATTAAATTTGGCAAGAGCGGCATTTTTCAGTTATATGTAGAATTTAGACTCATTATTATATGTAGGTTACATTCAACACATCATAACACAGTGTTTACATACTCCTATCTCGAAATTAAAATTTATAGTATAATTCTTGCTACATAAATAAATATTTTGAATCACCACATTCTATTAATTACTACAATGACAAAGCGTTTGCTCGGCAGTTGAATCAGATACACACGACTATAAAATACAGTCCATTAAACAAAAGAACTATACAGGACGAATATCGTCACAAGAAAAACATATACATATTTTTGATTTTCTATTATATATATATTTGAAATGCTTCAATCCGCAAAGTTTAATTACCCTTTGTACAAAAATATTTACCCGGATTTAAAGAATCTTAGAAGGATTCATAATTAATTACCTTTTGTCGGCAATTTTCAATTACGTTTTTGGAAGTGCTTCTTCAATCCGCTCTTTTATGGCTCACTACCATTTATTTTGTGCCTGTCTCAATTAAACAATTAAGTATAGAATGTTATTATAAGCTTTCCTTGTTTTTGTAAATGCGTGTTTATGCTATTTGAATCTTTCAACCCGTTTGATTTTTGTTCAGTGACAATCATAACACGAAAGCTGCGAGGAAGTATTTGACTCCCACCTTTGATAGAAAGAAACCCTTTCTCATCTTTATGAATTTTTGTTGGTCTTCTTCGATTTGTTTCCAATTCTTAGCACATTTCTGAAGATCATTTCTCCATCTCGAATTTTGTCTTCTTTTCCTTCATCCTTTTTTAAGTGGAATCTAATCAGTAATTTTTATGTTCTTTCTATCGTCTTGGAATCTTGCCACAGAACCTGTCTATCTTCATTTCAGGTTTATTACAGCTTCCGCGAATACCTGAAATTGGGTTTGTCTAAGTAAACAAATTGTTGTTTTTCTGCCACGCTAAGTTATCCCTATCATTATGCGTTCTTGGGATCTTTGTCTTTTTCTAAGTTTTAGTATAAGTTTTTTTGCTCATGTTCCGATTTTCTGCTTCATCGGTCATATTTGAGATTATAAATTAGTTGTTTACTTTTCTTTACATAAACATAGGAATTTTACTTCTGAAGATGATTGTTGACTTTTCAAATGCTTTTCCGCCTAGAGAGATTCTGCATTGGATGTTTATCCTTACCCGGTGCCATTACAATCTGTTGACTCAGATAGATATATTTGTCTACCATTTCAATTTGCTTGTTGTCAATTGTGATGTCTCTTCATTCCACCACTGGTTAGTTCGCCATGACATTTGTTTTTCCAAGATCCATTTTTACGCCAACCTTTGCCTTTTATGGTGAAGTTCTCGAGCCATCATTGGAATCTCTTCAGGATCGTCAGCTATGAGTACAAGATCATCTGCGAATCTCAAGTGATTGAGGTAATCCCCATCGGTCTTACTGCCATTGTTTTGCCTGTCTACTCAAGATTTCTTCTACACGGGACGGGAATTATCTATTTCAGAAAGATAGGATCTCTTCGTCTTACGCATTTATGTTATCAAAAATGTCTTAATTTTTATCCACTCTAATGTCGGATCTGCATTTTAGGTAGATGTGTTCCATAATATTTCAAGGCTGTAATGATTGCTGTTTTTTGATTGAATCAAATGCTATCATGGTAGTCTACAAATACCAAGTATAGGTGGATATTGTACTCTAAATTTTTCTAAAGCAGCTAATTTAAAATATAGAGTTGGTCAATCGTTGAAAAAACCTTTACTGAAGTTTTCTAGTTCCCTCGGTTGTTGGTCATCTAGATGGTTTTGCAGGTTGTGAGTAAGGACTATTGTGAGGAGTATAAAGACATACTAGAGATGGCTGATTGGTCTGGAGTTTTTAAGGTCTGTTTGATCATTTTTATTGTGTGGAAGTATTATTGAGCCAATCACGCGGGTTCTTGCCTTATTTCAGTCTTCCAATGAAGAGGCAAATTAAGTTTGTCCAGAATCTTGCAGCAAGTCAAAAGTGATATTGTCCTTACCTGGTACTTTGTGGCTCTTCATTTGATTGGTTGCAATTTCAATTTCTGGTTGAGAACAGCCGGGACATTATTGGGTGTTGTTTTTTGGTTGTGATTCTGAATAGTGTTGTTGCTTGAGTATAACTTTTCAAAGGAATGCCTTAATTTTTCTAACTATACTTTCTCGACCCTGAATGACTGTACCATCTTCCTCTTTTATAGCTATTATGGGAGATTTTCCTATTTGAAGTCTCCTTTTAGCCATTTTATACCACTTTCCTTCTTCGGAGTTGTCTTAAACAACAATTGTATTCTATTTTCTAATTTTGGCTCTCTCGTTCTTTTTAATGATCTTGTTTAACTCTTTTAATTCAATTTGTTGGTTGGTGTTTGCTGCTTTAAGGTTTTTACACTTCATCATTAGCGTTTAGAGTTTCTTTTGAGTGTTTATTGTTGTTCTTAGTTTGTGTTTCCTTCTAATGTTCAAAATGGTTCGGCCATTTATTTTATCGCTTGTAGATTACTGATATTAATGGAGCGAGCATTTTCTGGATCTTAATAGATTCATTTTTTTAATAAAAATAAATGTTAATTTTTATCCTACATATTTTAATTCTGTGGTCACTGATTTTAACTTTGTTGATGAGTTGGAAATTACTTTAGTTGAATTCTTTTGTCGAGCAGCATCGAATCAATTTGATCGAATATCTCGTAGTTTGAGCTTCTCCAAGTCCATCTTTTCTTGCTGCTTCCTTTTGGCCATTTTGAGGTCTCGGGCCAGAGTAAAGGCAACCGAATCTTGTCCTCTTTCATATATATATGGGAGATATTAGGAGAGCAAGCAATCCTTTAATTATTTTTAATCATATTAAAAACGCTAACCATGTCATAGTTTTCTCTCGTGTTCGAATAGTTTATAATTGTAAGGATATTAATAAAAGGAAAATTATTGACTCATTATTAATTAAGGAAGTGGCTAATTTCAATCTCTTAAAAGGGCAGTTTAAATGTAGATCCAATGTCTCAAATCTAAACTTGAAGATATGTAGTTAATGACCTCCAGTCAATGCCCCGAGGTTAATCTCGGTGGTCCGTTGCTCTACAGGGTCTTATTTTTACATGTCCTACATATGAAGTTTAATAAAATTAAAAATAATTTTGTTATCATGATCAAACATTCAGAATTGTTGGTAATAATTGTGGATTCGTGGTCCTAAAATAGCTAATTGATTTTTGCCGAAGTTTGGCCAGTTTTAGTAAGGCATTGATTGATCTTTAACAAATTTTCGTGGAACTTTCAGATATTTATCGACTAATAAAACCAATTTTAGTTTAACTAATTTAATTTGCTTAAAATAAAAAAAACTAAGAATAATAAGCAGTTTTCATAATTGACATAATAACTAAATTTATTTGAAGATTCTTCTTATCAAATGCTGACCATTCTCCTCCTAACATTCATTTATTCGTGACAAAGTTGCTCTCATCACTTTTTTCAAAGGTTAAACATCGATGATATTAATTTCTTCAGCGATATTAATTTTAGTTGTTGGATACTTCCAGGATTATTACGGTAATCAAGATCTTTTGAATACCCCCATAAAAAAACCTAAAGGTGTTAGATCGGGTGATTTTAGAGGCCACTTAAATTCACTGTTTCGAGAAATGATTTTATCTCTGAAGTTTCGTCTTAACAACTGCATTGTTTCTTTCGATGTATGTGATGTTGCCCCATCTTGCTGGAAAAACAGTTGCGGTCTATTTAGTCGGGATGGTACGTCTTTAGCTCCTTCACGTCTCACCCGTCGTTGTGTTGAAACCACTGAACATTTGCATCTGAAGAATGTTTCAACATTTGTTTTTCGTCCAATCATTTCCAGGAGTTTCCATGTTTTCAGTTTGAATAATTTCTTACTAATGATTTTTGCTAGATAACTTTTCTCCTTTTAAAGTATATGAATGACTATGATGCTAGGAAATTAGTTATTTCACAATTTTCGCGAAACTTTGCTAAGAATCGAGCATTCCCAAAATCACCTTTTTAACAAAACTTTTTACGCTTTCCGTTTCTAGCAAAAAGTGACCGATTTACTAGAAACTTGAATTACTTCTAAAATAATAAATTAATCAATTAGCCATTTGAAGACAAAGAACTTACGACTATTACCAACCACTTCTGAAAGTTTCATTGTGGCCACAAAATAATTCTTGATTTTATTAAACTTGAAATTTAAGACAAATAAAAAGAAAAGAACCTGCATTTTCCAATGATTTGAGAGATTTTGTCAGTTTTTATCATTTTAAAAGTGAAGTTGATATAAAAAGGTACGTAGGAAAACTATTGCGGTCTTAATAAACTTTATGCTCTGATCCAGTGAGTTAATTTCTCGCTCTCTCCCTAGGGTGAATTTCACCTAAGTTATAGAGTATTCCAGCCTAGAGTCAGCCCAGGGAAGGAGAAGACTCAAATTCTAGAGAAAGTTGTAGAGATAAAGTCGTCCTATATATATTCTCTGGTATGACTCTCCTTTAGAATACTGTATAACATGCGTGTGTATTCACCCTCTTGGGGGATCGTTGCTCTCGAAGGTGTCATTTGAGGAGTGGCGTTGGTTAAATGAGCAAAAGATTTGGGGAAAGCTGATGCTGTCATCCACTTTGGGGATCAAGAGAGAGCTTGTCTGGGCGAAACACGAAGCTACATTCAGGCATTCTCTGGATGCAATAAATTCGGCCTCTGTCACCCTGGTTCTCCTGGCATCCATGTTTGCAGCTCCCCCCGTGAAGTCCCCTATATGCTGATCTACATCCCTTAGATGCTGTAGGGGGATGTTAGAAAATCTCCCCGTGCGGATGTCAACATTTGCTCCCCATTCTGTTGTCGATGCACCTTCGGGTCGCGCCGTAGTTGGGGGTTTTATGTACATACCAGGCAAGAGATCTCATAGACTTCAGACTTGTCCCTTGTTACTCAGTCCCTCTTGTTCCCGACGAGGTCTGCTATCGTTCTTCCTGCAACTCATTCTTGAGTTTTCGGTTAAGCACTGCTACCAAGGCTCTTGATGGTACCACTATCACGCGTTTGGAAGAGGTTCGCGCATCCTCAACCTGAGCCAGGAATTTTTGGGCTTCCCTAGGAAAGCTTTGGGTAGTGTATATATTTCTCTCACTTGCTCTCTGGATGTACTGCTAATCCTGCTGGATGAACTCCTCGCTGCAAATCCAGTAGGCGCGAAGGAAGAACCCATTCTTGATGCCAGATTGCGCACGTTCATCATGGACGGAGAAGAAGTCTACGGAGTCGTCATTGTTGGTTGGTTGTCTTTCTGTAGACAGAGACCTCGATAGTGAAGTCACCTCTAGGGACCATAATACCCAGGAAAGGGATTTAGTTGTCCTCTTCCTCCTCCTCCTCCTCCTCCTCCTCCTCCTCCTCCTCCTCCTCCTCCTCCTCCTCCTCATAAAACACCCTATGGAATCGTTTTATATAATTTCATCATACCTTTGTGATAAATAATATATATATATATATATATATATATATATATATATATATATATATATATATATATATATATATATATTATATATATATATATATTTATTTATGCTTATTTGTATCCCCTTTTACTTTAATTAAGGCTGTAATGTTTCGTGCCTTGGATTCAGCATATTTCCACAAGTTGCTGAGCCAATCTTTCCCCACTTAGATGGGGGGTTGTGGTACTTGTGGTAGGTCTTTATTGCTTGCCCAAGTACTCTCCATCGGTTTCCTATCGGATTCAAATCTGGGATTTGCGGTGGCCATTCCATAGGGGTGATTCTCATTTCGCCAAACCAATTCTTGTTGTGGTTGGATGTATGAAAGGGATATTGTTGTGCTGAAATGTAACTTCATTTCTTGGTGTTGTGGGATGCAATTTCTGGAAAGTTGGCTCTAAAAGTTATGAAAATGTGGTGGAATAGGTTGAGGAGTTCATTTATCTCCGGCATAAAAGCATCTAATAGAAGACAGGTAGCCTCATACCATGATAGAACCACCTCCATGCTTCACATTTGGTACCAGAAAAGAGGGATGAAAGGCCTATCCAACTCTTCGGCTCAAAAACAGGCCCCGAGACGATGAAAATCGGAAGAATTGTTACAAAAACCTTAAATTTCTAAATAATTTTCTTCCAAAATATTTGGAAATGGAAACAAATTAAATGTAAAACAGCAAAACAAGAGTCTTTCTTTCATACCTGATAATTAGTTCCATCTGACAAAATATCTTCAGACCATTGTTCATTTTTGTGATCCTTGGCCCACTGTTGACCTGAGATAACTTTGGTTTTACCAATTTTACCACAAAATTGCTAATTTATAGGTTGGTAATGTGATCGAGACCTTGATGGGCAGTAAATTAATGCGCTCTTTTCGGATTTTTGGCACAGTTTAATATTGAGAGGCCAATTTCTCTCGCAAAAAGCTTCTTAATTATTATTTACTTAACCCTATTCGCTCTTTCAGTACATTAGATTATTTCTTCTTGTAGTATTTGTTTCATTTTTTTCTAAATCTCTGTTTGTCTTTGGGTGGTTGGAAGGCGAGAGGCGGGAAAGGGAAATTTGAATCCGAATCGGATTCAAACTTTATTTTGCTGCACTTTTCGCTTCCAATCAATAGCCTCGGATACATTACCAAGCTACGACTTGGCAAAATTTGTGGTTAAATTGTTGAATTCCATAAAAGATAATTAAATAATTGATATGAATATGAGAAGAAGGACCTGTTAAGAACAAATAACTTAACCTCATCTTTGGCGCGTCGATATCGGCTCATTGGTGTCTGGTTTTTCTCGCGGAACTTGAAATTATAGATTGGACATAACAAGTTAGGAAATAGAGATTAGTAGAGCAAAAGTAAGAGAGTATAAGTTTGAAGTGGGTATATTTACATGGTGGAAGGATATCTACGGCAAAAGTAGGTAGAATAGTGAAAATATAGCACGCAAGAGCAGGGATATATAGATCCCTGGTCAAAGGGTAGCACTGAAAATGTTAGTCTCGTGTTGTGTTGTTTTGAATGTCTAAATCGGTTGACATTCAAGCCTTTGTAGTAACTAGTAAAACTCCCTGCTACGTAGGTCAAATTTCGGTGATGAGTGGTAAGGTCTTCTTCAAATCTTTGGCTAGCTTTTGATACTAAGCTCGCAATGTATCGTAGATGTTATGGCGAGAAGTGTTCTAATCTGGTCGACTTTGCTCCTTGGGGGGAGGAAAAAGGAGTCTTCTCCTTGCCGGATCTCTTCTTACGGAACTCTGCGTCCGTGAGAACAACGTAAGTGTCGGTTGAGAATTGGAAGAGAGCCTGCTCTACCAGATCTTTAGGTATGTCAGTCTCGTAGTCCCATTTGTATTGCCCGGTCCTAAAGCCATCGACAATATCTTCTGGGCCTGCGTCGTCAGGGAACTGGTTCACTTCGGCAGCATACACTCTGAGGCTTAACATCTTCGAGTAGTACATGCACCTGGGAGCCCGATTCTTCGAAGACGACGGCCTACTCGATCGACGTAACTGCGAGGCCTTTTAGGGGCGGGATGGGGGTGAATTCTCTACCTTCTTAAGCCTCACAGCAGTAGCTTCCTTCCGCTCAACTTGTGCATTTGTTTGGGTAGTTGGGTGTGTGTATGAGTTCGTTTGTGCCTTCTGTCGGGCAGCCATAGCTTGCACTCGAAGATCCCCCGAAAAGGCATTACTCGTGTCCGGAGCTTTTTGGCCGCTCTTTTCGGTCTGTGGCTGGTGGTTCACTCGAAGAACCTCGTTTGACGGACCGTTTTCCGGAAAACACATTTTTTCCATGCCGTTATTCCCGAGCATGAGGTTCACTTCCTTCGCAAAGGTGCCAGGCTTGGTCAGGTTATCAATGTGTGCATAAATAATTAATGCAACACATTATTTTTGTCGATTTCTCGTTCTCGATTTGCATAAAGTAGGTGCAGTGGCAACACTACTCTCTGCAACCGTTGCCTTGGCAACCTTCGCATAGGTGGCGTTAGCCTTTCTTTCCTCTTCTTTTCTGCCTTTGTCCTTTGTTTTTGGTATTTGTTTCTTCTTTATTGGACAGGTCATTGCCATGGTTCTTGTGTAAGCCACCACAATTGAGGCATTTCTGGAACGAACTTTTACATTCGCGCCAGGAATGGTCTTGGCCGGCGCACACAGAACAAAGTGTGAGTGTAGCGTTGGGACAAGTGGCGGTGGTGTGTTCCTTGTACCTGTAGCACCTAGAGCACATTTCCAGGTCAACGAACTCCTCACGCTCAATCTGATGCGGACGTTAAAGATGAGAAGGCCGTTTTATTTTGCCTTAATCGCCATTGTGGTTTCCGTGAAGACTTTAATACGTGGATTTAATCTTTGAATTTGATTATTTCGGTTACTTTTGCCCTTTTATGATTCCGAAGAATCCTGCCCGTGATTCGGTCGATCGAGGCGTCGACAGATCACAATTCTATGTGTGCGTATTTGTGGCGGTGTCTGGGGTGCGAGATGAATTCTGCGGAGGGTATCTGAGGTGAGGGCTTCGATGTCAGCCTCCCCCGAACAGATAGCCACGTAGCCATTTGGCAAATCAATTGGTCGTACGAGGGCAATATTGAAGTTGCCGTAAATACTCTCGAAGACGGCTCCTGTCCGGTTTATGCCGGCCTGGCTAGGTCCTCAGTGCAATACTCCGCGTTGCCCTCATCTCTCCGTCATTTCACCCAAGGGCGTAATTTGGGAGGGAACCTGGGGGATACCCGAGTCTGTAGGTGTGTGTAACTGGGTGTGTATTTAGTTTTAGGGATCCGTTATGAAAATAAGGAAGAGTGGTGTGAAGGGTATGGAGAAGGTGGACAAAAGTTCCAATGAACAAAAGGCAACTTTACCTTCAGGCAGCGCAGACGAGACCTTCTTCCTTCCCCTCAACTAGCATCCATCAAGGCAAGTCAAGGAGAAAAGAGCCACTTCCGAACGTATCACTGCTGGTGGAATATCCGGTCACGCACAACAAAGCGCTATTCAATCAACCTCCATTCGAATGAAATCCAGTCCAACTTTTTAAAAATTTGACTTTACCGTACAACGAGTATGTAAGAGAGCAATCCAAGCGACAAGCGCAGTCACTTGTAATTATACAGCAGGGAAGCAAGAACTATTTAAAAATCAAATATCTATAAACTAACACCATTAAAAAAACTAATAAACCTAACCTTATGCGTCTTAGTTAAATTAACTTTTACCTCAATGTTATGTTAATAATTAGTGAGGTGAAGGTGTATTTCTTACATCGCTGTGGGTCATCTCTTTTTGCGAAGGCTTATGACGTCATAAATTAATGGCCAATATATAAAGAATACACTTCACAACCATCACAAGTAATCCTGCAGAGCTTTAAAAACTTAAAAGAGAAATCGAAGAAAAGTGGACGAAAAGTGTATGCTGAAAATATTCCTACAATGCGACGTCATCATAATAAATGCAGAAAAAATATTATATATATATATATATATATATATATATATATATAAATCCTCAAAGTATTAACATGTCAATTCCCCTTACGAAAACTATGGTTGTTCAGCGTGGAGTGCTTAAATGAACAAAGGGAAAAATAGATTTAAAGTTCTGAATAATTATCTCTAAATTGAAAAAGAACTGTGTTATTTGATGTTGTTATGGATGTAATTGAACTGTAGTCCATTGAAAGCAAAACTCTTCTCGTGGATTTAATTTATTATTGCAAAGAAGAGAAATACATAGTAAAATCTTCATTAAAAATGTGATGTGAATCGAGGCTTAAAGGTCTTAATTTCTTTTTGTGGACGTCAAGATCTTCACCGGCTAATTTCTTGACATCTGTTTCCGAGATCGAAAATAAAATCAAGTAATCCAAAAGCGAAAAGAATCCACATAAAATTCTTCAATTAGTATTAACTAAGGCATTGGTATCGATAATTTAAATTTATAAATTAGTTTATTATTCACTAAGTACTCTAAAGATGATTAACAAACACCTGAAAGATAAGGAGATTCTTGCCATAATTATAAATAAAGAATCTTGCGAAAGACCCAAAGTGGACGACAGAGAATTTCAAGAAGGCTTTTAGAAGATTACGCGAAGCTTTAGTGCGAGACAATATTGCCTTAAATAAGGGACGAGGAGCTATAATAGCGCTTGTTCAGTATAAGGAGAATTCGGCTGAAGAGAATTCCTTTTGCATAATAATAAACGAAAGATATTAGGAAGATGGGTTAAAATAATTTCCCGGTTCAAGCGTGGAATCGCTACTGATTGAATTTCCAAATTTTAAAATTGCAATTGAAAAGCTTTCAGCTTTCTTGGTCCGTATTTTGAGGAAAGAAATTCGAAAAAAAGCTTCTGCAGTTTCAATTCAAGCTTAAATAGGAAGCCAAGGAGGAGAGAGACTGAGAATTATCTCTTTACTTTTATCAATAACTAGGTACCGCAACGTTTAGACAAACACGATGGATATTTTTAAAGATCGGTGTAACTTCGGAGGAATAACTGAAAAACCCAAAGACATTATAATAAGAATATTTGACCATAGCAAATGCCATTGCATAATTATATTATCTGGCAGAGGTCCAAAAATCTTACATTCCTTTAGGCCTCATCAAGGTATTATTACATTATTAACCTATAAAATACCAAATATTGTAGCTAAATGGTTATAAACAACCTTTGGAATTTGTTGTTAACAAATTGTACTTCTCAATTAACACCGATCTGCAAGGTGTCCCAGAATTAAGTCTATTTCTGTGGAATCAGACAAATGCTTAGAAAACTGACGCAATTTTATTTTAATTTCTTAATTATAATACAAAAACAAACAGACCAGCGATTCGCGACCTTGTTGTGGTCAGCACGCCCCATCCCCACTTTTTACGATGGGGATCGATATGTCGGCCTCAATGGGGTCGACTATTGTCATGATCCTCGACACCTGGAGGTGATGGCCATTTGAAAATGTAGAAATGGCCCCGGAGGTGGCCCGCCTCAGATGACAGGGCCACTGCGGGCGAACAATAACTTGGTCTGACACTTCCCCAAGCGAGAGTCCTCCGCCGCTCGAGATCCCCATGAGGTGAGAACAGACCCTTTATGACTGACGGGGAGCAGAGGGACCTTCTCCATCAGGTGGGGCCCCATTGTCAGCCAAATCCTTTCCCATTTCGGAGGAAGATAGGGATGAGGCTGACTCGATCGGCCTTGCAACCCCTTCCGGGCGGGCTTAGAAGAAGGCTCATTCCCTTCCCTCTTAACCAAAATTTTTTAAAAAATAAAAGGTAAAAAGACTGGCAAATCCGACCCTGTGGGGCCCTCGGACGGGAAGGGTAAGACGGAAAAGACAAAATTTTCAGGTAAGTTGAGTTGAGCCTCGATGACGTCGTGGATCATCATAGAGAGACGATGCGGAGCTTTCGAGCCCACTGGCATCAAACGATTCATTCTTTTAAAGTCCAATGATGGCATTATGTTGGCCTAAGGTCACAGTTTCCAGTAAAGAGTGGTTCTAGCAAGGTAATTGGTAGTGAACAAAAGGTCATCTGTTTCTCTGATGTGACCCTTCTGGTGAATACAGCGAACCCTCGCTTGTCTTTTAATTATTAGTAGGGTCCTTAAAGGAAATCAAAAGGAAATTGAAAAAAAATATATACAAAGTATACAATTATAAAGATAATTAACAATTTATATATTTTTAACACCTAATAAACATGATAAATAAAAGAGAAGTGTTTTAAAAGGTATGTTATATTTCACTCATATAGAAAATTAATTCAGGGACACCCTGAATATCAGCAAATAGAGGGAGCAGGGATTCTCCCATTGGCCCAAATTCCTCTGAATTATTTATAAATTTTCTGGACTAAATTATTTCCCATCTCTGTCCCGAAATCTCCGATCCCTTATTCTATCGACGTTTTGTGCATTTATTCATAAGTAATGCTGTATTTATTTCATAATCCTAATCCACTAAGATCGAAGTAATAAATCCTTTCATGTTTATAGAATAAACTCATTCCATTATTGTTCATCATTTAAAGAAGAGAAGAAAGGTTTCACGATTGGGGCAATGAACTCCACAAGACCGTTCAGGGGTACACTTGCAACAAAGCATCCAAGTTTCTTCATCGTTCATTCCGCGACCTAAAGTAGATACTCTTTTAGTAGATTGGTACAGGCGACAAAAAGATGGTTATGTACAATAATATTAAAGGTTCTACACAATGGATCAGTCCTGGGGAAAAAACAATAGTCCCACGGAAGCAGTGACGACATCCACGCAAGAACCTCTTGCGCGTTTGGTAGGACATGAACGGCATAATCCATTGTGAGCTTCTTAACTCAAATGAGACTATCCACAAAAAGGTTTGCTATCCTCAGCGAATGGTTTAGAGGCACTACTTGAAGAAACAAGGTCTGCTGACCAAAAGGTCGGGTGCCTTCACTTATTCTGATTTATGTCCTTACGACTTTGAAAACTTTCAATAATTCCCGGAGTAACCTTGGGAGAACCTTGGCAATTCTATAATTCTAAAGAGAATGTAAACACCTTAAGGGTTTCAAATTTCGTTAGAATCAGCCGAATAGTTATGATGTTATTGCCCCAAAAAACTAATTCCTGGACTAACCTTGGTAGAACCTTGGCAATTCTATCTTTCGAAAGAGAATGTAAAACAACATAATGGGTTCAAATTTCGTTAGCATCGGCCGAATAGCTATGATGTTATTGCCAAAACATAATAATTCCCTGGCTAAACTTGGGAGGACTTTGGCCTTTAATATCATTCGAAATATAATGTAAAACATCATAAGGGTTTCAAATTTCGTTAGAATGGTCGGAATAGTTATAATGTTATTGCCAAGAGGAAGTAATTCCCTGGCTAACCTTGGGCGGACTTTGCCGGTGTTGTAAAACAACATAAGGGTTTCAAATTTCGTTAGAATTGGTTGAATTGTTACAGTTATTTAAAAAAAACCCTGCAGATTCTGTGAAGCCTCTTACCCTCCGTAAAATCGCCCCGAATCTGGCTACATACACCTATTAACCACACTATAAGTGCTTCCCTTCACTAAAATTGGAACTATAATTGTATTATATTATATTATATCATATTATATTATAATCGTCTATTAAATTAACTTTACAGAAAATGGAATTCAAATGAGAGAAATATTGTACTAAATTACGGCGTGACAAAGACTCCATCCATTGCCATGTTTTAGGGACAAAGAAGTCGAATTTCCAACTCGATTTCTCACATTTCCAGCAATTCTTTCCCAACCATTTGCTTCGTTTCTATTTTTGATATATTTATTATAGTATCCGGAACCGTCTTCCAGAACCACCAACCACTGCTCTGGTTATCTTTCCATAAAATACAGTCTGATGTCGTTAAGGTTTTATTGTCCCGAAATTTCGCAAGGCGGGTCTATTCAATTTCTCTCTGAGTCCACTCTTGGTATTATTTTATCTTTTAATGTTTTTTTAAATGTTTTATACTGATGCTGAGTCGACTCTAAACTAATGACCTTTACTATTGTGGGCTAAAATATATATTTTTTGAGATTATTCTACTTTTTTATATTATTTCTCAAGATTAAAATACCCTCTACATACTTTAAAGACATTTTCGGGGAATGTGACACCAGCAACTAAATACCTACTTGGTTTTCCCAACCCAGGAGAAGAGGAGGACAAGAATCAATTCGTGTTCTCGACCATTACAGAACATAAGTCGGGCTTGGCGGGATCGTGGCTTGACAATGGAAAAATCTTGTCATTTATCTCCCCGTAGAGGAGGAACCTGAGAGGAATATTACGCAGGATGGTCCTGTGTATTTTGATCTACGCATCTGTTGCGTCACTGCAATTAATGTAAACTAAATCCAAGCAAGAATATACAAAAATAACAAAGCGACAACTGAAGTTCACGATTACACGTAGCCGTCTAGAACAAATTCTCTCACATTTCGGATCTCCCCGTTCTCCCCGTTCTCCCCGTTCTAATAAACTTTGAGTTGCGTTGTTGGTCTGACCATTGATATTTGGCGCCCTAACGACACATCTTTAGATCCTTTGTGGTGATAAACTGCGGCCAAAGAAAAAGTATTCGATTGATGCGATCACAATTCAATCTCAGTTTTTTGCAACTTCAGTTATAGATTTTTTTCCAAAGATAGAAAAATCCAAGCCATTTATTTATATTTTTATTGATCTTCTTCGTTCTGCTGCTACGTAAGTCTTTCTTTATTATCTCTAGTTGGAATTCTTTCCTTCTTTTGTCTGCCACTGCGCCTCTGCGATTCTAATACTCTCTTTTCTCTATCTCTCCGCCCTCTAAAAACCTCTGGACTATATTTTATTATGCCTAAGCTTATTTTTTATTTATTTTATGTTTAGTCATCGGTATTTTCTTGTCAATCTTCCTTTTATTTTATATTATTATGTTAATTTTTAAATTTATTAACCTGTCCATTAGATTGTGTGTTTTCAGGTTCCGGTTGTATTCGTCCTTTTTTAGCCTTTGTTTTTCCTTGTTCTTGCCATATTTTCTTCTCTTTTTATTTCCTGCTTATCTTATTTATATACTTTTCCTCTTTTTCCTGCTCATTCGTCCCGCTTCTTAGTCCCTCCTGCGTTTTCGTTTGACCTCTCTAACCTGTGACCCATCCGTTGCTTCCGTTTGTCTCCATTCGTCTTTAGGAAGAAGACAGCGAATTTGACCTCGCAAATAAGATCACCTTCACGTCACTCTTTTGATCCCAGAGATCAGAGGTAAGCTTTGATTCTCTGTCTGTTGATCCTTCTGTGTCGGTTCCATCGATGGATCTTTCAAAAGAATACTTGTGTGTATGACTCGATGTATCTCATAAATGCACATAAATGTCTAAATATATGTAAAACAAAAATTACTTAGAGATTAAGGAAAGAAATAGGGAAAAGGAATATTGCTATACAAGACAGCATGAAGTACACTGACGTTGCATGCCGCATGGTTTTATAATAATAATAATAATATTATATAAATCAATATTTCGTGTACTATCCTTGTTCTTTTCAATGGGGATGTCAGTGTGATTTGAGTGGCAACGTAAAATGTGAGTGAAATGAAAAAAATAAACTGTGATTGCAGGTTTTCAGCTTCTCCGGAAAGGAAAAAAATTAGTTTCCGATGAATTTGGGAGAATTTGACGCATATAAGAGAAGAGAAGAGAAGAAAATAGAAGAGAAGAGAATAGAAGAGAAGAAAATTGAAGAGAATAGAAGAGAAGAGAATTGAAGAGAAGAGAAGAGAAGAGAATTGAAGAGAATAGAATAGAAGAGAAGAGAATAGAAGAGAAGAGAAGAGAATTGAAGAGAATAGAAGAGAAGAGAAGAGAAGAGAAGTATCGGACATATTGAGAGAAGGCTTTAATGCAGAACCCTGAATTGCCAAAAGAATGCTTTCTTTTATTTCTTTCATGCTGTAGTGGCGCAGATTCTGTATTGCATAGCAACAGGGATTTATTAAAACAGCGAAGAAACGGATTTATCGTCTACTCGGAGGGATTTCGATAGATTCGGGAGATACGATCGCAGGGTGAATGGTTTTAGCATCCAGGAAACTGATTTACTGGTCAGATTTTATCCTCAAATTCAGTGCTGGGGGCTGCTCCAGGAAGGGGTTGCTAAAAGGGTCTCTACCCTTTTCGAGGTCGAGTAATTTGAATAATACAATTCTGGTTTTTTTTTAGGCCCCCCAAAATGAAACCTTTGGTTCCGCCTCCTACTCAAAAATTTCCGCTGCTTCCTTTAAAGGAAAATCACCTTTTTTTTCTTTTTAGAAATAAAAGAAACAAATAGAAATTCATTTTTGAGAAGAGCGACGGAGTTTGACCAAGCTTCAAAGGCGACCGGCCTTTGAAGGTCATTGGGAATCTGGGGTTCGGTTCGTTAATGGTGATTTGTGGTCACAGAATTTACCGGGGGTTTATTATCTTGTTTATATGTTAATCTATTTGTTCATATTCATATATTTATCCTTCTCTTTTAGTGGAATGCCAGAATTATCCTCTCCCGCCTATTTATAAGTTTGTTACAAAAGACACTCTTGGATCTGAAAACTGAAGAGCCTTTTTTTAAAGATAGAGGTGAAATTAAACAAAAATCGGTAATGTTTATGCATTAAAATCAAAACGAATTAAATAAATAAACTTAGAACTGGAATCGCAGCCATTAGGCACATTTATACAACGAAAGCCGCATTGAACTTGGCCAAACACAACCAATTTTAAAAGCTTCCTAACCAATTCGGAGAACTCGTTTTCACCCTGAGCCTACCAACACAGATCAAGTTCGTACCAAAGGATAAAGTTAAATTAAATTGATTATTTACACCACCTATTTCAAATGCCCCTCCCCCCCCCCTTTGCTGAACAATTAGATTCTTCAACCCATTTCGATAAAACCAGTAAGAATAAAAGATAATCCCACTTTGGAGAACTCCGGCTTCCACAATGGCGGGGCCAAAGAAGAAAGTTACGAAAGTATTAAAGAGACTTTAAACTGCGAAGGAGAATGTAAAAAAATAAAGATTTCTTGTGAAATAATGGCAGGAATTGATTGCCAAAGGGAAAGATAGGTGAAAACTTTCTTAATCCGAGTGTGAAAGAATAAGGTGTGGAAGGGATATTTAGAAGAAAGGCTTGAAGTAAAATCCGAAAGATGTGCATGTAATAAGAAGAAAAAGAATGCGGGAAAGCTTGGAGACAGATTTTAAATCCACATAAAGAAGCTTATAATAGAGTGTAGAAATTTACTTTGACGAAAAAGGATGGAGAGGGAAAGATTAATGGGGGGAATTAGGGCTAAAACCTGCAATCAATTATGATGGCGTTGGTCTTCTAACGTCGAGGTTTCTGGATTCAATCGGAAACGGGAGTGAACACAAACAGAGGCGCACGCAAAGGTCTGGGCACCACTTGGTGGAGGTGTTGCGCTTATTCATATGATAGCAAATGCGAAAGAAATGTTTCCTGGGTCACTTAATTTCTATTTGTGGGAATATTTTATTGGGACAATGAAATTTTAGAGACTCTTACTTATTGAAGGAGGTATCCGTATCTGGGTCCAAAATTCCCTCAGCTCTCTTTTAGTGATGGAGAGATGAAACATAATTTGACATTTTAATGACTTTATTTTAAAATATGGTAGAGCTAGATGATATTGAAAGGAATTAACCTTATTTAATGACTAATATTTATAAAGATGTGGTTTATTTTAGGTTCAGTTAGACTCATTAGTGATGTCTGTTAGCCCCACCTGGCGAGGGTCCTGTTCCTCTTATAATTGTGGCAAAAACACTATTTTCTTACATATGACCCCTACCAATTGCATTAGGAAGCGCCCTATTGGTTCTTCTTTATAGGGAAGTATTGTAGGGTAGTGATAATAGATAACAACCGTGAGTTTGAAAACAACAAGGTCTGCTGACCAAAGTCGCGTGCTCTCGCTTATTCTGATTTAGGACCTTACGACCTTCAAAACTTTCAATAATTCCAAGACCAACCTTGGGAGGACCTTGGGAATTATATCGTTCAAAAGAAAATATAAAACAACATAAGGGTTTCAAATTTCGTTAGAATCGGCTGAATAGTTACAATGGTATTACCAAAAGAAAAATAGCAAAACGGAGGGGACGGCCAAACCGACCGACCGACTGAGTCGCACGTGACTAAGCAAACGGACTAACAATTTTGCAGTCAAGTTTTTTTAACTATTTTTATGTATTTCAATTCGCCGAATCTAAATCTTGCTTTGCTTTTGTTTTTTCCAATCAAGTCAAGTTTTTTTGCAACAACCATTTTTTAAATATTAAATATTCTTAAGGTAATTTTCATATGTAAAATTTTAAAATTAACCTTTGAAATACAACACCTTAAGTGATACAATTACTCTAATGTTTGATGATTTACAATGAAAATTAAAGAACATAAAAAAGAAGTATTATTTAGAAAAAGAAATGATTTTATCGATTTTCTTTTGTGTTTTTCTATTTGTGAAGCCATTCTTAAATCCCAACAATATTAATGTCCCCTCTTCCCTTGAAACTTTCCTCTCGTTCTTCACTGCAATTTCTACAATTTTCTGGAAAGTAGTCAAGATGCGATCTTAAAAAGTGGAGTTTTATAGACATTCTCACTCCTAAGATTTGAAAGTTCTGTATTAAACCTTTTACAATGGTTTCATACTCTGCACTTCCACGATTCCCGAGAAAGTGTTGTGAAAGATTGCCATGCATTTTTCCTGCCTCACTCATGACTGCTGTGAAACGAGTGTGTTTCATTAGCATCCTTATTTGAGGACCATCAAAAATACCTCCAGTTAATTTTGTATCAATGACTTTTGGAAATTCTTTAGGCCCCAAAATGTAATGCTTTGCTTTCTTTCTTTCATGCTTTTACAAAACTTCTCATTAGTCCCAATTTTATGTGAAGGAGTGGAAGTAAAATCTTATTAGGATTGACTATGGGTTGACATATCACATTTGGAGAACCAGGATTAACAGAATCTCAAGATGTCCACTCCTGTCGCTCATAGTGCTGCTCGTTGACTCTACGATCCCATAAACAGAGGAAGCAGCGATATTTCCTGTAACAACCAACCATTCATATTATTAAATACAGAACCTGAAATTAAAAACTATTTTGAAATCCGAAGAAATGTAACAAATTTAATGTTAATTAAAATTTTATATATTTGAGATGCCGTTTTTTGTCTTTTAAATGCAATTTATTTGAAAGTGAAATTAATATAAATAGGATGAGTGTTTTAAGATAAAATAATTTTAATGTTCTACTCAATTCTATTTTAAATAAATGGCATTTATATGTATTTTTTACCTTTAGATCTCCACAAATCTTCCATTTATGGAAGATTGAACTTCAAAGCATCCAGTAAAGTCTTCTGGGGTTTCATAATTTTACATTAATTAAACTTGAACAGATGCTACTCTATTTCCTATATGTAAAAACAAACCCTTTAAACTTTTGTTTGATGGGTCTCTAAAAGGTTTCCATTCATCTGGTTTAGAGGGGAAGCCTAAAGCTTCAATTAATCCATTGCCTTTTTGCAATATACCAAATTAGTATTTTCGTGAACGGAGACAAACTCAACGGCCTCCTCGACTTACTGAAACACCGCGACTTAGAAATGGCAGGCCGTTTCTTCAAGGACGACCACCGTACTCGATTCTAGTAGAACAGAGATAGACTCTGGGGTCGCTGAGAGGCGAGAGATTTGAATTAGAAAGTTATTGCTTTGATGTAAGTCATCGATACCATCCCAACTAAGTGTGATTGTGCCTCAGAAGATAAAGGAGCCATATGGATACAGTAAAACAAAGAGGTTCTATGAAATTTAAATTTCCGAGTCATTGTCACCTTCATACAATTCTTATTTATATGTCTCCCTCCCTCCATGTTTCATGGAATTTTTAGAATTAAGACCATTATATTTTTTAATATTATTTTCATTTATTCTTTGAATCAAACTTCACTTCTTCCAATATTTAAGCTCCTTTCTTCACCAAAATCGATGTTAGAGTCAATGTGTAAACAGTAATCAATTCTTAAACAATTATTTAGCAAGATCAAATTTACCTCTTTTTTGGATTTAAAATTTCTCTCTGTCAGACAGTTTCATGCTTTAATTTACCTTAATATTTAGGTTTCTAAGTTTATTATATCTAGATTTTGGACAAATTGGTTTTTAATTGGATAATATTTTCTTTATAGTTTGTTTCGTTTGCCTATCTTTTCATTTCTTTCCACTCATTTGCGTTCCTCAATTTTATCCCAGGTAATTCTCATCTCATTAGCATTAAACGAACACCCATTCATCCTGATTTCACCTTCTACACATTCGGCCAGACAGTCTGGATCCATTCGATTAGGCCATATAGCCACTGCCTGGATCTGTGCCCGCCGATCTGATCCAACAAGATCCTTCTCTCTTTTCAAATGCCAAGGCAGAAATTAACAAAAAGTAGCCACACATAAAACAACAAGGGAAAGAGATTGGTATATCCTGAGGAGACGAGTAAAACAGCTCTCCGACATGACAGTTTATGCGGAGAGTGAAATAACGCGGAGATTAGACGCTTCTCCACTCATACGGAAGTTAATATCAACAACAGCACATTCACTCAACTGAAGAACCTGGCGGCCGGGAGGGAGTTTGTGAACTAATCCTCTCTTCGCTGAAGGGGTAAAGCGGGGATGTGCTGGACGATGGAAACAAGGAATTTAACCTCATAGAACATAAATACCTGAGGGGAAATAACCATTTACATCTGTAAATGTGAGGTTGTTTAGAAGTAGGAAATTTCCTGAAATGAGAATTTCCCAAATTAATTCCCTTTACGCCAAGGATCTTGATTAAGCTCTAAAATAAGAGAGCTTGGCAGAATCTAAGGTACTTATCCCAATTTTAATTTAAAATATGTTATTTTATAGCTTTGATGTCGCCTTCTTATGTGATTCCTTGCTTCGTCCAATGTGACGTCACATTTGAAGAATCAATAAAGTACATCGGGAAATCAACGCTTATTTATCCTTAAAATCCGACTCGTGTTTTCAATCCTTCACTGCCTACTTGCAACGTTTGACGAGCGTTGTTAAAAACGATGGTAATTCTTAGCTTATCAAGAAATTAATGTCGTTTTATTAACATGAAATTAAAATGATGTTAATATACCTCCAGAATTGATCTCTTTAACTGTTTCCCTCATTATTCACAATGGTAGCAAATCATTTAATTAACAATCGGATTTTTTTCTTTCGAATTTTTAGAAGAAAAATGAATTCATATCATTTTCCGCCTCCGTCATTTCACAGTAAACTTTACCGTTTGGATCAGGTGGTAATGATTTAAATAAATGGCAATCACATGGGGCGAGATGTTGTAATGATTCGAATAAATGGCAATCACATGTGTCGAGATGTTGTAATGATTCGAATAAATGGCAATCACATGGTGAGAAATGTTGTAATGAATTAAATAAATGGCAATCACATGTGACGAGATGTTGTAATGATTTAAATAAATGGCAATAACAGGGGGGGGAGATGATGTAATGATTCGAATAAATGGCAATCACATGGTGAGAAATGTTGTAATGAATTAAATAAATGGCAATCACATGTGACGAGATGTTGTAATGATTTAAATAAATGGCAATCACAGGGGGGAGATGATGTAATGATTCGAATAAATGGCAATCACATGGTGAGAAATGTTGTAATGATTTAAATAAATGGCAATCACATGTGTCGAGATGTTGTAATGATTCGAATAAATGGCAATCACATGGTGAGAAATGTTGTAATGAATTAAATAAATGGCAATCACATGGGGCGATATGTTGTAATGATTTAAATAAATGGCAATCACATGGGGCGATATGTTATAATAATTTAAATAAATGGCAATCACATGTGGCAAGATAATGCAATCATTTGAATGGTATTTTTATTTTTCCGGGGCTAATCTAGCAACTCTCTAGTAGGGAATAAGTCGTCCTAATCATCCATAGCCTAATGTTAGGTTAGGTTAAAAAAAAGGTACAAAAGAGACCAAAAAACAAACCAAATAAAAAGAAAGGCAAAGCAAAAACACAACAAGAATCAAAAAGGCAAGAAAAAGGAAGCACTCTACGACATCGGGATAAAGCTCCTCCCCTTCCCGGTGGAGGAGCATGAGACCAACACCAGAGAGTGTCAAATAAAATAAAGGAGGCCAAACATCCTCCAAAAAGTCAAATGTCGACAAATTTGTTTGAAAGAACTCATCCTAAGTACGAGGGACAAGCGGGAGTGACCCTGCTCGTCCCGGTACCGAGACATGAAACGTGCGGGAAGATCACCTATACCTGGACAACAAAAAGTATGTGCCGAACAGTCTAGGGGACAACGCAAATGCGCACTATGCCGCTGGGGAGCGCTCCATCAAATGAAAGTGCGTCACGCGAATGTCTCCAATTCTTAGACGACAGAAGGCAACCTGAAGCCTTCGGGGCTTTGGGGGGTAGGTCCATGAGAACAGTCATGGGGCAATGGCACGCAACTTTAAGTTCCCTTCGGCCGTCTCCCATCTTCTTTGCCAAGCAGTCCGAAGAGCTGCCCGTATTCCTGCCATGCAGTCGGTGTGAGGAAGAGTGAAACGCTGGTCCGGTCGCAGAGTCCTCGCGGACTCTTTGGCGCCCTCATCGGCGCGCGCATTCCCCGCAATTCCCACATGTCCAGGAACCAGCAGAAGATAATCTCGACATCCCGCCAGCTCGTGGCAAAGGTGGTGTCAATGATACCGCGAACCAGCGGGTGTGGAGATTTCAATGCCACGAGAGCACTCAGGGCGCTTTGTGAGTCGTGAGAGATCACAATCCGGTCTCCGAACCGCTCACGACGCGTTATCTTCCCTACCGAGCGGTGTATTGCAACCAACTTGGCCGTTAAGGGCCATCCGTGTACACTGGTACGCATCCAGAGTGAAACGAAGTGTGCTCCCGTAAAACTCCCGGCGAATGTAACAGGACTTTTGCAATACCCGATAGTTTTGATGCAGTTAGACACGTTTTTATTGTTTTAACAAATAAATATGCTGGTTGTAAATTGCCAATTTCTTGCCCGACCCCCATCCCGTTGTGGTAGGGTTACTAAACACTTATACCCTGGTAGGGTGAACAGGAGGCGGGCGCCCAGCATGGTTCCTGCAAAAATTAGCTAACGGAGAACAGGAGGGGGGACGAACCTCCACTGCTCTTCCCAGTGGGCCCAGCGAAGTAATCTGCCCTTAAATGGAATTCATAATAATAATACAGGATTATTGGCAATTATTTGCAATTATGGCCTCATGCCCAAATATTACCCTTAAACTCTCTGCCATATTTGCCTCTTCTTATCATGGAACTCTTAAACTCTCTGCCACCTTGGCCTTTTGTCAACATGGGCACAATTATTTGCCATCCCGGCTTCTTGCAAGCATGGCAAACTGATTTTCTCTGCCATATAGCGAACCTCTTGCCTGCATGAAACTCTTAAGCCCTCTTCTGTTTTTGCTTCCTGCCCGTATGGAGCAATTAAATTCCCTGCCATTTGGGTCTCTTGCTCATATAAGACTCCTATATTCTCTCCCATTTTGGTCTCTTGCTCATATAGGACTCCTATATTCTTTGCCATTTTGGTCTATTGGACATATACCACTCCTATATTCTCAGCTATCTGGGGTCTCTTAAAAGAGATATCCAACTGGGGTCCCTTTTAAAAATTCCTTTCCTCAACACCGTTGGGTACGGGGCGGGTTTTTCTAAACTCAAAGAATTCAGGGGGATTAAGAATTCTGGCAGGTCGGTGTAAAGGGACTTTTTGATACCCTGGGTATCCCGTAAATTCTGGGATTTCCGAGAACTTGGAAGATTTGGGGAATCAGGGCAGGGTTCTTGGAATCCTAGAGTTTTTTAATTACTTAAAAACTCTTATAAAAACATGTGCTAAAAACCTTCCACTTCCTAGCTCGTTCCCTGTAATAGGTAGATGCAACTCTTCGTCTCTCTTATCTTTATTATTGATCTAGATTATCTTAAACACTAGTCAAGAGCCAAATTCTGAAATTAAAACAAGAAAAACAATTATTGCAGAGTTCAATTGCCTCATATCTCCGCAGCTGAATCATTTAAGTATAAAATGAATTAATATATTTGAAGGCAGGCGATAACAGGGCAATACCTGAACAGTATATAGCGTAGGTTATCAGACAACTGGTCATGAGGCCATGTCTTACAATTACAACATAACCTATATCAAAATTTCCCCAGAAAAATTCAACGCTCGTGAAATTATCCTAACTTAAATATTTTACTTTATTTTATAATGATGATTCACAACATCATGTTATTAATATGTTCTTAGAGGGGAGAGGGAGGGGGGCTCTTATAAATATCCTAACCAATGGATTAAATGGGGTTCGACTAAAGTCCCATTTACCGAACCTATGAGAAAAAGCAACTGCATTTACCATGTTTAAGCTACCGGAGGAATAATTGCCTACAGAGGTGGGGAAATTAGACGGAAAAGGAATTTAGTTTCCGTTTTACCCCGGATCTGCAAACAGTTAATCTAGGGCATTATCGTGGGGTATTAAAATACCTCAAATTATTATATACAGTTTTTAAAGTAGTGCATTTTTTATTTATTTATACAGTCTTCTGACATATTTCTCAACTCATTACTAAGCGCATTAATTAAATTGTGGCTGATTTTTTTTAATTCCTAAATATTTGAAAAAAGTTATCATCCTAAAATTTTGATATTCAATTCTTGGAAATTAAGCAACATAATGAACATGATTATTGATTTAATTAAAAACTCATAAAATTAATCAAATATTAATTTTTCAAATAAATGTTTTCACATGTATGAAAACAACAAATTCCAAGGGAACGAAAAATTCAAAGCTTTTGTGTACAGGATTATGAACGATGTGGGTTGTTTTCAGTATTATTATAAATATTAATTATAAAACTATGAATATGTTGTTTGTTCTGAAAATACTACTCTTACATATCCCTCCGATTCAGCACCGAATGAACCAATGCAACCATACAATTGACAAGGAACTTACTGTGCTCTTTTCAAACATGCTTACCACAAGTGGTACAGAGAGTCTTCTCCTTGCGCTACCCAGATCTGTCAAAGAAGGTACGTTGCTTTGCCTGAGGGGAGGTTGTGGGCCCTAAATTTGTGGGCAAGATTCTTCTATTTGGTCCTCGAATATCTTTTTCTTCAGCCCAATTTAGTTCATCCTCTTCTTCAGATAAGTGTCATGGCAACAGCCTTGATGAAACATGACAATTAGCTTTTTCCTAAAGTGTGACATCTTAGGGTGTAGTGATTTATGTGTGTTAGATTCAAGAGGGTGTGAAAAAACTGCCATGGGCCGATAACAACTATTTCTTGACATGTAATATTCTCTTAGCATCTGGTCGAATATATTAATGCCTCCTTCTGTTGAATTGTAGCAGGTGATAATCTGAGGGCGGGTCTTATCCTAATCCTATATTTGGCTGGTTGGAGTGTATTCTTATATTGTGTGGAAGGACATTTTCCTCAGAAAGAAACAATCATGTCACCAATAGTTATATGTTGTTTTGAAGAATAGTTCTTTCGACAACCAGGTCTAAAAGGTCTCTAATTGTAGCAATCTCATCCACTTGCCATCTTCACTTGCCATCTTCACATGCCATCGAATCTTAAGAAACAATGAAGAAAGCGAAACCAATGCAATGGCATTCCAATTTGAATATATCAGCCCCGTTGCCATCATGAGTCCATAGATGGCAGAGGTTTATCCTTTACTGTGATAACCATTAACTAAAAGTTCTAATCCAAGTAAGGCTTCGATTTCTATAATATTGGTATCTGGTCTTACTACTAGTTCTGTTTTGACCATCGATGAATTGGTTAGTTTCCTTATCAATAATTAACCAATTTAAGAGATATGAAGATTCTACAGGATTCTTTAGGTGGTTGTACATGAACAGCAGGTCCTTATGGTCCTGCACTCTCTCGGAAGATAGAATGAGAACGTTTTCGAGCGGTTGATATAGGTAGGTACTTTATCATCCATAACGTTGTCTCTTCCTTTCCTAACCATCCATTAATTCTCGTAGTGTCTAGTGGTGTAAAGAGATACATACAGAAGATATGTAGTCAAGTATATCTAAAATATAATATATTTATGTGTTTATGTAGAAATTTTCCCTTGGAAAGAAATAGGTTTATAGCTACAATCTTTTATTTATACATTAAATGATTTTTTGTGAAAAGGTAAAAAATGCAACATAAATAAAGATTTACCTTATTAGCAAAATGGGTTTAATGTACACAAGAGAGCAAAAACCTTCTACACACCTCGCAAAACCCAGGCCAGGAATGATTCAATCTCGGGTTTTCCTCCGATCGAATATTTGGGAAGGTACGAAAACCTCCTCCCTATGAATAGAGTTGCCAATTCGGGAATTATTCTCAAATTCATTTTGATGGGGTGCTCAAATACCCCAGGTTACTAATGCTGAGGTAAGATGACTTTTATTACGCAGTGCGGGACAGTCTGATTAACGTGGGTTCCGAACCACAAACAAGGAGTGGAATGATAGAGAGTATGGTTGGAACGGTTATGATATTATCCATTGTTTCTTATCACTGATTATTAAAATGGATTGGAATAAAACGCAAAAAATTGTTGCAAAAGATTCATGCAAAAAAGAATACTGAAAAGTTGACTAAAAAGATGAAATTCCTCCCCTGTTGGCCTAAACAACGCTTACACTTATTTTACTTTACATGTTCTCTTGTGTTTTCTTTGCTTCTCTGCCATTGTCTAAGTTTTCCCACCGACAATTTCTTCACTTTTCTGAATTCTCTTTAATCAATGTTACTTCACTCTGTTTCTGCTGGCGATATCTCTCCTTGCCTCCCAACCCTTGACCGAGATTTTGGAGTCGAAAACTATTAACTGTCACCACTGTTTTCTGGCACCCTCTGTTCATGAACTCGGGCAGGCGTGGGCAAACCCTGGCACTCGTGCCAAATTTGCCACGCGAGGCGTCTATCCATGGCACGTGGAAAGATCTTTTTCGAATATCCGTTACTGAGTTACACAAACTGATGCTTAGTCGAATGGGGGCGCAGGGATGAGATGGGGGAAGAAAGGTGGGGGGCTTCCATTAGATGTCTTCAATCCGTTCGACTTCGAGGCTAATCCAACTCTTCGTTCGGCGAAGAATTCTGAAGAACGAACAAAAGTTCGCCGTACGACGAGTGGCGTCTGATTGAGTTTGGACAGATGTTCAGTTTCCGTAGAGCTTCGAACCCGGGTTCTATGTTCGGATACTGGGAGAGGGACACATAGATTTGTCTCTCCGCTGCTGTGGAGTTGGGGATAGGATCTGCCTTGTGCGCTCATGTCGAGAGAAGACGAAGCAATCGTTCCGACATCAGCGGTTCGAATGGTGCCTTCTCATCCGCCCATTTAACTAATCATTTCACAATTTCTTTTACATATAATAATTTTTCACTTAAAATGATCAATTATTGCTTTATATTATTAAAAATTATTATATCATATTGCAGCATTACTTAATACTACCTCTTACTACCATTAACACCATCATTATTGCAATTATTATAATTGTTTACATTTTTTTATTATTACTACTATCTCTCATTACAACTTAGTTAATTCCACGACCATTATTATTTATTTGTGCGATCAAATTATTTATATAATTCTTTGTATTCTAATTATTATCGATTCAAATTGAATAAAAAAACAGTTAATCTTAATCGAATAATTTAAGTTGCTAATTACGTGGCTAATCCGGATGGAGTATTCTTATGCTCTCAGTAGAGTCATGGCCCAAAAGAGAGAGTAAAAGAGATTTTTATTCTTTTCATTCGTTTCTAAAATTTACGCGATAGAAATAAGTATTCCAATATATAAATTATGGCAGATTTATTAAAAAGTCAGCAATTCAGAAATAATAATAAAAAACAGTGAATTCATTCGCTGAATCCAAAATTGTGCTCTTGGAGAATATTTTTGCAAAGAAAGTCGTTTAATCTTTGTTGCTGTACACTGAAGTAGCCTGAAAGGGAGGAGATATTGGCTAAGGGTCTTGCATCAGGGAGCGCCATCCTTAGGAATTTAATGATTGTAAAAAAGAATGGTTACACTACTGTAAAGAAGTAGTGACAAACCCTGCAACGAATGGAAAAAAGCAGATGTGAATACTTCAGCACCCCGAGTGAGGCGGAGCCTTCTGAAGTCGAGAAGGGCTTCAGAGAAGCATCGTCTTACCGAGAAGGACATTAAAGATAGGCTCTACTTTTGTAGGAAATATAAAGAATGGTCGGTTGAAAAGTGGAGCGAAGTGATATTCTGTGATTAAGACCTCTTCCACTCGCTGGGAGCTACTGGAAGATCCCCCGTTTAAGAGGAGAAAAAGGGAGCGCTTTCGTAAGTCCTGTGTCGTGTCCACGGTAAAGCATCCGGACACTCTGCCTTTCTGGGGCTGCTTCTTATCTAAGGGTCCGGGAGCAGTGATCATTTTTCCCAAGAACACTGCCATGAACTCAAAATGGCCAATTTATGAGAAAATGTTTACAGTTATTAAGATATTTTTCCCTCATTCCTAGTTTTGTGTCATCAGCAAACTTGGAAATTTTACGTAATTAGTAATGGGAAGATCTTTATTTATTTGAAACCTAGCAAAGGTCCGATAAAAATCCATAAGGAATTATTTTCAGTGACAAGAACTCGGCCTAAAGTGTTTCAGTCAGTCTTCAATCCATTTTAGTACGTTGCCTCCTATTCCTTGTGATTTTAGCTTTAATATGCTTTTTATGTGGAATTGTGTCAAACGACTTGTTGAAATTGACTTAAGCTACACCTACTCTATCTAGGTCAAATATGTTGATGAATTGATGAAATAACCGATCAAATTAGTTAGGACACTCATTTTGCTTCATTAGTTTGTATTAAATAAACCAAACGTAAAAGAACTATCTCTAATTATTCTATGGGGAACTTTGAGAGATAATCTATGACGCCCAATAATCTGTTGTGTTATATTGTATTTTAGCCCTTAAGAAATTACCAGACTATTGCCTCACCACAAGTTAAGTTGACTAGGACAGGTCAGATTAGATTTCGGTTAATATAGCAGAAATATGATAACTAATACTGCTTCAAGCCACCGGGGGGACAGAGATCGTCTTCGCCAGGGGATGTATGTTCAAATAACCTATCAAGGAGCCACTGAGATGGAGCGTGCCAAGTTTTCCTTATATAGTATACCTTTTGCTACTACAGAAAAGAGAAATCTTTCTAATTATTTCCAGCGTTTTAGTCGCTAAATAGTTATTAAGAGATGGGTAAATCCGAGACAAATTATGAGTGCTGTTGTCAATTTTCACTATCTAGTAAGCACACCATTTTTCTTGGCTATACCAATTCCAGGATTTTTAAAACAATGAAAGAAACAACGAAAGGAAACAAAACAACCATAACAATCGTTTAACCATGTATTACACAACAAATGGAGACCTTTACCTGCCTAGATAATCCAATTTATAGAATTGTAGAATAAAGTCTAGCTGCAACTTTAGATCAGCTCTATTACTGGTTGTAATAAAAGGGATGAAAGTGCAAAGGAAGTAGAACCTTAATCTATTTATTATTAATACTTCGTGTGTTTCAATAATTAAATAGTTCCGTGTATAATTTATATTTAAGCCTGTTAAGTGACCTAATTTTAGGTACATTATCTGCGAGAGGGTTCCAATTTAAAAGGATTTTCCCAGTAAAATTGGTACACACGATATTTAACTGATATCACTAGAAGTAACTTTATGACAATTTTTTCCTCTGTTCTTTTCTCTGCGTCTAAAAAAGGGAATTGTTTATATCTCTATCCTTAAGTATCCCAGGAATGGGTAATGTAGCCCTTCTCTGTACTCTTCCAATTCAGCGATATCATTTTGTATATAAAACAGAAAAACTAAGCCCAATTTCGGAGTTGAGGATGCAAGCTTGATCTTAACAATGAAACTGCTATTCATCTACTCTTATATTCCGAGGTTATCGCAATATAGAGTGTTATGTTTGGTTGCGTAGTCATTTGGACTCCCTGTTTAAAAAAAAAAAGCCAATCGCTTTAAATTAAACTATTGAGATCACGTTCGTCTTAAACGTTGCCTAATCAAGGAGATCTAACGTAAAATAAAGGGTTCCATTTCAAATGTTAATGTGGAATAATTTGTACTCATTCAGATTTAAATTAAACTGACATCTTACAAACTAATTGTAGGTTTTCACTTAATATTTAGCTTCTTATAGACAGAAAAAGCCGTAGTTCGACGGAAATCTATATTCTTGGCCTAGTTTCGAGAGTAACTGGTTTCCATCTTCAATCAATTCCGAAAATAGACTCCATAATTAATATTTCCGTTCAATTGCGTCATTTTTCAACAACAAACCAATTAAATACCTCGCTTAGATATCACCCTGTTTGCTGTCGGTCTCAGTCGTTTTCTACTATATGACTTACAATCGTACCTGAAATTGTCAATCTTGCTTAATATTCTTGAAGTTTACGAAGATAACGAATAAAACAAGATCCAAAACTCACCCAGAAGTTGTTACGCCGCTCGTAAATTTCACTCAACCGGACGGTTCTTCATTTATGGCCAATCTCTTGATCCATCACAATAGAATACCTATTATTCCGTGTCGTCCAAGCTTCGCTAGAAGTCTGCGATGGATAATCGAATGGAAAGTCTTTTTTAAAATCAAGGCAAATAATATCTATGGTTTGATGATGCTCATAATTTTCCATCATAGTTTGAAAAGCTTCTAACAAATTCGTTAAGTATGAGCGATTTCCTCTGAAACGATATTATAGTCTTTATATACTTAACATATATTACTCCAAAGTCTTCCATGAAATTTTATCTTACAACTGTCTCATAAATTTTACCCACAGCCGACGTTAAATTACTAGTTCTATAATTTGTGGGATCAATCTTGTCTCCTTTTATAAAAATGTGCCATATTTGCTAACAAAGTCCAAAGGAACAATATCGCATAAATTCTATGAGGATCCCGAAATTTTGAAATTTTTCTTTGGCCTCAATCTGAAACTTTGATCTGTGACTACTTCAGGTTGGCAGGATGTTTTCTTCATCGATACCAATTTCATCAGGAAGAACAGAAATGTGTGTGGGAGGGGGGGGGGGGCTTCTAGCTTAAAAGCTCCAGATAATTTCCGACATATGATTTTCCTAATACTTCTGCTTTCCCTTGCTATTTTATGAGGCTCTATAGAAAGAGCAATTGTCTACTCTCTTTTTGCTATTACTTTGTCTTTTACGTGACGCCAATAATGAACGTAATTTTTATGGTTAATTTGATTCTATTTTCTTATAAGAAACTTTACGGCATTCTTGATTCATAGGCAGCGGGCAAGCGGGCAAGCGCCCAGTGGGCAAGCGCGACAAAGGCGGGCTTTGATCGACCAAGAACCCAGTAGCCAGATGCAACCAGCCCCGCCGAAAATGCATGTCTCAATGTTTGGAACCGCAGAGGACGCGTACTGGCCATCGCGCAACCAGAATCGCCCGAAACAAATTCCTTAACGAATGGCATTCGTCTCTGTTTTCTTTCCGGCCTTCTTTATCTTCTAAGTCATATCCGGCACAAACATCAGCCGAGGAGACCGGATAACTGACGACGAAACCGATGCTCGGATACGAGCTGGAGCCAATGACGACGAATTATCTGAAGAAGGTCAATTTCTTTTAAAGCAAAAACAGCCCTACAGCACAATGCTACCACCTTCGTGCTTGGCTGTGGGGATGTTGCTCTTCCTCTCATAGGTGATACCATCACAGCGCTAAACAATGTCGATCGAAATTTGGTCTCATCAGACCAAAGCACATGCACCCAAACACACATTCATCCTCTTGAGCCTACTTTCGTCGTACTAGCAAGTCGGCCTTCGTCAGTCAAGTGGACTTGTGTGATGATTGAATGCTAAGAGCTTGCCTATTTAGCTCATCACTAATTCTTCTTTTCACAACTAACGACCCAGCCATATGCAGATTGTCTTGCACTTTTAGTCTAGTTGCTATAAAGTTCTTCGATACCGATAGCATCCGAAGATGAGCTTGTTGAGATATTTTCTTCGGAACTTAACTGCAGGTTAGGTTTGGAATGGTATAAGAGTACTTCTATTGTTTACAACCTAACCTACAGTGAGAAGAAGAATACTTAAGGGTGAAGAACTACTTCTAAAGCTTTTACACTCAACTATCTTGCAATTCAAATCATTTGAGACCTTTTAATTTTTAACTGTGATTGCACAACGTTGTAGCATGACGGTCAGATGCTAAATCAGGCTATGCCAAAAAAACAGGCCTTGGTAAAACGGTGTTGTAACCTATCAAGGACCGAATCTTTTTAATGATCGAATTGAGCAGAAAAGTGAAGAAGAATTGGTTGAATTCGTTGGAATTTTCCCCCTCGTTACTTATTAATGATGAAGTGAGTCTTTTATCCTTTTATAATTACCAAACATATACGGCCCTCCCCCTGTTCTTCTCACATTTTCACTTTTACTTTGCCCTTCTCTCTGACACTCACCCACATGATACACATCCAATTTCATTACACAACTTTATTTATCATTCCTAATGTAAGATTCCTGTTAGTAGGAGAAAAGATAAGCAGGCATAGAATTGATGGCAAACGTTCAAAGTTGAGTGAATACATTCATATATTTCTTCCTTATTTCAAAAAACTAAGGAAGAATTTGCTCTTAAGTAGCTGGTGTGAAGCACAAATCCCTCCCATTATCACCAAAATAGCGATGGTGGATTGAGGAGGAATAAAGTCAATGCATTGCAGACATTCGATAATTGAGATCTACCATTCTTACCATAAATTCCTTATTCTATCTCTCTCGCAAATTCATTTATCTGACACAAAGAGTAAATGAGAGGGAAAAGATGATAATAATAAAGGAAAAAGAAAAAGGTCAGGTTACATAGCTCAAATGGCGCTTGAAAGCATTATATGGAATTGAATATTACTCGAAGATCAGCCGTTTGTGTATTTCTATCTCGCTCAGCAAAGAACAAACTGCAGGAGGAAGGTGTGATGGATGTCTTCTGAGTGGATTTAAAGACAGATTTTAGGTTTTTTTCACAGGAATTCTTCATTACCTTTTTAAACTTGGATATAAAAAGGGAAATCACAAAATATGTACGTGACATACACGAGATGCTCAATAACAAACAATAAATAAGGAAATGTGATAGAAAAGCGATATAGTACGTTTAGAAGACCAACAAATAAAATAATATAATCTCTTTTACCCGTTAAAGAAAGTGAAAAAATAGTTGACAGCTTTTTGATTGTCTTTATCAAAACTCTTTTGTTCCATTTTGATGAAGAGATTTTATAAAAACTTTAATCGAGAATTTGAAGCCTCTTGCGTTGAGTTATTTAGTTAATTAACTTCAAAATAATAACGACGCTTTCTTTTGTGAAGACTTCAAAAGGATTATTCACATTTGAGCCTTTAGAGCACTGTAGTGGCGCGCTCATTTTCACTTCATGAATCTAAATAAGCTCATCCATAACACTCTATTTTAAGAAGGGGATTTTTGAGAGGGGTTCAATAATAATTAGATTTGTTTTCTCTTCGTTTGGTTGTGACCGAAATATATTTTAAGTTTTTAGCAAAGTTATTTCCAAAAAGTCCTTTAGAGTTCAAAAATCAAAATGGTTAACTTCAGAAAAATAAATGATTAACGAATGTTTGGGAATAATTTAAAACAAAAAGAATTACAAATCGTAAATCAAATTTAGATTAAAAGAAAAAAAGAATCGTGAGGATTGTTTTTTACGTATGTAAAAAGAATTCCCAAAAAGTTTTTTCCTGGCTTTTATGCCAGAAAATAAGAATCAATGAGATAAAATATAAGAACATGAGTAAATTATTAGGAGATAAATGTACTAGAAACCTCTTGAAAAAATTAGACCAAAAGGCCGACACCAGAGCCGGATAGGCTGCAGGCCACAGACCGAAGGTCTGTCTGCGAAGCGAAAGATCCTCCTGTAAGGGGGAATGGCGAGGCCGCTCCCCTTGTAAGTTTATTATTTCGGAAGATACGTTTCGTCGTCGTCGGATCGAGCTCGTGTGCGAGCATCGGTTTCGTCGTCAGTTATTCGGTTGCCGGAAAGAAAACAGAGACAAATGGAATTTGTTTGGGGCGATCGTGACTGCGCGACGACCACGCGCACGCATTGAGCCAATAAAGCGTCCACTGCGGCTCAAAACATTGAGACATGCGGTTTCGGCGAGGCTGGTTGCATCGGACTGCCGGCTTTTGTTCTATCAAGGCGAGGCTGGTTGCATCGGACTGCCGGCTTTGGTTCTATCAAGGCGAGGCTGGTTGCATCGGACTGCCGGCTTTGGTTCTATCAAGGCCCGCCTTTGTCGCGCCTGCCCGCTGGGCGCTGCCCTCTTCCGCCGAAGCCAGACATCGGAATCTTATATGGCCCATGTCTGCTCGGTCCGCCGTTGGGTCTTGCTGTGGGCTGCGTTGAGTCTGGAACCTCATCGACGACCTTACCGCCTTCGGTGACACTGCCAGGAGTTTGAAACTCCCGAAGGCATCGCTCTTGGAATCATTGGAACATTCAAGCCCTTCCACCTCGGCAAGGCGCAACCACATAATATAGGAATCGGTACAGGATTCTCCAGTAATAAATATGTATTCCTTTGGCGACATTCTTCATTTCCATTCAGAAGAAATTGATACAAGCGAGAGTTGGTGCCTTCTATCTTCGTAGGGAGAGTTTTACGTGGATTTATAAGTTCTTGTGTCTGACGTTTTCGACATCTAGTAAATTATAAGAGTTTACTGAAGTATGTGAATCTCAAAGCAGAAATATAGGAAGTTCTTACCAAAGAGAGTCAAATCTCCGATGATGAACAACCAAAGGACCGGGAAAATTGATCATCACTCTCCCAGTCTATTGTTCAGTAAATTCTGCTCGTCGTTTGTAACATCGAAATATTTGACTCAATCAACTTCACCGTTGATGATCTTCAAATCTATCTCTGACAAAGTGTTTGGGACAGGAATAGCTGGCGCTGAGGATGCTCTCCTTACTTAGGTCTGTGGCCTACTAAAGCCTATTATTGAACATACGTTTAGACATCATAGCACCATGTTTCTTCAGTGTTATTATTAATGATACTTTATTCATAATTTATGATTTTATAGAGCAGAAAGTTTGTAATTTAGCTTGAAGTAATTAAGACCCACTAATGGTGTAATTGAGCTAATAACCACCGCTTCAACTGAAACATGGAGTAGTAGCACGCCCTTCCGACACCATCGCCCCATAAGTAATTGGTGCCCTCTCTCGGTTCATCTATTTAAATTCTATTAAATCTCCCAATATTCTTTCAACTACTGCTTAGACCCAACAAAAGGTGAAGGATGGCGTTAAACTTTCTAAAATAAATACTCAGAAATATTGCCGTAAACCATATTATAAAAACATCCCTGTACACACACTTAATCTCTCTCATTCGCAAACACACTTATAAAGTGTAAAATAATCGTGTAAAGATGAATGATCTCACCCCTGAAGTGTATTCCAGATCCTCCCAAAATTAAGTCGATTAATTTCCTCTTAAAATATTTTTGGGGCGAAAATTTCGAACCTAAAAAAAAAGAAGATTTTCAAACATAATTTAACGATATTAATTTCCTTCAAAATAAATTGATTTTCTTTTCTATTTTGGACTCAATGATCAATTCATGTGCCTATTTCGAAGCTTCGCAAATGGGATTTCTAATTGCATGTAAACAGGAGCGTCTTCAACAAGAACTTCCACAGATAAAACTCTACTTACCAGATGTGTATGTTTTAAGAGTTGGACATACTTATAGGACTTTATGTACGTGCGTTCGCATGAGTATGCGGATATGCGAAAGATTCAGTCCTCTTCCAATCAGAAATACATTCAATTTCTCTAAATATGATTTTAATCAAAGCCTCAGTTGAGTCTGTAATATTGAAATGTGTTTACAAGCCCAGATGGATGAAAATCATGATGTTAAGTTGATTCAACGTGGCCCAATTGATGTGTGTTCGGCAAAACTTGATCTCCTAACTCCACCATGATCAGATGTCACTGTTAGACAAGAAGGAAGATCGATTTTATTTGCAGCTGTACAAAACACCTCATAACGAGACGATCGTTATTTAAGTAAATCACTTTTGCAATTTCCTTCTTAAATGACAAAACGCATCATTATAGTGTCTCTTTTTCTCTCCCTTCAACGGAGACCTCACCTCTGCGGTTTCTCGTTTGCGCAAGTGCTAAACACTACTTTACTTCGCTGCCCTGAACAGAACTGATCTCCTAAGCATCTTAACTCTTCCTTGAAATACTTAAATTACTTTAAAAATTATTACACACATTAGTTCTTCATTTTGATTCATTCACTCAGTCCCAATTATTTCTACTTTGTCATCAATTAAGAACGTGAAATATAAAATGACGCGTGTTTAATGTTAAAAAAGATAGAATTTGCTGTAGATTGCCATTAATTACAGCATAATGTGTCAAAATGAAATGAAATGGAACAAAGATATATTTTAATACAATATTGTTCAGAAGTGTTGTGTACAATTAAAGTGTACTACATAGTCGAAAGTTTTCGAAGTTTGGCAAACGTTTACTTATTTGATCTCTGTTACACAATTTAAGAAGTCAACGATTAAATGCATTGTGTAACTATGATCTTGGAAACATAAAAACAAATCATGGGCTACATGTAGCGACCACGGATAAGATCTTTATCCTACATAAAACACTCTAAATGATCACAAGAGGTAGACAAGCATTTACGATCCCACTCCTACACGCAGAAACAAAAAGAATACCGATTTGAGCATCCCTGACCTTATTATTAATGGAACACTTCAGCTGATCAATAAACCAATAAGATCAACAAGATTACTTCCACCCAGATTGAAAATACTATCACAGCATAATACTACCAACACCAATACAACAAAATTCCTGTTTCCTCCAAACCACACATATATTAAAGCCACCCCAACTCTGATCCACTAGAGACACGTAAACAAAGAATGAAGAACCTCCTCCAAAGAGAAACTCCGAAAAGTCATTGAACAGAGGCGGAGTAATTTCAGATCAGATTTATGTGACGTCTGCGACGAGAGAGATTGAAGGATAGGAGAAATCCCTCATAAAAGTATCAGGTTTTATGAGCCGGCGTTTTACTCGTCTCAAGCTCCTGTAGATAGCTGCTTCCTGATCATCATTTACGAGGCAATCCTTTGATTGTCCGCAATTTCTGCTCGATATCTTCAAGTCTAGCACCAACTAGCTTGGGTCAGTTATAGTTACTGAGTATATTTTATAATTGGTTCACAGCCTTTGAGTAGTTCTTCCTTTCTTTCATCGTTGTTTGAAATATACTTATTGATACCGCAATTAATATTGCAAACTGATACTTGAATTAGATGGGCCTGGTTCAATATGATAAATAAAAGGGAACTGTTAAGGTTTCATAACAATTTCCGGTTTTGCCGCAGTTCTCTTCGTAATTAAACAGGGAAATCGGGACCAATTCTTGAGCTATATTTCTATTTAGTATCTTTTCTGCTTTTTTCGTAGAGGTGTGACCTGATGCTCCAATTCTAGTATTTATGTCCCCTGCAGACGAGGTAACTCTCCCACGAGCAAAATGGTCAAGGAAGTTATATACCGACAAAAGTCCTCCCCGTGGGAATTGATGACCTGCAGATATGATTACAGGGGAGATTGTTGTTTCAACCTCGATTGCCAGGCATGTCTGCTCAAGCTGGGGGGTGGGGGAAGAGTTTGATTTTTGTTGTCATTGTTTATTTCTATTGAAGCCGCATCAAATCTTTCAGTATCAAGATTAACAAATTCTGTAGGGGAATATGATTGTTGTTTCATTTATATTTATCCCATATTCATTTATGATAATAATGTCAAGATTTAGCTTTGAAACAATGTTTCTAAATACTTGAGCTTGTGTTCCCATCCCTTTACATTCATACTCGGCATCTTCAGTTTTCTTTTTATCCATTTTGTAGTTAGTTTATGGCTTGTCAAGCACTAATTGGGAGCAAATTATTACAATTCTCTTCTGTCCAATTACGAAGTTCCAGGAATGGGAGGAGGGGTTTACAGCATCCGGGTCTTTTTATGGTTGAACTAACCTTGCGAGACAGTCTGATGTATGTACGAAGTTGACTTTACCCATTCTTGAGTTAGACCATCCTCCACCTGATGGTAAGGGATGGGGTCATCGCAGTCCCATTTTAACTAAGGGGTACTAATCCTTCTATGATTTCAGCAGAGTCTCTCCTCGTGACTCGATTCTTCTCGGTGCCAAATAACATTCTTCAGATTTATTTTTCTACCACGGAAAATATATCTCGGTTCTTTTGAGCTTCTAGGTATCGATCTGAACTTTGACCTACCCTCGTTGGTAGAGTAGTGTTGGTAAGCATATTATTCATCTATTAGCAAACGTTCTCAGTGGGATAAGGTTTGCTATATGACCATAATATAGGCATAGTTTTTATTTTGGATATGCAGAAAAGTCTTCTGGCCTTTATCTTCATTTATAGCAGCCTCTTCTACTTGTACATACGTCACGTTTTTATTCCATTCTTCTCCTAAGTTCTCTTGAGCTGGATTAATTTTGATAATCTCTCTTTATTAAGCATGGCATTGACAGTATCAGGCAACCTCCTTTGTAATTTAGTCAATTTTTAAATGAATTCTTGCATTACCCCAATTATGTCCCTCTAATCCCTATTCTGAGCCTAGAATTACTCAACTGGAGAATCCGCCGCCCAAGACATCTGGGCGGCGGATTCTCCAGTTGATCCGGATTTTGTTACCCCATTTTGTAACAGTGAAAGCAGGTTTCACATATATAAACTCTTCTCTTCCAATCTGTTGGGGAAAATTTTCGCATGGGTGCGAGGCAAGCAGATTTCCAATGCCTTTTGTGTCATATCTGTTTCCGGAAACACAATTATAAATACTTCAAAAGCATTAGCCCTCTTCAACTCTATTGATGTAAGGTCAACCATATTTTTCTCCTACATTGTCCTTCTATGTATTGTTTCAGAACTTTTGTTTACAATCTCCCAAACTCTCCTATTCTGTCTCCCTCTCGAAGCAGCTACTTTTCACACTCCAACATCCTGAGGTGGAGCAAAGGTAACGGTCGAGCTGCCATTTAACTTTCTACTTATAAGCTGAAAACATCAGTGTAGGGAGAAAATTTTGTTTAAGTCCTAAAGGTTAGAAGGATAGACATCGTAAGATGAGTTGGACCTCGTTATCCGCATCAAGTTCCGTGAGAAACAAGTATTTCTCCCTCTCTTTCTCTCTCTCTATCTCTCTCTCTCTCTCTCTCTCTCTCTCTCTCTCTCTATATATATATATATATATATATATATATATATATATATATATATATATATATATATATATATATATATATATATATATATATGAAGAAGTGGAAAGTTTTATGTGAGAATAGGAGTGAAAAGAATCAAGATCTCTGTTCTCATGCGCGTGGGCCACAAGAAGTCCGACATCGTCAAGAGGCTCAAAGTTAGCCGGATGACCGTCCACAGGGTTGCGGATAAGCACAAGAACGGAGAAGACCTTAAAGATCGACCCTGTTTATGCTCACCTCAAGTTGTAAACCGTTTGGCAATGAGATAGGCCTGCGAACGTGCTCCAATGTCGTCAAAGAGATGACAACAAGAGCTTCAGGTGTGTGGAAAGGCCTCTTTTAACCGTCCGTATTTGAGAACAACGTCGGGAATGATGTCCGTGCCTTTTCAATGACTTGAAGAATCATTGCAATCGAATTCTCTTTTTTTTTAGGAAAAATCTATCACGGCCGGTCCGGTCATCAACAAACAAAACAACCGCGGGGTCAGCTTCGGCTATAACCTCTCCGATGTCCACTACGTGTCCACGACCAAGCACCCGGCCTCCGTGATTAAGCTTGTCATCGTGGCTTCGAATGGCGAGAAGATGCCGCTGGTGTTGTTCGCAGCCGGTTAAAGGCTCATCTCAGTCAAGGACAGTGACCTCATGGTGACGAAAGTCTGCCCTGGGAAAGAAAGATTACGAAGGACTATTTCTTTCAGCAGGCCGTTGACCCGACCTACAGTGCCAAGACCGTGCTAAGAGTGATTGAGGTCGAACATGAACCTTTGGCCGCTGCAATCGCCCCATTGACTGCAACGAAGGAAAGGCCTGCAAGGTCTGTCACAGCAACGTCGACGATCTGACGTCCTCCCAGCATAAGGTAAGACTTCGTCTACAACGTGTGCACGACCTTTGGGTCTTGCCTTGAGCTCATGTTCGCCGACGAGGGTGGATACATTGATTAATATTACAATTTAAACACATTTTCATGTGTTAAAACAATAAAAACGTGGATAACTACACCAAAGCACTCATTCCTCTTTTGTGAAGGTCGTAACGAGTATAACAGGACTTTTGCAATACCTGGTAATATTTTGCGCCTTGTGTTAATCTTATGTACATAAGGCGTCCGTTGTCAGGAGCATTTATTCATAAAGAAAGAAAATGGCTTTGGATTAATAGAACCATCATTGTTCAAAGAAATATTAAACGGACAACATCCAATTTACGAAATTGGTAAGAGGAAGTTGAATTGATCCTGGGTTTAGTCATTAGTATATTTTTGCCATAATAAGCAGCGCTAGGGATAAAGGAGGTTGTCCTAAATGGGGTAAATGACCAGGAGAATTTGGATACAAGCAGGTGCTTTTATTAATTTAAGGTACTGGTTTCAAAATGTAAAAGTTGACACTCAAAAAATTGGACAAATGGAAAATCAAATTTTTGCAACAAAAAATTCATTATTTATTTCAGCAGGCCGTTGACCCGGCCCACAGTGCCAAGACCGTATATTTTTGTCATAATAAGCAGCGCTAGGGATAAAGGAGGTTGTCCTAAATGGGGTAAATGACCAGGAGAATTTGGATACAAGCAGGTGCTTTTATTAATTTAAGGTACTTGTTTCTAAATGTGAAAATTGACACTCAAAAAATTTGACAAATGGAAAATAAAATTTTTGCAACAAAAAATTCATTATTTTACAACCGCTTTTGGTAGCATACTTTTTTGACCAATAATTTGAATTTTATTCCACCTTACGAGAAACGGCCGTAAATTGCTTTATAAACTTTTAAGATCTTATAAATGTATAGAAGTTTCACGTTTCCCACTTAATTGTTATTAATGAAATTTCATTAGGTCGAATCATCTTTACCCTAAATAACGGATAACTTTTAACGAATAAATGAAATTGTTAACCGTCTTTACTTTATAAGTGACCCGTTTTTTCGCATAATTGACTACACTCCGTCGACTTTGAGCACCACTCAATAAGTGTAACATCAGAGAAACATCGTTTTCACATCTGTCGAATTTCATTATTTCATACACACAAATTGGGACCGGAGCTTAACATCCAGCTGATGGTTACAGATGTTATAAATCATAATAGAAATCACGTCGAGAGGAATTGTGACTTCCATTTCAATTCGTCCATCCAATGAAGGTTTCAATTGAGTTTGAATGGCTCTTTTATCCTTCTTTCGGACCGAGGCAAAAGGCGGCAGATGCCTCGTCAATTAATCGAACGAAATCTCAGCCAGATTATTTTAGTGGATATTTTGGAAATGGAGGGGGGGGGGGGGAAGAAAATTCGAACATTACCCCTTAAAATGGGTATCATTTTCTTAATTAGTTATAATGTTAATTAAATCTAATCAAATAGTACGTTTATGCATACGTATAATGCAAGGGTAGACAGACTAGAATCTAATTAACTTAATTATTAAAGAAATATGAAAATTCTTCCAAACATTTGGGAGAGAGAGATGAAGTAAAAGAAAAAAAGGGGAAGAAGAATAAAAGAAACTTGCCACAAAATAATAAGTGAAGAGAATTCTTTGACTTAAATGAATCAATTCCAGTTCATTCAAAAATTCTTAAAAATAAAAGAGCAAATTAAATTATTGCGATAGATAAATAGACCGTTTTCGAGAAGAGGTCAAATATTTAGCCCCATTTATCCCCTCCTTGGTTCTCCTAAATGTCATTTCATCGTATTGATTTGGGCCCCCCAAAATTGAGTCCATCAAGTCAAAACAGTCTCGTTCGAAGCCAAAGAACAAAATATTGAAATCTAAATTTCCTTAAAATTTCTCGTTTAATTTCGATGGAAATTTACCGACTTCTTCTTTGAAATTTACCTCCTTTAATCACCAAATTCCATTGCATAGAACCACGGATCTTAGAAGTTTAGAGGAGAATAAATATGTATTTGATGAAAGGGTGTGTTCAGAACTAGAGAACGAGTAACTCTCTCTTTGCACTAGAAATCCATAATGTGTTTATTGGAACATTGATCAACGGTATCAATGGTATCAATCAGGATGACAAGGAAGATTAAAGGTGGGCAAATAGCTCAGAAAGCAAGTTGTCCAGTGAGAACTTGAAGGAGTGACTGTGTAACGTTTCGAGGCATTCTAGTGTATCATAAAGTGAGTCTCTACCTAAATTAAAGTTCCATGAGGATAAAGAGTCCTGCGACTCGATCAGATAAATGGGGGTCCCGCAAAAACGAGTCCCGGTGAAGATTAACGATGAAACGGATACCGATGAAAGACCTATTTGGGACATCAACCGGTATTTAACGTCAAATGCCCGAGAACGTGAACTTTAACGTGTCTCTCTAAACTGTCTCATGGGGCTGTAGAAAGGTTTTACTTATACCCCCCCCCCCATCCTAAAAGAAGTCGGTCATATGTCAAAAGAATAAAGCGGCTAAGTTGGCCTTCGCAACTGAGCAATTCTGAAGGAGTGCAGAAAAGTGAACAAATGTTTTTAGGCAACGAAATCAATTTGTTTTTTTGAGTTTAGATGGAAAGCAGCGTGTCAAGCGTCATAAAGGTGAAAGATTGAAACCCATACACACGAAAATCGCGGTCAATTTTGAAAGAGACAGCGTTTTGGTGTGGGGCACGTTTTCAAGTGCTGGATTCTTTCCACTCGTCCATTCACGCGATAAAGCAAATGTGGTTTTCTCTCTCCCAAAAGCATGAGTGCGTGAACCAGTTATCGAGGAGTAGAAAGCTCCGTCCCACACAACAACGATAAAGCTGTTCCTGGATGATGAAAATATCAACGCGATGAACAGGGAGGCGCAGAACCCCGATTTAATCCCCATAGGAAACCTATGGAAGAAATTCAGCGAGAAGGATATGGCTCGAAAACCGATGAATGTATAGGATCTTTGGCAAAGACTGGAAGAGGAAGGGAATAAAATGACGCACAACGAGGAAAGGGAAACTGAAATCATTTCAGTTTCGATTTCAGTTTATTATTTCCACAAAAACCTGTTTCGATTTCAATTTCGGTTTGCACGGAAATTTCAATTTCAATTTTTGTCGATATAAGTTTTTCTATATCGATTTGAAATAAGTTTCGGCTTCGGCTTCGATTCTTCAATTAATCCTATTTTACACAGGAAATGTGAACAAAATGGACAAAGTGGAGGATTTAGAATATTTACTATACAATCTCTAAAATAATAAACATCAAAAAATGAGAAAAGAGAGCATAAATAAGGAGGAATATAAAAATGTGGAACTCATATATGTATACATGATGCAATATTATATTGTCAATAAAAATCAATTATCGTTTCCAAATTTAAATCTTTAATCTAAATTTAATTTGGTATTAAAATAACATCTAATGTTTAAAATATTCTTTAAGTTTTCAGGCAATAAATTATTTCTTGTTTCACTCAAAATAAATTTCAATGATCAAAATAATCTTTGCAAACGGATCTCTGTCCTTGGGACACAATGAACAATTAATGCTAATTTATAAATATTTTTGTGTTTCTAAATCAACACTGACATATATTTCTCCTTTTCAGCTGTGTTGAGCCCCGAATGTAATAGAAAGAGGTGAAAGATTATAAGATATCCTCGAAAAAAAGGCGATAAACGCTTAATGATCCTTTCGCTTCCAATCCTTTTGGTCTCCGTTTCTAAATCCAAACTCACTGTCCAGTTCCGAATCTTTCGAGCCTCGAATATATATTTAATACCTGTCAAAGTGGAAAGGGAGAAATATTAGACAAGCGTAAAGTTTATTGTTCATCTTTATTTTATAGTTTCATTTTTGCTATTCTCGTATAGTCGTTTCCTTTAAATTCGTCAACAAATATCTTAATTTTAAATGGAATATTTTACCGGTTTCAATTTTGATTTCAGTTGTGGTTAATATTTTCGATTTCACTTTAGTTTCCATTTCTAGAAAATATCGATTTTATCGGTTTTGGATTTCGATCAGATTTCCCACCCCTTCTTTGAAATAAGATGTGTTCAACTCATTCAGAACAATTACATGCACAATTCTTATTTACAATTTTGTTCAATTGTATAAGATATGCTATTTTCTTGTTATGGCTGCAATTATACTTATTGTTATCTAGTTTTGGGCACAACCTTTCACCAAATACACATTAATTTTCCGCTTACTCCTGTGTTTAATGCTTATTTTGACGTATATAAATTTTATGGGGACCCACATAAAAATATCATCCCAAGAAAACAACCCAATTATACTCCTCTGTTTGCGCGAGAGAAGGAAGGAAAGAACGACGCCAAAACCGACCCTCGTTCTTGTAACTTCTCTCAAATAAACATTTGTCTGTATTCCGCGTCTTAATTTCACAATTGGGGTTTGGAAGCCTCAAGATGGGGGCGGACGCCAGTTTGTCCTCTAGTTGCTGGAAGCTGGAAGTGGCCTTGGGGTTCCAGACTAGGGGAGCTGGGGACCTTTTCTGCAACATTGCACACAAGGGGGCAAAATTGGCGATGAACCTTCGGTAGAACGAGGCCGATCCCATAAATGTCGGGAGCTGTTTCTTACTGCGGGGAAGGGGCATTTCTACTATGGCCCGATCCTTTTCTTCCTGGGGGCCCATTCGGTTCTTCCCGATATGGAACCCGAAGTATTTGATTGTATCGTAAGCGAAGTGGCACTTAATGGGGCCAAGGGTGATTCCATGCTCACGGAGCAGGGTCAAAAGGGCTCGAAGGGCGATCAACTGCTGGTCCCATGTAGTAGTATCGACGTATAGATTGTCAAAGTAAAATGACGCATGGGGTAGGTGGTCCACAGTTCTTCTCATCATCTCGTCGTAATTGCTGCATGCAGTTACAAGCCCGAAGGGGAGGCGCTTGAACTGCATAAGTCCTTTGTAGGTGGGGAACTCCGTGTATTTTTGTGCGCTTTCACGGAGAGGAATCTGATAATAGGTCTTGCAGAGATCTAATTCTGAGATGTACTTGTCCTCCTCGAATAAATGAAGGTTCTCGTCAATGAGGGGGATAGGTTCGGCGTCGAAAACTGTCAGAGTTTAACTTTCTGAAGTCTACGCACATTCGGAAAGACTGGTCGGGTTTTCGAACCATAATGATAAGGGAACATAAATCCGATGTCCAGTGCTCGATCATATCGAGTTTGTACAAGTTATCCACCTTAGAATTGAAGGCCCGACTCAGCTGGATGGGAAGAGGATACTGCTTCGTACGGACAGGTTTTTGGAGAGTAAGCACGATGTCATTTTCAAAGTGTTTTGCACGGCCGGGGGTCTCAGAAAGGACTTCACCAAAGTCGTTCATCACCTGCTGCAGCTGACTATTCTGGTGAGGGGAGGATGATTCTGGGGCCTCAGGTATAGATGAGAGAGGGTAGTCGCCATCTTGTTCGATGCAGACCACTTGGATAACGTTGAGGGGGTCAGAGAGGTACGACGCTTCAATGGGGGACTCTTTTCAAGAGCCACAAAATTATTACCAATTGCACGGTGGTGGTATTTCTTCAACATATTTAGTGGAATACCTTATCCCCAGAGGGGGTACAGATAAGATAATCCACGGGTCTTTTGGCCTCGAGGACGGGGAAGAGTCCTTTCCACTGATTAAGCAGCTTGTTGCTCTCCGTGGGAAGTAGTAACAGCACCTCATCGCCAGGCTTAAATCTTCTTTCCTTTTATTTTAGATTGAAACTGGTTCTATATTTCTCCATGTTCACATCTGCTTTCTTGTAAGCGATGTCCGCGAAGGTAACCAGGCGTTTTCTAATGTCCAGGAGATAGGAGTAAAAGGAGGGAATTTCTCTATCTAGTTGGGGGTTAGCAAAGAGTTCTTTGAAGATGCAGAGGTGGCCTCGCATATTATGGCCATGCAATAATTCAAAGGAGGTAAAACTGAGGGTCCTGTGGGGGATCTCCCTGTACGCAAAAAGTGCTACAGGCAAGTAACGATGCCACTCTTGGGGCTGTTCGAGACAAAGCTTCTTCAGAATGGACTTCAGGGTGCCATTCAATTTTTCGCAAATAACATTTGCAGCTGGGTGGAAAGGAGTGGTAAACAGGGGCTTTACCATTAGGTGTTTTCCGACATACTCCATAAGCACGGAGGTAAACTGTCTGCTTCTGTCGGACAACACCTCCTTCGGGATGCCTACTCGGGTAAAAAATGGATATTAGGGCCTCAGCATGGGTCACACTATCAATCCTCTTAAGGGGGACTGCTTCGCGAAAACGGGTGGCAAAATCTACGAGGGTAAGGACGTACATGTGTCCTTCACTTGACGGGGGGTGAATTGGGCCAATAAGGTCAATGGCCACTCGGGAAAAGGGATCTGTTATAATGGAGCTTTACTGAAGGGATGCTGGCTTGACGCGCCCTTTGGAAGATGGCTTTTGACAGACATCGCACGATTTGCAGTAACCTGCTATATCGTTGGCCGCACCTGGCCAAAGGAAATACTTAAACACCCTCTGGGAGGTTTTATTATTACTGAAGTGTCCGGAGAAGAAGCAATCGTGCGCGAGCCTAAGAACTTGAGGGACGTTTAAACAGGGGACACATAAGGACTGGGATACGGGGTCAGTTCCTTCAAAACAGGAGCGTACAGAAGATCATCCCTTACGATGTAGGATACCTTCTTATCTCTGCGGGTGGAATTTTGTGCCTGATTTTGTGCTTTGTCCCAAAGAGGTAGGAGAGTTGCGCACCCCTTCTGGGCGCAGGCAAAATCTTCGCTCGAGAGAACGTCAAACTCCTGATCGACGGGGGTTTCCAAGGAAACGGGAGCATGGGCTTCTTTTGCGGCCTGAACCCGCGTAATAACGTGCTGTGCCACGGTGCCGCGGGTAACCTGGGGCTCTGACCAATGAGAACCGAGCACACCTTGATTGGGGCCGTACCACTTCGGCCCAACCAGTCATATATGCACACTCCATGTGGCATATAACAAGCTATTCGCTCGGCCCAGATAATCGTGGACCACTGCGAATTTTGGGGGATCGGGACCAACCGGAGGGAGTAAATCCTGAGATACGACAATGCAGATGCAGCCGGTGTCCCGAACAAGGGTGGACACGCGACATCCATTGATGGTTCTATTCTCGAACTTTAAACCAACGGGGGAGCTCTTATTGAAAAGAAAACTAACGTGGTGACCGGGGGGTGCTGATGGAGGAGAGAGGATTAGGGGTTTCCGGGATAGGTGATGGGGGGCAGGAGCGGTACTAATTTGGTGCACCTGTTGAGAGGGTGCACTTCTGAAATATTACCTCTGGGGGCAGTTTGTACGCACATGGTGTGGAATTGCACAGGAGAAACAGATTATTGACCTTCGGGGGATAGGGGGGTTACGATGACGAAGGGGGCGTCGTAATTAGAGGCTTGATATCCCTGGGTTCCGATGGAGGGAGATTTCTGGGCTTCGAGGGGCCAGGGATCTTTACCAATTTGGGGGTATTCCTTGGAGGGAATCTAGAATTACCGAACTTGGACTTGGGGGACGATGGTGGAGGCTTCTTGTTATTCTTAGGGTATAAATTATGGCTAGAGGCGTACACGTCTGCTTCTTTCAAGCGCTGTTTGCATGTGGAACAGCGCTTGTCCTTTACAAACGAGCCTACTTTGGGGGGCCAAGAGAGCCCAAATTTGGTCTTTTAATACAAAGTCCAGAAGGGACTCGTATTCTGGGGAGACTTTGCATGACTCAAGCCAAAATTGGAGGTTCTTTTAAAGGATAAAGCCAAACTGACGGAAGTTTTGTCCAGGGTGGATTCTCTCTTGACGGAAACGACTACGGTAAAAGTTTGGTCCCATATTTACGGCGGCGTGGAGTTCGGAATTGATGGTGGAATAATCCACTGTGGCTTCGGACGGAAGGAAATGAAGATTTCGCGTAGCGGGGTATTAAAAAGATGAAGTAATTTGGCGACACCATCTGACTCGATATCCCAATTATTAATTTCGATGAGCTTTTGCAAATGTGTGAGGTAGTACCCGAAGTCCTCTTCTGCCTGAAAGCTGGGAGCTTAACCGATGGGGACTGCGGAAACTCTGTCTGGGAGCTAACTAACATTGTTTCCAATCGATTTTGGGTTTGCTCTAGCTCGTGTTGTCTAATCCTCTCGCGTTCTTCCATCTCTGCTCTTTCTTTCTCTCTTCGTTCTGCTATCTCTCTTTCTCGTTGTTCTTTTTTTAATGTTCTTATCTCCTGTCTGTCATTTCTCTCTTCTTCCTTCCCTAAGATAGGAAGTGCTTCCCAGTGAGGCCTAACGACTCACCTTGACTTTTAAATCGTTCAAACAAAGACATCGTCTTAAAGGTTAGCTTGGAAAAATGTAGCACGCGAAAAAAAATGTTTCGTTAACTACAAAATAACTAAATTGCGGTTCAATTTGGAATAAACGGTCCTTGGGACGGGTTTAAATCCCTTAACCCATTAAAGGCCATAATGATTCTGTAAGGAATTTTAATTTTATCTTGGCAGATCTTTTCTTCAGAATACCTTAGAATAACGTTACAACAATTGAATAATTAATTTTTACTTATCTTGGGCCTAAAAGATGGCGTCCCATTTTGGGGACATTGGCCGTCACACATAGTTTTTAGGGTAAAAAAAGTTAAAAGTTTCGGATTTGTTTATATCTATTTTTCTATGAAGAAAAAAAAAATGTAAACAAACTATATATCAAAATGAAATTATGTTTCAATTCTTTTCATAATGTAGACGTAATAATGAACAATGGAAAATAATAAACCAACTGACATAATGAAAAAATAGTGAAATAAATTGAAAAAGAGAAAATATTTAGTTTTGGAACAGAATTATATCGTTCACGCATAATAAAGGCCCTTCTTGATAAGTATGGTCATGGTGAATTGCTGCACTTCATCAATATTATTTAGTGTGGAAAGTTGCAAAGCACAAATCATGGAGTGGAACATCACAACGACTGCAAATTCTCTTTGTTTTCTTCCCACACAATGCACAGCGACGTTGTGTCTGAATTGGCATCACAAAGTGATTTCCTTGATCAAACCTGATATCTTCACTTACTTTTCCTCCCAAAAGTCTACTTCTTTGTGGGTCAGGGCGTTTACGGCTTGATGGAGAAGGCTTTGAAACATAAGCCAAAACAATTTTCCTTCTTGCATCTAGCAGGGAGAGTGTCACACCTGGATTTACATGTTGATAAACTCTGCAAGAGTTCGCAATAGCAATGTCAAGCAGTTGCGTAAACAGTAGGAACCACCATTTCTTCCCACGTATTCTGACTCCTATATAAGGACACTTGTTTGTCTAGTAGGTCTACCCCTCCCATTGATATGTTGTATTCTGAAATAACTTTTGGGATTTGCACTCCTATTTCCTTTTTGAGTTTCTGAGAATAGCGTGTAGCAGTACCAGTTGGGAAGACCTGACTGTAATTTGTAGCAACTGCAATTGCAATGTTGTCATGCCATTTTGTGACTAAAATTTCATTGCTAGAATCAAATCTATAGTCTATGAACCCTCTTTATGTTGTTTTCCCCATTACTTTCGATGGCATAAGTGGTCATTTTTTTGTACGATTTTCACGAATTGTGCCAGTTGCCTTCAAACTCCTATCTTCCAGTTCTTTCAAGGTATCAATGGTTGTAAAGAAATTATCAAAAAAGATTTCGTGATTTGCATCTTCAGCTTCAGGAATTACTACTGCTGTTTGGTTATTTATAACCTTCATTCCTAGAAGTCCACTGTTAGGTTCACTGCCCTTACCCAGATATGGCGAAAAGTTGTATAGGTATCCGTCGGAACCACAAAGACACCAAAACTTGTAGCCAAATTTGATTGGCTTACCCCTCATAAACATTTTAGCAGAATGCATGCCATAATTCCTTATCATCATTTCATCGATTGACAAATGGGAATCAAAAATGCCAAATTTCTGAAAGTTTTCTCTTAGAGCATCTAGATATGGTCTCAGCTTATACATTTTATCATTTTTATCAATGTTGGCATTCTCATTCAAGTGAAGAACCTTCTTATTTCCTTCAACCTTTGTCTCGACATAGCATTGTAAACAATTGGCACTCCTGCATCTGGCGATTGCTCCCAGTAGATATTTTGTTGAAGAAGTTTATGGTACCCACTAAACAGAATAATTCCTAGAAATATTTTCATCTCTTCAATGTTGACAGAAAAATTAGGATTATTTTTCTGCTTAGCATATGTCATACTCTGCTCAACAATAAACTCCAATAACTCATCAGTCAGAAATTCTTCAAAAATGTTACAAATGCTTTTACCCTGCAGCCTATCTAGTTTGTCATAACTATTTTGAGAGGGCAGATTCATTACACCTTTATATTTTGGAGAACATTTTTTCCATTTGGGAATCGAACTGGTGTCAATTTTTCTACGCTTACCTGAAGGAGGTTAGGTTGCTGAAACCCCAGTTGATTCAATTTCTTCACCAACATTGTTGCGAACAATCAACTCCAGTCTACCTGCAACATCTTGAAGAATGCTTTCTTCAGGGAGGTCTTCATCATTGATAGCTTCATCATCAGACATTTCATCTGGACTTGGAGGAATAATTGCAACCTCCACGTTTTCATTCCATGCTTCATCATCACTCAAGTTCATTAGCGCATTGGCAACTTCATTAGTTGTCAATAAAGATCTTCGTGTCATAATAGTAAGGAGTAGGCCTCTGAAAAAGAAATAATAACATCATATACCAAGTTTTCATCTTGAAATGTGATTATATATATATATATATATATATATATATATATATATATATATATATATATATATATATATATATAATATTATATGTACATATATAATAATATATATAAATAATAAATGTTGGAGATTATTAATAAAAGGCCTAGTGTGTTAATTTTGCATTAAATAATTATAAATGAAAACAAACAAATGACTAGACCATTTAGATCAAATTGCCAATATCCCCAAAATAGGACGCGAAATTCTAAACAACACAATACTTACATTTTATATTTTACAAATCAGTTGAAGCTTTTCTCGTGTTCTCTTATAACCAATGTACACCATTAACACAACTGACCTTCCTCCTATGCAGATAGTGAGGAACTGAGGGCATTCATGCGTTAGCGTGGATACTCACAAAAAATCGAGCGACTTTGGCGCCATCTGGTGATAATAGTTGTCAACCATATACGATTATTTTTATGGGATACTTTGATATGATTGTGAAATACATTCTCAAAAATAAAAATAAATAATTAATCATTCCTGTAATGATTCTACCAACCTAAAATGTGGTCTCAAAATTGGGACATTGGCTGTTAATGGGTTAATCCGTTCGGGCAATTAGCTTGGATTCAGCGGCGCTGATTCCGAGAAATTTCACACACAAATTAATCAGTCCCACACAAAAAAATAATAAAATCTCGAATTAAGCTGAACACACTTTCGGACAGAATAAAAAAACAATAACAAAAGGGGAACACGAATAATAGGAGGGAACTAATAAAGGATTTCAAAGGTATCAAGAAAATAAACTTAGGGTAATCCAACACCTATGACACAGTTTAGATCAATAATATATATATATATATATATATATATATATATATATATATATATATATATATATATATATATATATATATATATATACATATGTCGTAGTATAGCCGACTATCCAATACAATATCTATTATTAGTATGAAGGGGGACCATCCAAAGAGTGAACGATACGTTGATGGGCAGATTATAAGGGTGGTCAGGTTGAGACGTGAGGTCAATTCACTTAACTAATCAGGTTGAGTTTGAGGTTAATGAGATTTGAATAACGTGGCCGAGAGTGACGTTTAGGTTATTTAAAGATAAACATAATAAAATATAAATTTTATTTACAAATTAAAATTAATCAAAATTATATAAAGGGAAATAATAATTAGCTAATGATTTAGCGTTACCGATGGGAAAATCTAAATTCAATTAATTAGTTTAGAGCTACTTGCTCTGATCCAAATGGGCTCACTAGGTAAAAGTGGAAAAGGAGCTTATGGGTCAGAGGGCAACGGCAACCTCACAGGAGACTTGAGGGAAAAGTAGGGGCTCGGTGAGACGATCTTGTCGGCGTCTTCAAAGGAGTGATCTTCGTCAGGAGAAGAGTGGGTAGGACGCGTATGGTCGGCACCTTACTTCCGGGGATGTGAAGGCGTAAGTTATAACCCTAGCTGGTGCTCGAGGGGGGAGCTGGAATCCTTGGGGTGATTCTCGGGAGAGGAATTGCTACCTCAGAGTAACTTCGACGGGGCTGGCTGCTTCAAGGACTCGAAGGAGTAATCCGGCGCAGCTACTCAAGAAGACGGCGGGGGCAGTGGCTTCAGTTCGACCGTGGATGCTTTACCGGGGAGAGAGTGTCCAGACTTCGGCTGGGTACACACCGACTTGAGACGAGTGATGTCTTCTGCGAGCGAGCCTTGTCTTTACTGCCCTTCCCAGGCAGAAAAAAAGCGGGAGATGAGGAATAACCCCCACTTTGGGCAATTCCCAGGGGGCAGCTCGAGGCGCCAACTGTCGGATTGTACGATAGGGGGGGGGGAGCATCTGAACTTGCTTCGTCATGTGACTCTCGGACACGTGGGGTGTGTCTACCCACGTGGCTTCCTGCAACGTGATAAGCGTTGAGAAGCAGGGAGAAAAAGGGGTATCTTTCTACAGTAGGAAAAGGAACAAAGAATAAATAATGGCGTAGGCGAGTTGCGAACAGCTTCCCACCTCGCTGGAGCACTGTTGCAAGCGTTGAATCCACTCGGTCATCCTGAGACTAAAAAAAAAGGGGATTCATTCCAGTCATTAGAGTAGTTAGTCGACGTAGTGATGACTGGAGTAGAATGAATCATTATGTAAGTCAGACTAATCAATCATCAGTCAATCGGAAAACAACTGAGTGGCAATGTCTCTTAAGAGCTACGGGAGTCTTGCTATCACTCACTTCGCTACAACCTTCTGCTCGGCCACAATTTTCCTTCTCTCTTTTTCTCTCTCTCACAAACACACACACACACACACACACACACTCTCTCTCTCACAAGCACCCACACATTATCTCTCACACACACTCTCTCTCTCTCTCATCTCGGTGCGACTACGAAACTCCTTCAACTGAACACTCAGTTCAAGTGCAATAACAATTAATCATCATAAATTCTATAGCAATAAATCTGTAGATATTTCCGTTTTGTTTTGCTCCTCCCGGGGCCCCGCGCGGCTGAAAACGAGTATTTTATTCTTAGGAGAATCAACAATAAAAAAATATAAAAGAAAATTAGTGAATATTGAAAAAATTAAATTCTAATTAATCTTAGGTGATTTTAAGCCACCAAATTACAGCTAATTCCCACCAAGAGAGTTCTCGGATCACTTTCATAACGGACGATTGAAAAATCGGTCGAATAAAATTATGCCAACTCTTTCTTCGGTCGCCCTCGGCCCTCTCTACATTTATAAGTGCCTCGAACTTTTGCATTTTTGTCTCTAATCATCATTATTTACCTCTATCACCTTAGTCCCTAATCATCATTATCTACCCTAAACATGCCGGGCATAGGAAATAAAGCCTCTTGTGAAAGTTCTTCGTTTCGGTGAAGATCAGGACGAAGAGGCAAGGTGAAGATGCGGTATTTTCATTTCGCTCTACGACTCTCTCGTGAATGCTAGCTGTAATCTATGTCTAAATATCTACTACACATCTAAGACGCTAAAATACTGTGGTCATGTATTCTTTAGAAGAACCCTTCATTCAGGCCCTTGCAAATTTAGCCCCTTGAAGCCTCTCTAATTCTTTGCATAATGAGTTGGTGGTTTTTCGTTTATGAAGAGGCCACAGCCAATTTGGATCCCATTTCAGCTTGAATCTGTTTTCACGCAGAAGGAAAGGCTTTTCTCTCTTGAACCATTTTAATGCTTAGGTAATCTTAGGATAATTAAAATTATACCCCAAATTACACAGTTAATTGTAGTAATCGCGGATAGGATTATTTTTGTTGTGGTGAACATAGTAGGGAATTATCTGGTTTATTGCAGGTTAAATGAAAGAAAACGATTGAAAAGTAAGGTGGAGTAGTAGAAGAGAAACGGGAATGGGGTAATTCAGGCTTGTTATAAACCTCCATCCCAAACTAGAGCCATTATCGGAGTGTGTGAAGCCCCAGCACAGACCAGGCATGAGTGAACGGAAGCTAGTCAGTGACTAGCCTACAAAATTACTCGCCGACCTAGACGAAAGAGGAGAAGTCGTTCTTAAAGAAATGGGGGAAGTGGCAAATGTGCGATGTTTACAAGGAATAAAAAAAAGTTATGAGACGATTGGGAGCGTTGGGGACGGAAGGGCATACCGCTCCTTCAGGTTTCAGTTGTAGTCGGAGCCTGGGCTTGTTCCTGCTCCCCCCTCCCCAGGCCCATGGTTAGACCTAAGATTCCTGACCAAAAGTAAGTTCAGAAGAATTGCGCGCCCTTTGACAGGTCAGGTGACCTCCTTGACCCGTCTCCCCCCCCACTCACCTCACCTCCAATTCCATCGCTTTCCCTCCGCTCCTCTCTTCGGGACCCTCCCGGTCGGGGACGATCATGAATATTCAAGAAGCAGGCGCGGATCCAAGGGGGCTACGGGGCTGACCCCCCCCCCCTCAATTTCTGACCCGAGTATTTTTAGGTTTCTTTTTTAAGCCATACTTGTCTTCTGCTATTCAGAAAGAGTTATGTAATAATAAAGAATATAAATGATTATTTTTTAAACCAATGCGATCGAATGTATCTTATATGATACATGTCTAAAATAGAGGGGAATCTCAAAGGTAATTATTAAATTCAGTATTATTCCTTCGCTGAGAAAATCTAGATCTACTCAGACCCCTCAGAGGGAGGAATTAAGGTTACCCCCCCCCCATTTTTATTCTGGGGGTGCCACTGTCCAGAAGCCCACGCTATAATTTTTTACCAATAGAATTTATTAAAATGACTTATGTTTACTATTTTCAAACAAGTAGGTGCTTAAGGGGGGCGGGGGTGAAAGACCCTTATTGTTATGGAATATACTGTGGAAATTGAGCCAGACAGATGTTGTGTATGATAGTACATATTAAGGATTGGGCTGAATGATTTAGGGAATGGAATCGCAGGTGTGTGATGCTAAGACGACTTCTTCATCAGCAGAGTCATTTTAATTTCTGGGTCATCGATTTCCTATCCATCGTTTTATCAGATTCTTTCAGACAGATAACGACAATTATCCGTTTAAGACATTTACTAATCTTAAATAATATTATATAATTCCTGTCCTGAAAAGGCGGCAATATTCAGATAATAAAGGATATTACATGATTAAATCATTTATTGTTATCAAACCCCTTAATATACGATTACCCCATACGAGAGGTTTTTAGAGTAGTATAAAATGGAAACTAATGAACATGGCGCTGTGTGGCAGTACCTTCCGACTCTTATTGGCACGAAATAATGTCTGGCGGTGGTTTATGCACATTATCTTGTCCTCTTTCTGTTTCCCTTTAAGAAATGAAGGCACCTGTTCTATTTGGCACTCTTTGCAGAAGGAAATCTCTCGAGGGAAATTCCTCCCAACCTTTCTTCTCTTTGCTGCCTCAAATGCACAGCGAAAGAAACGGGCGCGTATTTCTCCATTGTGGCTTGTCGTAATTGAATGTTAGTTGTATTTTGTAGACAGAAACTAGAATCGTGAAACAGTACAACGCACTCGGAGAGATTCAAGCATTTTTCTTTGAAAAAGCATAACGACGAAAGTCAAAAATTTGCATTCTACACGAATTGAAAGTGATCGTAAGAAGAGATTTGTGATTGAGTTTAAATGGTGGAGGAGAAAAGACGGATATTTTATCAACTCAGTGGATCGTACTTATTTTTGTGGCCATTTGTATCTCTGAATTTCTATATGTGGTTGTCTTTATCCATTTGAAAATAAGTTGGTACACAAAACAAGGTTTTGACTTTGCCTTTACTTTACTCGGAGAAAGAGATTGAATTCTTCTCTCATTTATGGGGTGAAATGCGAAATTTTTAGGCATCCAAGTGGCACATTTTTCCCATACGGTGATTATTTAGAGTTCGTGAGACACATTTTTATTGTTTCTAAAGAAATTGTGAAGTAGGCATTAAAACGACTCAAAATGGGCAACTATTCATGAGGAAAACGAACTAAGGTCGTATTGTACTCAAATTTCTTAATATCTCTATGATAGTATAACTATGAGAAAACATTATTTCAATGTGGTAATACCTAGGATAATATATACATAAGTTGTAATACTCGAATAATAATTATAAAGTTTAAGATCAGCAAATTCCTTCAAGTGTAAGAAACTAAAGAATTTCGGGAAAAAACATAATCCAGAGTCCTTCATATATTTCAGTCCTTCGGATACAGACTTTATTTCTGAACCGCATGAAATTTGTTTTTATTAATCTTCAATCATTTATTCATGGAATTGTGAATAAAGTATAGGAATCTGGCAAATGACGTTCTCATATTTCTTTTTTTTTAAATGTTGTAGCATGAATAGGAAAATATATGGTTAAAATGGAGGTGCACAAAGTAAAAAAATAAACGGCACCATAATGACCTGGAATGTAAATATGGCAAAAGAGTTTAGTAGACAAAAGATAAAATGGCGAAACTGGCAACTTAGTAAAGTATCCTTAAATTATAATGAATTTTATCGTAGGACTTTTAGTTTTGTTCGTGTGGGTCTTGATATAAGAGGGGCGGTCAATAGGTTTTGCGAATCGGTAGAGCAAAACAGAGGAAGGGGGATGGCTGTTTGTGGGGGTGTTAGGACAAGTTATGACAAGTCAGGACCTGCAGCCGCACGCTCCTGCCTCGTCTATTTAAAAAGCAGCAGCTGATCGCAGATCGTCAGTCACAAATTTTTCAACAATGGAGAAGGTTGAGCACCGCGCAGTGATCAAATTTTTGACCAAGGAAGGCAAGAATGCAAAAGAGATCCATGAACGCATGGTTGCAGTGTACACCGACACTGCCCCTTTTATGCAACCATTGCTCGCTGGAATAGGGAATTCCGCCATGGTAGTGAGTCCCTTGAAGATGACCCCCGTCCAGGACTCCTGTCAGACGTGACCAACGAGGACAATGTAGCCCGTCTGGAGAGGATGATCCTCGAAAATCGACGGGTGAAGGTCGAAGAAATCGAGCGAGAACTTGGAATATCACATGGAAGTGTTATCAACATCATCAACGACAATTTGGCCATAACCAAGGTCTCTGCCCGTTGGGTCCCTAGAAAACTCACGAAACCTCACGCCCCATGATCGACTTCAACGTCGTCAAAGTTCAGAGAAGCTGCTGTTCCTGTACAACCAAGACCAGGCGGGATTCGAGTCACGCATAGTGACAGGTTATGAAACATGTGTCCATCACTGGGATCCCGAGACCAAGCTCGAAAGTATGGCCTAGAAGCACAGGGGCTCTCTGACCCTCATCAAGTTCCGGACCCCAACCCTCAGCCGGGAAGATCATGTCCACCATCTTCTAGGATTCTGAGGGAGTGTTGATGGTGGATTATGCGCCTCGTAGAAGAACCATCACAGGCCAATATTACGCCGAGGAACTGGCTGGATTGAAGAAGTGCATCCGTCAGAAGCGGCGTGGCAAGTTGACACGCGTTGTCCTGCTCCTGCACGACAATGCCCCTGTCCACAACGCCAGAGTTGCACAAGCTGCCCTGCACGAGTACGGATTCGAGGAGCTCAACCATCCCCCCTACAGTCCAGATCTGACCCCCAGCGACTACTTTTTATTCCGCCAGCTCAAGGCTGCACTGCGTGGACGCCGGTTTGGGGACGATGAAGATGTCCAGCTCGCCGTCCAGGAGTGGATTGAACAGCAGTCGGGAGATTTCTGGTTGTCGGGAATTCGAAGCCTCAGGGACAAGTGGCGCAAGTGCATTGAAGTCGAGGGTAGTTATATTGAAAAATAATAAAACACTTTTCCTCATATCTCGTTTCTCTATATCCGAATTGCAAAACTTATTGAATCCTCATTATAAGTTGGACTATGTCCATGACCTAGTTGTTCACAATGGGAGTTCCTTCCTTGGCCTTACAGAAATCTGGCTCGAGTCTTATTCTGGTTCATGCACTGCCCTTGCAACCCCCCCGGGTCATTCTTTCCAGCATGCTCCTCGGAACCACCGTGGAGGGGGAGTTGCACTGATTTCCAACTCATCCTTCTCCCTGAATCTTCTCCCCACCCTCCCTCTAGCCTTATTTGAGGCTCTCATTGCTGTCTCACGTGCTGTGCCCGCTCTGACTATTGTGGTCCTTTACCGCCCTCCCAGCTCCTCTTCGGCCTTATTTCTCGAGGAGTTCAGTAACCTACTCTCCGACCTATCATCTACTGGTTCTCTCCTTATTCTTAGTGACTTCAATCTTCCTAGTCACAATGAGACTTTTCGTGCATTCATTGACATCAGCAACCTCTTCTCTTTTACACAACATGTGTCATTCCAAACACATATACATGGTAATACCCTGGACTTAGTCATCTCGAACCTCCATATCTCTAATCTAACAGTAAATGACCTTTCTAATACGATTTCTGACCACTTCTTGGTCAATTTTAAATTTTATATTTCCTACCACCTATCCCCTCACTCGTCTTGAGATCCTACACCTTTCCGGTGACTATCATCAATTGATAATACTTCTCTCTATAACAACGTTGTTGTTTCCCTACCTCCTATTGATACTACTGCTTCGCCTGACCAAGCCTTAAACTCTCTGCACCAATCATTACTCGCCTGCCTTGATGTCCACGCCCCCCTTATCACTCCTGCCTGAAACCGCCATCACCGCACCCCTTGGTTCACCATGGAACTCCTTCGTTCAAGGAGGTCCTTACATGCTCATGAACGAGCCCTTCGTAAAGCACACTCCCGTGGGCAGGACATGACCTACCTCTCACTTGCCTATCGCCTTGCTACTTCGACTTATTCTTCCAAAATTAAAATCAGCGTGTGAGGCTCATTCACGCAAACTTTTGTCTGAGAGCAAGAATGACCCTCAGACTATCTCTCGTCTCCTCTCTCATCTTTCCTCGTCTAGCCTCATTTCCCCCCACCTCTCCTCCATCATCAACCCATCTACTCTTTCTAAATTTTTCCCTGATAAAGTTATTAACCTTCGCACCGTATTACTCCAGTTGTCTGAATAAGCCCATGCTGTTCTCCTCGACCATACTCCATTGCCACTTAACGTCCTCAGAGGAAATAACTGCCCTGATCTCACACTCTTAACAAATCTGGATCCCCTAAGGAAGTCTTTCCACCGAAACTCCTCCAGCAAATTCTCCTTGCTGTCCTCCCACTGATCCTTCATCTCTTTAACACTTCGCTTGCCACAGGGTGGTTCCCTCTTCCTTTAAACATGCCTTAATTCATCCTATCCTTGAAAAAATACATCTTAGTCCCTCTGAACCATCTACTTTTCACCCTATCTCACAGCTTCCATAACTTTCAAAGATCCTCGAGAGAGTGGTTTTCTCTTGGCTTAATGACCATATTTCTAACTGCAATATCGATGAAATGTACCAGTCAGGGTTCAAAGTAAACAACTCTGAGGAAACCGCTCTTCTTAATGTTTTAGACGGTTTACGTAGAGCAGCCGATGGGGGTTGTATGTCCCTCGGGCACCGCACTTGATTGGTTCCGCTAATACTTCTCCTCCCGCACTCAGTCAGTCGCGCCCCATAACCTCTCCACCGAGCCCGCACCCATTCATTTTGGGGGTACCTCAGGGACTCAGTCCTTGGTCGCTTCCTCTTTCACATCTACTAACTTCTTCTTCGCGATTTAGGCCTGTCCTTCCACCTCTATGCTTATGACACTCATATGTACCTTTCCCCATCCCCTGTGTCCTTCTCTCAATCAATTACCAAGCTCCTTTCAGCCTACACCTCCATAAACGAATGACTGTCTGCCAACTTTCTCAAATTTAACCACGATAACTTGAAGTTCTCGTTGTTGGTACCGCTTCGATGGTGGAGAAATCTAAAGCTTTCTTCCCTTTCGTCCCCTCATGCTTAGACTAGTGCAATTCTCTTCTAGTGAATCTCCCTTCTTCGTCACTTCGCCCCCTGCAACTAGTTCAAAACTATACTGCCCGGCTTCTCCTTCGCCGCCCCCGGTTCTCTCCTTCGATGTCTCTGTTACATGAGCTACACTGGTTACCTATTCGCTTCCATATCAACTATAAAATTATTCTCATCATTTACAAGGTCCTAAACCTCGAGGCTCCACCTTATCTCTTGTCTGCCCTCTTCCGTCCTCACACTCCTCATGCACTCCAATCTAACCTCGCTTCCCTCCTGAACACCCCCTGTTCTGTCCTCTGCTCGGTGGGTAACCGTTCCTTCTCAGTTTGTGCTTCTAGACTCTGGAATGCCCTTCCTACCAAAATTCGATCCTCTCCCCCCCTTGCTACTTTTAAACTTCTCATGAAGACTCATCTCTTCAGAATTGCCTTCCATCCCCTGTAAACTTTCTCTACATTCGCTACACAACCTGCGCTCTAGGAGGGCTAACAGCCCTGACGGGCGCATTATAAATACCTATTATTACTATTAAGCAAGCCAAATTGACTCTAATGGGGGTGTCTTGCTGCTACTTGTATTTTTCGCATAAATAGTACTACCACCTACCAAAGCATACTCTTGATAGCCAAAAAAGAACACAAAAACTAGACGACCTTCTTTGCTGAGAGGTGAGGAAGAACTCACAATTAACAGTATCAGAAGTGAAAAATAATAATCCTGTGCTTTTGAATGAAATACATCCCCACCAACATTATTCACCATCTCCTTCAGAGAGACCTTGCCATGCCTGTTCGCCAGGTATCTGAAATCCTTTCTCACAGAGGGCATGAAGCAGCAATGATGTGCTTTCACTAAGCAATATTTACATTAGGTTGGCAGAAGGGTAATTGGTTAGATAAATCCATTCCAGCATATCAAGTCGCACATACAGTGGTGTCATCCCACAGTCAACGGGTATGACCTAAAATACACAGTAAGCAGAGTCAAACACAATGAATCTGTGATGGTGTGGGGTATCGGCAAGCTCACTATTCAGTGACATATTTTCATTTTTGATTTTTGGTGTAATATATTTAAGTTCAGGAAGATAGTTAACTTTGAGTATTAGACATAATAATACTAAAGGAATTTTGAATTATATTTTGAAAAGTTCTCAGTATGGCTGTTGCTTTGGATGATGTGAGTATGCCTTTTGATGTAAGCTGTGTGTATGTAGTTTGTGATTTTTGTGGTGTTAAAAGAAGAGCAAATGTATCTGAATGCCCGGTTTGTTATGTGACTAGTGCAAATGTGGCTTTGGTAGAGGAGGTGAGTCGATTGCGTGATGAGTGCAAGAGATTAAGTGAGTTGGTGAATGAAGTGAGAAGGTATGCGAGTGTACGCATGAAGAATGTGGCTGGGACCAGGAGGGTGGAAGATAGGCCTAGACTAGAGACTGGGGAGAAGGAAGTGACTGATGTGAGTGAAGATAAATGGTGGGGAAATATGATAGAATAGATATGTTAGGACAGATTAGGTCTGTGAGTAAGAGGGACATGGAACCTGTTAGGTTGATTAACAGATTCTATGCCCTGAGAGAGGAAGAGGTTGAAAGTGATTTGTCTGATGTAGTTGTGGCAGAAAGTAAAATAAGTAGTAGTTTGAATGAGAACAGGAGGGAGGGTGTTGTTAGGCTCAGGGGGATCAGGAAGATGACTGAGGTGCTTGTGATTGGTGACCCTCAGATTAGATATTTAGATAGGAAGTTGAGTGCAAGCAAATTTCGGGAAGGGAGTGAGAGTTTGTTTGCCGGGTGCTGGTGTAAATGATGTGTCTGAAAGGTATAATAGTCTGGTGTCTGGGTCTGAGAGGGATGCAGTTGTGATTACACATGTGGGAGTAAATGATGTAAAGAAGGTGGGCTCTTGTTAGTTACGAGTTGAAAGGATGAGTGAAAAGCGTTGTTTCAGGCATTGTTGTCTCGTTCAATTGAACTGAATGAGTATGTGAAAGGCCTATGTGAAGAGTCGCGATTAGTATTTGTAGATGTTTGGAATGGGTTTTATGGGAATAAGGCATTGTATGCATTGGGTGGACTCCATCTAAGTTGGTCTGGGGTTGACGTGTTGTGGCAGGAGTTAGATAGTGTTGTTGGGTCTTTGCAGGCAGGAAACTAGTTACTGATAGTGGTCAGGGATATATAAGAGTACAGGGTGGGGCAGGAAAAGGATAAGAGATGCAGAGGAGATAGAGTGGAACGTATAAATTCTAAAAGAGGTGCTTCAGGGATAGGTGGGCTTAGTTGTCTTTGTACCAATGCTCATAGTCATATAAATAAGAAAGATGAGTTATTTAGTTATATTATTGATGAAGATATAGACATAATATGTGTAATAGAATCATGGGTTAAGGAAAATAAATTTAATGACAATGTGAGTGAATTTGAACTACAGAGGTATGATAAGTACATTAGTCTAAGGAGCGATAGGAAGGGTGGTGGGTTGATTATTTATATCAGAAATAGCATTTCTTTAAATCTAAATAATTCTATAAAACAAGAAGATGAGCAACTGTGGATAGATATTAGGGTAAGTAAAAATAGGATAATACACTTGGCGTCCTTTTACAGACCACCCAAACAGACAATCTATATTGATGAGCTAATGAGCACGGAAATAAGGAAAGGATGTGGAGTAGTTACAGTTATTCTTTGTGACTTTAATTTAAATTCTGTGGACTGGGATAATATGATAAGAAGGGATAGAGCAAGTTGTAAGTTTATAGAATGCTTTGAGGATCATTTTTTTACTCAATTTGTTAATAAGCCAACAAGGGGTACCAATATCTTAGATTTGGTTCTTTCAAATGATGATCACTTGCTTCAGGAATTGACTCTCGGGGAAGCATTGGGAAATAGTGGTCATCAGATGGTTCATTTTAACTTGGGAATAGTGTAAGGTAGAACATCAACAAACTACATGAAAACTCCAAATGTTTAAAGGGGCGATTTCAATAAATTATGCAACTTTCTAAATCAGATTATGTAAGATATAGAATTCAGTGGAAAGAATACTTATGAGATGTGGGAACACTTTTTAGACTATATTAAAAATGTTTAGGAACAGTGTATTCCACTGAAGGCTATTAGGAAGAAATGTAGGAAGCCATTGTGGTGGAATCAGGAGATAGCTAAAAAAAAAATGGCATACCATAGAATACAGAAAGTACTTTTGACAATTTAAATCTTTATAGGTCGACCAGAAATGAGCTAAATAAGATTTTTTAAGGAGAGCAAAAGGGCAGCAGAAATTAATTTAGCTCAAAATAATAATAAAGATCCAGGAAAATTCTTTAGCTATTATAGAATTAATAACAAATCTAACAGTAATAAAATTGGGCCTATTAGATATGAAGGGGTTTTTAAAGAATCTGATGAGGAAATAGTAGATGTTTTTAATGATCATTTTTCTTCAGTATTTTCACACGAGAATCAAGATAGATTAATTGATTATAATTCTAGATCGGTCAAGGAAAGTAGTGTTGAATACCGTTAATGTGAACATGGAAATAATTAAAGGGCTTATATTGAAGAGTAAATATGTAGACGAGCGGCCCGGCCGATAAAACGTACTATTTTCGTTCGTGTTCCAAAATGTTTCACGTTTTTGGAGTACATTTAAGGGGACGGCTCGTGTGGGGGTTAACACAAGGAGGGGACCACACTATGAATATCCTGAGTTTCATTAAATTGAGGGAGGTCTGGGGGGCACAGCCCCCCAGTATATAATCCTAATTGTTATAATGTTCTGACGTTTACAGAGGTGAATGCTTTAACTACATCATGGCAGCGTCTTTAATCGTTTTGCGAATTATAATATGGGTGGGGGGGGAGGGTATGACTTTAGAAATAGTTGATTTCAATTTTTTTTCCCAATTAATAGCTTTTTATTATCCTCGTTCGAAGTCATTTTTATTTGTTAATATATTTTTCCCCATTTTACTATTTTTATTACCTTCTTTGATACATTTAAATGTAATTCGCTAGATCATTTCAAGGAACTACTTGTTTTTTAGCAGTTTGGGTGTCAAACATTCCCCTTTTACGCAGTTTGAAAATGATCAATCAGACGTCTTTTACGCAGTGTGAAAATGGTATCGAATTGTGATCTTTGTCCGTCGTCTATTGCGGAATTATTAACCCTAGTTTCTGATAAAGATAAATTAAACACCTTTTTGGATGTTCATAATTTAGTGCAAATTAAAAGCGAATGCGACATTTGTGGCCGAGCATTAGATATGACCCCTCGGTTTGAATTTAGATGCTCGAAAATAAAACGTGATTCAAGTCAGCTAGATTTCGAATAGGACGCAAACGCGAGAAATAAATAGGCTTTCCTCTTCGCTATTTCGGAAGTATAACCACTGCAATTAGTACGGAAACAGCGTGTTTCGTTTGTTTTTTCGGGCAATCTTGTAAAAAAAAATGGCCTACGTAAACAACGTTTTCGGTTTGTTTACTTTCGGGCATTTTTTTAATTAAAAAAATGGCGGCAGTTATCATTCGAAGAAAACTTAAACGCGCATGAATATTCAAACACGGGTAAACGATAATATTTACACAAAAATATTTTTTCCGGCCGGGCCGCTCGTCTACATGTTTACCGATTTCTGACCATCTAGAATGTGGTACGTTAATAAATGATGCTCAGCATGGGTTTAGAAGAGGTAGATCATGTTTAACAAATTTACTGGATTTTATGGATTGTTACTAAACAATTAGATAAGGGAAAGAATGTTCAGGTAATTTACTTAGATTTTAGGAAAGCTTTTGATAAGGTTCCACATAAGGGATTAGTTCACAAATTATAAATGCATGGGTTATGTGGTAGAGTTTTGAATTGAATAACTGTATAATAATTTATGTTTGATGTCAGTCATTTTCATTATTCTATATATTTCAATCATTAATTTAAATATAAAATATTCATTAATTTTTTCTAGAGAATGATAATTTGCTTGGCTAAACTTTTATGTTAACCAGGTAACAGTTTTTTCACTAAATTTAATATCGCGTGACTCATGAACAAAGGCTCCGGCGCCGAAAAAAAAGCGTCGGCTCTCTCAGTTCTCACAGAAGGGTCAACTTTCACGTATTCATAACTAAAGGCGTTCTGGGCGTCTTTTTCAATAATTTCATTGTTACAAGAGAAAGTTAACGATAGCTTACCCAACATACTAACAAGAGGAATAAGCTACTCCAGACGGCAACGATATTCACTGGAACGAAATATCATAAATCCCTGGAAACAGTATTAGTCCTTTTCCCAAGGTAAGCCAATCTTTTATCATTCTCTTTGCTCATGTTAAGTTTAACTCATTAAAAGTTCTTATATTAAAACTTCCAGAGAATATCGAATTATTGATTCATTTCCATTTGGTTATCAAACATATCTTATAATATTTTCTCTCTCGCCCTCCCACTCTTTAATAAAACCCAGTGTTTGTTGATTGTTAAGATACCCAAGTGCTAATTTTGTTTTTTTTATATTTATTAGTTTTCCGTGTATAATTCGAGTCAGAGTAAAATTTATTTTGTTTATTGCATTTTGTTCTAAATCTAGTACGATATCGTATTAAAATATGTAAAAAATCTAAAGCCTATTGTTTATACTTATAAGTGATCTAGTTTATTTGTTCTTGACATGGATGTTACAAATTAGGAATAATTTGCTGCCGAAATCGCTATCATTATTTGAATTTAACCTAGTTAATATAACCAAATAGAAAGGTTAATGGGTAATAGTTTATTTCAATATTTTGTTTTGATTATTACAAATGCTATAGATCGTACTATATTTTGGTATTTTCCTTGTTTAAAGAGTTAGTTAGGACCTTTGTTTTCTCTATTGTATCATCGGCTCATTATAATTAATTAAGATTACTCTGTTCAGAATAGTGTGCCTAATTTATTTGCGGTATTTTTTAGTTACCTTATAGTAAATTGCATTGATTTCTTCACCATGTCATCTAAACCAGAGTTAGAAACTCGACTCAATGCATTAGTTGGTAAATATGTAGATTATCGGCGCGAACGATGGGACGTACTATTTCGTCCGTGTTCCAAAATGTTTCACGTTTTTTGAGTACATTTAAGTTGACGGCTCGTGTTGGGGGTAAACACAATGGGAGGACTACACTACGATGATCCTGAGTTTCATTATTTTTTATAGAATAATAATTCGAAAAGGACTAAAACGCGCATGAATATTCCGACACCAGTGAACGATAATATTTCCACACAATTTTCTTTTCGGCCGGATTTAAAGGTAGGATAACAGCTGCCTTAAAGATATAGATGAACTTTCTCAAGATATCTTGGTTAGTAGAAAGGACGATATGTTAAAATTTTTGGTTAAAGTTGATGAAGTGAATGATTTAATTATTGACTTGTTTGACGAAGGTGAATTGCCAGAAGATGATGAAAATAGAGTTAAGGAAATGGACAGTCAAGGGTCCTATAGGGTAGGTATAACAGATAAGTTAGCTAAAATTTCCACAGCTTTAAAAAGGGGTGAAACCCTATTAAATAAGTTAATGTGCACAAATATTCACTAGTTAAAATGCCTGAACTTAAATGTAAAACATTTAGTGGTAAATCATGTGATAAATTTGAATTCAAGAACTTTTACAACAGTTTCAAGATTGTATAGATGTTTGCGAATCTTTATCAGATGCTGGGAAACTCACTTATCTAAGAAGCTTTCTTTCTGATTATGCCTTCAACACCATTTCTCATTTATCTATAACGGATGATAACTATGAAATAGCACTTAAAATGCTTAAATAGGAGTTTTTGGATATCAAGTATATTGTAGATGAAATCTTCAATGAATTAATTTGTAGATATCCTAAGTTTGATAATACATTTGCTAATGTTAATAGTATATAAGTGAAAGTAGAGCTCTATTATATGATCTTAAAACTTATAATATAGATCTTTTGGAGGAAGATTCGTCGGGTTGCAAACTTATCAGTCACATATTATTCTCCAAGTTACCTGCCTCCATAAAAAGAGAATTAGTGCACAAAGTAAATTCTAATTACCCTACAGTGGTGAATCTTTTTGATCATTATAACAACATAATCAAAACTCTACTTAGGACTTCTTCTTCTAGTAGTTATCAAATTGCTGCTGAAAGTAAAGATTTTTCGGCTAATTCCAAGAATAATTTCAATTGGAAACCAAAAAAGCCCTCCTTTAACTTTAACTCTGGGCAAAACAAGTCACCCATTGACTCCAAATCAATGGAGAGTCACCCTAAGTCATCTACTCTAGAAAATTTTAAAACCTCAGTAACCTTTGCCAAGGAAGCGGATAAATTTTGTAGATTTTGTGCGGTTCAGGGACATTCTACGTTTCTTTGCTCCAAGTATGAGACTTTAGATTCTAGAAAGGCTAGATGTAAAGAATTAAAACTCTGTTATTTTTGTACTAGCAATAAACATTTAAGTGAGAAATGTCCAGGAAAATATAATAAACTTAGTTTTCCATGTTATTACTGTAAATGTTATAGTCACATATCAGCACTTTGTCACAAACCCAAAAATGATACATCTCTGCATTCAAATCTTTGCATCAACATGAGTGCCTCTACATATCAACCATATTTGTTGCCTATAATTGAATTAATATTTAAAAGGGGAGGAAATTCTTACGTTAAATGTTTATTGGATGATGGCAGTCAGAGATCTTATTTAAGTCAGGAGGTAATGGATGTTCTTAAATGTGATACCTTTGATTGGGCATATTTGAATTATGATGTAAAAACTTTTCTTGAAACAAATAAGAGAAAATTCCTGGCTATAAAGATCTTCCATTGCCTATCTTAATTGATAGTGAATTTGATATCCATTTACATGTATCATATCTCCCCATAGCTGTTAACAACATAATATCTAAAGGTTTTAAAATGGCAGATCAATCTCTAGCAGAACATGGTGAAAATATCACATTACAAGGACTTCTTGGAGTTGATGTGATTCAATTTATTCATAAAATGAAAAAAAAAATGTATAAATGGAACAGCATGGCTTATGTCTACAGGTATTGTGCCCTTTGGGAACATAATGCATTTTTTAAATCCATCTCAAGTAACTAGTCATGCAACTGTGGATAAATCTTCAGTAACAAATACTTCAATTAATTTCATGGATGCTGTTGAGCTTTATGGGGTTGAGGAGCCCTCTACTCATGTAAATTTTGTCTTGGAACCCAGGAAAACGTATTTCAATCTATTTGATACTGCATTTACAGATTGTTCTGTAGAACAAGGATTAGAAAACATGTTTAGTTTAGAGTCAGTTGGATGCACTGAATTGAGTGAAGATCAAAGTAAATACGACGCTAAGAAAATTGAAGATTTTAAATCCAAGATTGAGTTCAAGGACAATAAATATTTTGTAGCCCTGCCTTGGCATGATAATATCATAAAAGAAGTTCCATCAAATGAAGGCATTGCTATCACAATCCTCAACAAAGTAGTTGATAAACTTCAAAAGAATGGCCAATTGGAGGCCTATCAAGAGGTCTTTAAAAGACAATTAGATGATGGAATCATTGAAAAGGTTGATATCTCACCAGAAATGTATCACAAACATATATGGATTCCTCATAGACCAGTCATAAAATCTGAACCCAATGTTAATACCAAAATCCGTCCGGTTTTCAATTGTTCTCTTAAAGTTAACAACAAGCCATCTTTAAATGAAGCAGCATATGCTGGAATAAATTTAATGAATAACCTCACACAACTAATGTTACAATTTAGATCTAATAGGTATACCATGCTTAGTGATATAAAACAAGCATTTTTGCAAATTCAATTGGCAAATGAGGAAGATAAAAATCGTTTTTCATTTTTCATGATGGAAGATGGCAAATTAGTTACGTACAGATATAGAACTATTATTTTGGGGTTTAATGCCAGCCCATTCATTTTAATTATGTAATTAAACATCATGTTAACCAATATCCCAAGGATTATTGCACAAGTATCTTAAACTCAAATTTTTATGTAGATAACTTGATACTCGCTGGAAATTCTGAAGAAGAACTACTTGATCTCTAAGGAATCTGATGCGAGGATGAAGAAAGGTGGATTCCAGTTGTGTTCTTGGAACTCTAATTGCAAAGGGCTAAGAGATGCATTTACTAGAGACAACTGCATGGTCCAACATTATAATGATTGTGAGAAAGTGCTTGGTTATAAGTACTTAATAAATGAAGATGCTCTTCAGTTAGCAGCTATTGATATCGATCAAACTGCAAACACCAAACGTAATATTTTATCTCAAATTTCAAAGTTATTTGATCCACTTGGATTGATTTGGCCTATAACAACTCGGGGTAAAATTCTAATGCAAAAGCTTTGGGCAGAGAAACTTTCATGGGATCAAGCCATTCCAGAACAATATAAAAAACTGTGGCAAGAACTTCAGGCTGATTTTAAGCAAATCTTTCATTTAACTTTTCCTAGATCTTGCATCTGAAGATAACATTAATAATTTATTCATATTTTGTGATGCTTCTAAGCTATGTTATGGTTTCACTGTATACAATATAAGCAATGGGAACTCACAACTTCTGTATGCAAAGGCTAAAGTGGCTCCATTAAAACCAAGAACTCTGCCTACTTTGGAACTAATGGCGGTTTACTTGGCATTAAAATGTCTTCCTACAATCTTGGATTCCTTCCCTGCCATAAAGTTTAAAGATATATGTATATCAGTTGATTCACAGATAGTACTATCTTGGTTACTAACGGAAAATGTGAAAACAAAAAGTGTATTTACTATGAACAGAATCAAAGATATTAGAGTTTTCAAGAAAGTTATCATAGAAAATTATCAAGTTAATATGAACTTTGAATTTGTTAATTCAGAAAATAATCCTGCAGATTTGCTCACCAGAGGATTAACTGTCAAAGAATTTGAAAGTAATCAAGAATTATGGTTCACAGCAAGAATTATGGTTCACAGGACCGTCATGGCTCTCTACTGTTCCCATTTCATGGCCCGTCAATTCCTTAGGTTGTTTATCAGAAGAGAGCAAACAACTTGTTAAAGTTTATCATACTACTAATAAAAGTCAACGATAATATAGAAACCCCTATTTTGGATATCAATAGGTTTTCTTCTCTAAATAAACTCTTCGGTGTAACTAAATATATTTTCCATTTTATTAACTTGAGCCAGAAAATTATTTCCGAACCTATGGAAACAGGAAAGGTCTATTGGATTAAATATATGCAGAAATCTAAATTTCACCAAGAATTGGAATATTTGGAAAATGTCAATCAAAATAAGAAGAAAGTGCCTGAACTAGTCAATAGACTTGATTTATTTTTAGATGAAAAGGGGGTTATAAGATCCAAAGGTAGAATTGGGAAAACAGCTATGTATGATTACAACATTGTAAATCCTATTTTGCTGGCCAAGGATCACCATCTCACAACATTAATTGTAGAATCTTACCATCGCAGATGTAAACATCTTGGAATACAATCAACGTTGAATGCTGTTCGAATGGGAGGATTTTGGATTCCACGTATGAGACAGATTGTCAAAAAAATACTGCGTCAATGCATGATTTGTCATAAATTCAATTCACTATCTTTCAAATATCCTAAAATGACTAATCTTCCCAAACATAGAGTAAATTTTGTTAAACCCTTTACACCCCGTCCGACCCCAGCTTAGCCTCTTCTCCTTCCTTCAAAACACTTGTTTCCTCGCTTTTCATACAACCTCTTGCAACTTTAAATGGTCAGCCTCTAATTTCACAGGGTAGATGCTGACCTTCATCTTAAGTCAACCGTCCCGGATCGGGGCTGAGGGGGGAGGGGACAATGTTCCCTAACCCCTGAGCTCCGGTCTGGGGTGGTTGGTTTTTAACAATCTGCTTTATCCCCACCCATACCTTCCTCACATCCCTTTTCCTCTCCTCTTCACAATCTATATATTTTTTACGCCGTGTTCAAGGTGGAGCCGCCATGCTGATGGACTGCCAGGCCACCAGGCGGGAGGGGTGGTCTTTAATGGTGGCGCCGGGCTTGTAAGCACCTCTCGCAGTGTGGGCTACTGAGAGAGGTGATGAGCGATTGCATCCCGTGTCAAAAGAAGAGGGGATACTGTGGTATCCAGACAAACTGCATATCCTAGTGGCCTAACTGAAAATAGAGAAGGCTCCATCACTGGGTTGACTCTTTGATGAGACAAGGTGAAGCTGCAACAAGATAGGGGGTGTAGCTTGGGGCAAAAACCCCTGTTACCACTGAAACCTGGAGGAGAAACCCCCTGTAAGGGTCATGGCAATACGTTTCTCTGGTTGCCTTGCTGATGGGACTCAGCTCTCCATCCTCCCCCAGCTTAGCCTTTCTTCCATCCTTTGCTAGCCCCTAATCTCCCTCTCCTGTACCAACTCTACCTCATCTTGCCCCTGCCCTTCCATTGTCCCTTTACAATCACCTTTTCTGTACCCCTTTTGTTGGCCCCTTCTTCTGCCCATGGACCTCTTCCATCATGACCTGCTCACCCGATCACAGAACCAAACTCTTACAAGATAATAGGTTTCATGACTGTAACTGCTCAGAGGCCTGTCACCAAGCTGGATCCCTCATGCTGACCTGCCTACCACGCCATCTGTAGGATTTGGTCTGGCTTTTCCCAAGGGGTGGCACAGAAGGTGTATTTTACCCCACCCAGTGATAAGCCAGTGCCAATCAAAGGTACCCAGTAGTGCCGTTTCCTTATTGGGGTCAGTGTTGGCTATCACAGACAGGGGTAGCAGAATGTTTCTGAATGGTCATGGACAAGTGAAAAAATGCCTTTACTCCCCTTAACATCATCAGAGCTTCTGATGGGCTGTCCCAAATCAGAAAAGGAGGTGCAAGTGCTTTCCCAGGGGCCCATCCACCAACTTTTTTCAATGAGCGTGGTTGACTCCCCATAACCCCTTTCTTTAGAGGCATCCTTGGGCGACTTCATCTCTTCTACAGTGTCAGGCCCTTCCTTGCTTTCACAGAGGACTCCCACGATAGCAACATGGCAGCCCAAAATTGACCACTCCTGATGGTAGCGGCCAAATTGGGCCAACCCCCTGAGAAAGGTAAGAGATAGCGGGGCCTGTCAGTCACTGCCCCTTAATGTCCTTCAGTCGTGCATCTTCAGTAGACAGGGGATCACTGTAGCTGCGCCCCCTCCCCCTCTCTTCCCAGATAGAATTTAGTTTGCTGACTATAGACAAGACAAAGGAACTGTGAATGGGATCCATGTCATCTTGGAGGAGAGGGTAGTACACAGAGGCCCCCTGAGATAGACAGGGTCCTGAAGGTGACCCACCCAGTCACAGGCAGAAGGATCTTCCAGGTGGTTGAGCACCAAACCTGAGTCCCCTCATGCAAGCTTTACTTAGACATCTTGGGCCCCTGAGGACTCACAATGAGAGGAGTGATCTCCTTTCCTGGCTGAGACTCCTTTGACAGCCAAGTCCTTCTCCATTTCATAAAGGATCTTGCTGAGGCTGGTCCATCTGGTCTAAGGGCTCCTTCTGGTCGTGGAGAGAAGTGGATTCATTCCCCACCCTCCTCTCCTAAAAAGAAAAGAAATAAGAAAAAGACTGTGTGCTGAGTGTAGCCTCAATTATGTTGGGCCCCTCATTGAGAGATTACTTGGCATTTTAGATCCTGCTGGCTTCAAACATTTCCTGGTTATTTGCTCTTCTGATAGCGAATGTTTGCCAAGAAACTAGCTAGCCTACTAATAGAGTGCCGAAGGTGACCAGTTCTCAGATGGTAAGGTCTAGTAAATGCGTTGGATCCCTTCAGACACTTGATGGCACCACACTCTACTATGAACTTTGTGAAAGGTGTGGTTTACACAACGAACTCCTGGACTACAAGCTGGCCAAACGAGGAGCAGTCAAAGTTGGTGTGTTAAGAAAACAGGGAGGAGCCTTGAGATTCACTGCTACAGCTTTCATCACATTCGACTGATACTCTCCCTTAGTCAGTCAGTGCATGCTGGTTGGTATCACTACCGGGTGAATGCATTTGTGACACTGTTGCATATGTGCTATTACTGTCAGCGCTTTGGCTATATAAATCACTCTTCTAGACATGCAATGTCAAGTTTACATAAAGTCTGTAACTTGCTCCAAGGTCATATATGATAAATCCACTTTGGGTATGTCCAATATGTCAACCACAGAGGGCCATGCCCCACTTCTTCAAAGCAATATGGTGCTTTTCTCCTGGAGAAGAAAATTCTGGCGATTCAGATTAAGGATTGTGTATAATTTCATGAGGCTAAGGACTTTGCCATTTAAGGTTTCGAGGCAGAGGGAAGAAAAGACTTGCATGGTGACCCCAACCTCCCCAATAAAAGGCAACAACCTATTGTTCAACAAACAGTGTTCTGCTACCAGGAAGCGTACAACCATTCCCATGTGCGTCTTTCATTCAAAAAGGGATTCCACATCTCCAAGCTATGCATGGAGGGTATATTCCTTCAATGCAATTGCCACACACTCATAGGAGCTGCAGAGGTTCATCTTCTCTCATTTTCCCTTGGCTATCTTTAGGCAGGAAACAATGCTGGGCATGTACCCTTTGCCCATCCTCCTGGCATATAAGGTTTTGCAACCCCACCAGCACAGGATGGGGGCTGCGCAGAAGGATGCGCCATTTATACCGAACATGATGTCTCAGTTCTTCTCTTTGGTTAAATTCCTCCTTTAAGGCAGTAGCAGTTTAGCTGCAACTGGATAGGAGGCGGCTGAGGGAAACTTAAAGTTGTGTGCCATTGGCCACGACTATTCCCATGGACCTAACCCCCCACCCCTAATGTGACGCCGGCTTCAGGTTGCTTTCTGTCATCTCTAAATTGGCGACACTCTCAAGATACACCGCCATTACCTGTCCTGGTACCGGGATGAGTGGGGCCGCTATTGCCAAGGTGTCCATGAGGACTGTGCAACTAGACCAGTGTTTCACTCTTTTTCACACTGATTACATAGCAGGAGTCTGGGTTGCTTGGCAAAGAAGATAGAAGGCAGCTGAAGGGAATTTAAAGTTGTGTGGGTGAACTTCATGCATATTACCTATCCCAGTACTAGGATAAGTGGTGTCACTACCATTTGTCCTTTGTAATCAGGAGGGATTCATGCACATAGACTTGTGGTCTAATTGACTTCTTGGCGGAGGCTGACCTCCACTTTATTTAACTCTTTGGTTTTTGCTGCTACTTCACTAAGGGGGGAGGAGGCAACTCCCTCCAATGCTAGAGCATGCTTCCCTGTGCTCGTTTTATTTTTTGTTAGATTGCTTTTAATGTAACCTAGTATTAGGCTAGAAATCTAATTATGCTGACTTATACCAACATCATAGAATGTGGGTCAGGCAGGAGGAGGATGTGCAATTTATACCTGGTGATCTGAAATGGTAGACTGCATGATCTCTCCCATGGGCCAGGTCCATGCTGACTTGATTGATGACCTGGAGATAGGTTTGCTAAATGTGGATGAGTTTACCCATCATTGCCTGAGAAGCACTTCTTTTTCCTTCCTGGATCTGGCCTTGTGCTGTGCAGATGCCCAGTCTAATTTTTATTCTGAGGATCATTTTCTCAGCTACTGCCACCTGAGAAACTGCCTCAGTGGTGCTCAGAGTGACAGTGCCATCTGCATTTCAAAAAATGACTCTCTTTGCCACTTGAGGCGTTTAGGACTGTTGATGACTTCATTAGTAACCTCATTGCCTGAGACTGAACTAATATTCCTATAATGCCTACCTGTATTGTCTGCTGTCTGCTTCATTGATAATCAGCTGGGTGTGAGACAACCTCAGGCAAAAGCAATACACCTAAGCATTGCCTGAACAATTTCATCATCTGTGAAATTTGTGAGCTTGGGCTATGTTTTCATATGTCTCAAATCAACACCTCTGCTCTTCACTTACTAGGAAGACTCCACTTGCTACCACCCCCATATGTGAGTGTGAGTGAGTGAGGCATGGCCTTTTTGCTAGATGTTTTTAATATGATCTGGACAGAGGGGGTATCCTCCCAGACAACTGGTGAATGGTTACTCTGCTCATTTTTCACAACCTGGGGAGAGATCACTACCCCTACTTGCTTCCAGCCAATTTCTCTAATCACCATGATACCGTATCGCCATGCGGTATCATAGGCCTTCTCCAAATCGAAAAAGACCGTGGCGTAGTGCTGTCTACGAAGGAATCCTCGCAGACTGCATTTTCCAGTCGGAGCAGAGCATCCGACGTGGAGTGGAACTTGCGGAAGCCGCACTGTGCGGAAGACAGATGGCCTCCGCTGTCCAGGAAAAAGGCTAATCTAACATTTACCAATTTCTCCATCAACTTGCACACGCAAGAGGTTAGAGAGATTGGGCGGAAACCGGTCGGAGTAGAGTGATCTCTCCCCGGTTTGCGAAAGGCGAGCACAGTAGCGATTCGCCAGGAGTTTGGGAGAAGACCTTCCACCCAGATCCTGTTGAACAAATCTAACAGAAAGGCCATGCCTCGCTCACCCAGGTGTCGAAGCATGGCGTACGGGACATCGTCCGGACCATGGGCGGTGTCCGCGCACGAAGCGAGAGCGGAACGCAACTCACTCACAGTAAACTTGTCGTTGAAGGGTTCTCCGCCTCTGGAGGTAAAGTCCAGCCGGCGGCCTTCCGCGACATCACGACGTGCATTGAATGCTGGCGGAGCAGCATCACGGCTAGAGAATGCGGAAAAAGCGGTCGCTAAGGATTCCGCCACGGACGCGGGGTCCGAGATTGCGGTCCCATTCTCCTGGAGAACGGGAGGGGGGTCCTGCGAGAACTTGCCCCGAATCCTTTTGACTCGCTTCCACACCTCAGCTAAAGAAGTCTTCCCGTTAAGTGAAGACACGTATGCCCGCCAAGAAGAGCGGCGGGCGTGCTTCGAAATATACCGGAACCTAGCCCTAGCCCGACGAAATTCAGCGACACTGAAATCGTTCGGGCGGCGCTTATAGCGCATGTAGGCATAACGCTTCTGTTTGAGGGCCGTCTCACACTCGGCCGACCACCATGGGAGTGGTCGGCGTGCAAAACGGCCAGACGTCCTAGGAATAGTAGTCAGGCCTACGGCGATGAGGTTGCCAGAGAAGAACTCAACGGCCTCATCTACCGACCTAAACTCCTCGACTGAGATAGAGAATTCAGTCATTTCCTGAAATGCAGGCCACCGCGCCCGCGCCAAGCACCACCGAGGTGGTCTCTCAGGCGGCAGTTGCCCTGAAAAGGATATTTGAATGGGAAAGTGATCACTACCATGGAGGTCATCGACCACCCCCCAATCAAAATCAGGCTGTGCATCCGAAGAGCACAAAGATAGGTCAAGGCAAGAAAATGAAGCGGTTCTCGGACAGTGATGCGTAAACTCATCCACGTTTAGGACACCCATCTCAAGCTCTTCGATCAGATCGGCAAGGACTTGTCCCCTGGGATTTATGGAGTAATCTCCCCAGAGAGGATGCCTGCCGTTCAGATCTCCAAGCAAGAGATAGGGCCTCGGCAACCATGCCACGACGCGGCAAAAGTCCCCCGCGTCGAAGTCAGCTGACGGTGCAATGTACGCAGAAAGGATAGTATACCTCCTATCCAGGTGCAGCTGCACAGCCACTGCCTGAAAGGAGGTATCTAAAGAGAAAGGAAGAACGGAGATATCATGCCGGGTGTAAACCGCGCATCCCCCAGCCCGGCCATCCCGCGGTGGTGGGGTCGCAAGACCCTTATACCCCGGGAGGGCAGGGAGGGGGCACGCACCTAGCATGGTCTCCTGCAAAAAAAATAGCTAACGGGGAACGGGACGAGATGAGCCTCCGCAGCTCCTCCCAGTTGGCCCGGAGTCCACGGCAATTCCATTGAAGGAATATGCCCTCCAGGCCTAGCTCGGAGGAGACGCGGGGGCCCTCCTCGAATTGAAGACCCTCACGGGAATGGCCGTACGCTTCCCGGGGGCAGAACCCCGGGCGCTGTTGGCCGGACAAAGCGCTGGAGGCGCTGTCGCCTTCGAGGACTTATTGGGGGAGGTTGGGCTCGCCATGCGAGTCTTTTCCTCCCTCTGCCTCGAAACCTTAGGCGGGCGCTGCGGCTTCGGAGGCGGGGGGGCCTCTTTTCGAGGAACCACCGTCTCCGAGCCACTCGCTCCACCTCGGGGCGTGGGCGAAGGGGCCGAAGCTCCTTTGTTGCTGTCCTCCTTTCGGGGAACAGCTTTAGGAACCCCGGAAGATGGCCTAGCGACCATCTTCAGGGGTGTTGCCTCCTGTGAGTCTAACGACTCTGTGGAGGCGCGTGGCCGTTTCGCCTTACGGGAAACGGTCACGCTGGGGAAAGAGGGGGGAGCCCTGGTTTTAGCCGGGGCTGGGTGTGAACCCTTTTTGCCGCTAGCTCTACCAGGGGAGCGCCCGGGTGTAGTAGAGCCCGCAGAAGGGCTCCAAATGGGCGCGGAAACAACCGTGCTCGTTGGCCTGGATGGGCCAGGAGCAGAGGGTGCCTTTCTAACTATTGAGGCATATGACGTCGCAGGCAGAGCCGGGCGCGCCAGGACCAAGTCCTTTGCCTCGCGAAATGAGAGTCGATCCTGGGCCTGAACGGCCAGGATTTCTTTCTCAAGGAGATATGCACCACATTGCTTCGAAGAAGCGGGGTGCGGCTCTCCGCAATTGACACACTTGGCCACACACGATTTGGACTTATCGTGTGCGACCTTGGAGCAATTTACACAGACTTCGGGTGACCCCGATTTTGCACGTCTACATGATCGATTCGTATGGCCGAAGCGGTGAGGGTAATAGCACCGCCGCGGCAGTGGCACGAATGCCTTCACGCGGTAGCGGTACCAACCGGCACGCACCGACTCAGGGAGCTTGTCACAGTCGAACGTGACGAAGAGTGTAGGGGTGGGTCTCGAGGCCCCTCCCTGTTTTCTCATCACACGCTCGACCTTGACCGCCCCATGGTCGGCCAGCTCTAAGGTGATGTCCTCAATGGAGTAGTCAACGAGTTCCCTCGCATAAACTACTCCTTTCACAAAGTTCATGGTAGAGTGCGGCGTCACACTCACCGGGGTGCCATGAAGTGTCCGAAGAGCACTTATCTTGGCCGCCTCGGCGGGATTCGCCGCATTCGCCAGAAGGCGGTGTCCGAGAAACGGGTTACCTTCGGCTCTCTACCAATTGCACTAGCTAATCCTCTCCTCTGATGGATCATGTTGCCCTTGGACAACATGGTGCCATCAGTGGAGCGAATAACGAGGAAGCGTTTGAAGCCAGCGGGCTCGAAAACGCCAGGTAACCTCTGAATGAGGGGCCCCGATGTCATCGAGGCTCCGCCCTGTGCACTCTTGGTATTAGTCTTCTTTGTCAGGGGCTCCGCAACCGGGGGGGCAGAGGGGGCGGATGTGCCGATCTTGGCTTGGTCGCTTGCCAGAGTGGCAGCAGACCCATCCGTCCCCGCAGCCCCCGCGGATGGAGAGGAGCCCCGAGTCTTTTTTGTCTTTTTAGTCTTTTTCTTTTTCTTTTTCGGAGAGGAGGGCGGGGAATGAACCCGCTTTTCACCTCCGCTGGCAGAAGTCCCCAGGCCAGATGGACCAGCCTCAGCCAGGTCCCTCTCCGAAATGGAGAAGGTCCTGGTTGTCGTAGGGGCACCTGTCGGAGGAGATCCCTCCCCTCCTTTTACTGCCTCGGAGCCCTCAGCCATTTGAGGAGGACCTTGCATAGGGGCGGATTCGGGTTCGGTGCTTGGCGCCGAGCCCGAATTCTCCCCCATGGAAGGCCCTACCGTCTGAGGCTGGGTCTCCTCAAGGACCATGTCTATCACAGGAGGGGCCTCCAGTTGGCCATCCCCTCCCAGGACATCGCAGGTCCCCTTGGCAGTATTGTCACTAGTCAGGTGGTGTGGGGAGGCACAGGCCTTGACCCCAGCGAGGTTTAAAATTCTTGCCAGCAGGTCTTTTGAGGGAAGCGACCGAAGGGGCCTGGCTTCCCTCTCCCCCCTAAGGGGGTTTGCCCTACCGAGCCGCTTGCACGAGGGGCGGTCGGCAATGGGCTGCCTGCTGGCTTTCTTGGCAGTCCCCTTAGAAAGCAAAGGAGGGACTGCCGCTGGAGATAGGGAGGTGCCCGAAAGCACCTCCAGAGAAGGGGGTGAGGGGGAGTCCCCTACACCCGTAGGCGTAGGAGAGGAGTAAGCCTCCTCTCCGGTTAAAGAGTTATGGAGGGTCCCTTGCGCAAGCACAAGGGGGGGGACCTCCATTTTCTCGGTGGAGCTGCCCGAGGGCGGCTCCGTCGATTTTCTTGGGGAAGTTGGGGGTTGGGTTTTTTGGTGTTTTTTTTCATTCATGGGCATGGTGACCCTCTTTTTATTACGGGACGCAATAGCTCATCACCTCTCGCAGTTGCCCGCACTGCGAGAGGTGCTTACAAGCCCGGTAGAGCCAGGCGCCGCCATTCGGGACCACCCCTCCCGCCTGGTGGCCTGGCAGTCCTTCGGCATGGCGGCTCCACCTTAGACACGGCGTAAAACAGATAGAATGTGAAGAGGAGAGGAAAAGGGATGTGAGGAAGGTATGGGTGGGGATGAAGCAGGTTGTTAAAAAACCCCCATCCCGAACCGGAGCTGAGGGGTTAGGGAACAATGTCCCCTCCCCCCTCAGCCCCCATCCGGGGTGGTTGGCTTGAGAAGAAGGTCAGCATTCTACCCTGTGAAATTAGAGGCTGACCAGAGAAAGTTGTGGGAGAGGTTGTATGAAAAGCGATGAGGTAGAGGAGAAATCGGGCTATCTGAAGGAAGGAAGAGAGGCTAAGCTGGGGCCGGATGGAGCGCTGGATCCCGTCAGCACGGCGGCCAGGATGGCAAATCGCCGTGCCCCTTACGGGGAGCCCCACCTTGAACACGGCGTAAAAGGATAGTGGAGAGGAAAACGGATGTGAGGAAGGTATGGGTGGGGATGAAGCAAGTTGTTAAAAAAAACATCCTAAACCGGAGCTCAGGGGTTAGGGAACGTTGTCCGCTCCTCCCTCAGCCCCGATGCGGGACGGTTGGCTTGAGATGAAGGTCAGCATCTACCCTGTGAAATTAGAGGCTGACCAGAGAAAGTTGTGGGAGAGGTTATAGGAAAAGCGAGGAAACAAGTGTTTTGAAGGAAGCAGAATAGGCTAAGCTGGGGTCGGACGGGGTGCTGAGTCCCGTCAGCTCGGCTGCCAGGATGGCAAATCGCCGCGCCACTTACGGGGTGCTCCCCATTAAAAGTTAAGTCACAACCATTTCACGAAAACTGCAAATCTTGAGAAATCCAAGGGTTAATCATAATAAAAGTTAAGGAAACACTCAGTACCAAGTTTGAAAAACTCCCCTACTCGACAGGATGGCATTTGCTGGTACTACCGCCGATTCGATGACCAGGCACATCGATGTGTGGCCAATTACTCTCTCCTCAATGCCCCTGTGTTGCCTTTGCTTCCGTCATTTAGGTAATTCCAGCAACGTTCGATGAATTGCAAGAAGAGAAGATCCACCTTTCTCTGCAAACAGCTCCGGGATCGCTCAAAATTACGTCTGGATGACGAACACAGCTATCGCTACAGTTGAGAAGAAATTGAACGTGGAATGTCTTAATATGCGATATAAAATGCGCAATAATAAGGGTTAATTCTTAGCCGGATATAATCTTTTGGTGGAGATAAAACATTCGCCTTTAGTAGATAGCATTACCAACCTATCAATATGGGCAATTATTGAATATGTAAATCTTCCTTGCTCTCTTTTTCAATTTTAAACAACTCCCACAGGAGCTTGCTTACTGCTCGCTTCCTTTTCTCATTTCTTTTTTTTGGGGGGGGGTTGTTTTTTATCTTTTTGAATTTGATTTTAAAGTAGCTTAGTACTAGGCCGGTTTTTAATACGGCGACTAATGCCCAAGTAGGCAGTCGCCAGATGAGCTCTTTAAAAAAAAAATAAACAACTCTTACTCTATAGAGTGAGCTTTATACAGCCAATAAAGAATGTAAGAATCATAATTGTACGCCAGAGTTCCTCCCTCTACCATCATGGTTGTATTACAAAGCCCCCCCCCCTCCCCACGTTGCACAGAGACCTCGCCATCTACATCTATCTATTGAATTATAAATGTAGTGAGGGAGAGTGTACAAACTTTCCTGCGAGACAACAAGATCCGCCAAAGTAAACCACTTTATGCATCTCCCGTTCCCTTATTAACCCCAACTCCCCTTCACAAATCTTCGGAAGCAGAAAGAAATTCACAATACATTTTTTACACTCTTTCTTATATGACACAAATAAACCAAACTACACAGACAAATGTCTGCAACTACTCCGGAGTCGGGCTGAAGGAATCAGAGATAACTCGCTTGAATCTTATTTAAGACAAAGACAAATATCTTAATATAAAATTACTCAAGCCAAAGGAAAAATACTTGAGAGAATGTTCAACACCCGTCTTTGGAATTTTCTGCAGGATTTTCCTTCTTAAATGGCTTCAAGAAAGGCCGTCCACTCAAGTATTCATGACCATCGTTCATGATATCATACAAAAAGCAGGACAGTCACGACAAATTCACTCTCCGTCAGCAAGGACGTCAAGAAGGCCTTCGATACGGTGTGGCATGAGAGACTTCGTTGGAAACCATCCAACACTATGAGGCTTCCTCTCTGAAACAGAATGTTCTCTCCCACTACCTCACCCACCGGAGGTGTCACATGAAATACAATCAAACGATATCACATTCATTCACACAACGCGCAGGCGTACCCCATGGTAGCGTACTGATAGCCACATTTTACATAGTGTACACTAATGAATGACACCCGTCGCCCATCAGAAAACTAAGGCCATACACACACACACACACACACACACACTATCCTACGCCGACGATGAGACCCTTCTCATCTGCCTCCAGCGCCCAAACAGAATCGCACGCCAGGCACAAATAATACTGGAACTCTTTACCTTCTCATGTTTTCCATCATAACTACGATCAATTACGTTTCAAGGCCTTTCACTTTCTCAAAAATTCCTAAATACTCTTCCATATCTCTCTTTATTTCACCTTGAGCCAGGCTTTGGTGTGAATATTGGTCAGTATGAGGTGCCCTAAAAAAAAAAAAACTGTGAAAAAGGATCTGACAATCGTCAAAACGAATTATTGCATGGCATCAAAGATTGACCTTGCCGTTATGCCTCTTATATATACATATATTAAACTTTTGTTAACTCAAGAACAAGTAGAGTAAATGTTAATTAAACAACTTTATGAGAGCGTAATATTTATTCAAGAGGCCAGTTTCGGTATAAAGTTTATCACACCATCTTCACTCGAATGCTCAAAATAGACAAAGACTTCCGAACATCGAAATCTGACAAATCAAATTAATATCACGAGTCAGAGTGTGGGAAATTGCAATAATCATTTGTATCTTTTTATATCAGATTTTTGGAAGAGGGGCTACATTTAAATTGCTCCTTCTAATGATCGAAATTTTGGATTTCTTTAATCTTGTTACAATAGTAAATTATTTGCCTCTTTGGAACATCTCTTACTTGGTTAAACTGATGAAAAATACAGGATGTAGGACTGATTCGCCTTTCTTTACCTTTGGTGCTCAAACGCCCTCTTTTGTAAGCACTTTCCAGTCTCCCCTTGGTAAAAATAAGGGGCCATTAGTGTGTTTATCAGGTATACATCTATTGAATTAGTTTTCTCTATTTCCAAAAGGTTTATAATGCTTAAAGGGTAATCAAAAGTAGTGCGATTGGAGCAAAGGACATCATTTGAGTATTGGCGGAAATGGAAACGATAGACAATTTATTTTCCCCTCTCATTTTTTTTCAGCACAATAAAATGAGCATCAGGCTTTAGGTTAGCTTATGTTAATGAATTGACATCTAAAATTGGGACAAATTGCTACGGTCCTTAAGCTACCTCCTCCCCATTTATGTATATATTCCCCCCTTTATCCCCCATCCTTAATATTCCTTCGTTGAATATAAACTGAAACTAGTTTTTTATTTAATTTGTTCTAGTGGAGTGTGGTTTCATTTAAAGAATTATCCTCCATCATCCAACTTCTTGACCACGGTCTCACCATAAACTAGGCTAAAATAAGCTTCTATAGGTGGAATGTGAAGTCTATTTATCCTCTACCAAAACTATTCATACATTTCAGAATAATTATAAGAGGCTAAGCCACTGACAGAATAAAAGGCTTCTATTTCATTATCTTGCATAGAGTCTAACGCGATGCAAAACGTGTTAAATGGAAGTCCGAGCCTTAAAAATGGAAAATTAAGGTTCTATTTCAAAGTTGAAATGATATAAAAAGTTCGAAAGAGTTAGATACAATTTTGGAATTAATCCTCCATCTCCACACTATTTCACGCATCTTTCAGGAATTTGGACAGTACTGGAATGCGCATTAGGGGCACAGCCAAGCGACTGGACGGGCAAAGGCAACAACAGATAATTGTTCTTAATCAAAGACAATAAAATCGAGGGACAAATTATTATTTTTTTTTTAATTTCTGCAGAACCCATCTGTTAGGTTTGTTTGGTACATACAAAAGTGTCCATTAGTTTAAATACTTTGCCTCACTTTCATTGATGAGCTAAGATAATTTTTCTATTTTTTCATTTGCTTTCCAAGAACAAGGAACATAATATTCGCCCCCATAAATGTGAAGGAGAGTATTTTTTCGTAAATTGTATTCCACTTTTAAATTTGCGTCTACAAACAAGGATAAATAAAGTATACTTCTATCAACCATCTTTCGGTTGTGAGTGAATAAATTCGCTTTTTTCCAATGAACAAAGCCTTAAACTCATCTGGAGGTGAGATGCATCTCAACTAAATACATTTGTTCTCCCTTTTTTCACCTCTCTCTTTCATCAGAGAAAACAGCGCTTCTAGATTGGACGCATCACGAAATATCAGTAAGAATACGCACTAGAGGATTCTAGAGTTGCCAATTATAAAGAATACGAACAATGCTTAACATAGGGTAGATAATTCCCTGGTTTTACCATGGCAACCAAACAACAATAAAAATAAGCGCGCTTCATCCATTATATCACCGCGGGTTATGAATCAAAGAGACGTCATTCGTTTATCTTCAAAACAAAGATTTTTGGAGAATCAAAATGAGCATTTTACCCTTGGCGAACCTTTCTCCTAGAAAAGGAAGCAGCTCGAAGCGACCATTTTGTTGACCTTTGAATTTGTGAATTCGTTCATCCAGTTGAAAAATGCCTCTTCCAACGAAATATTTTATTTCTTTGTTTTCTTTTATGCCGTTTATTTAATTCGGTATTTTTGGAGTTATATTTCTTTTATATTATTAACAGATTTTTTTATTTGATGAATCAATCCAATTTCAAGAGGAATAATATTTATAAAAATTCCACTTATTCAAGTTATAGAACGTTATTTACTCTATCATTTCTTAAGAAACAAAGCAATGATAAATATAATATATTTTTTTAATCACTCTAATTTGGATATCAATTTGACCAGGATCTGAAGGAATGTGGTCAATTGATGCTTCCAATTCATTTATGGCCGGATATTGGGCAGGAAGAAAGGAGGATTTTGAAGATAGTGACGATATCAATACCACTAAGTTGATGAAGTCCGTCGCTTAAAAGCTAAATTATTAATTAAAAAATAGTACTTAGACGCAAACGTACAAAAAACCGTACAGGAATGTACTGAAGTTCACCAGATTAGCTTTTGCGATTAATTTCTTTTGGAGGGTTTCAATACTTATAATGCAATGATGTTATTTGTATCATAATATCTTCATTCTACCTCTAAATATAGTAATTATTTTACTATCATATAGAAATTCCTTTGTTTATTTTGTCAACGGGAACTAAATTGATTCTATAGACTAAGTTTTTTTAAGAAATACTTATTTGTGATTACTTAGACAAGTTCCTCTTTATCGTGTATGGAAATAACGAGAAATAAATGTGCCTCACTCAATCTGAATCGGTCCTTAACAAGCGACCGATTTTTAACATCTTTGACGGAATTAGTGTCACCTCTTTTGGGGGACATTGAATGGCGTTGAAGACGATCTCTTAAAACCATATCATCGAATTATTTGTGTTTGAGAAATAGCAGTAGTAATTGATTGCACAGTATTAGTACAGGAATTACCTACTTCTATCCAAAAGAATAACATTATGTGATGTAAGTCACTTACTTTTATTAAACATCGTTCAAAAGGAATTAAAGCCCAAACCAGCTCCAATATTCTCAAATACCCTAACTTTAACAGGTTCTTTATAAATTCTTTGGACAATCCTTTAACCGAAATTGCCCCGTCCATATTTGCCTTGGTTGAATGGGATTATTCCCTGAGGGAACACAAAATAATAACGACTTTTCCTTCAATGTCGAGAAGAGCGACAAATGGAGGTTTCAACGAACTGTATTGCAAACATTTTTCTGAGACAGGTTTCGAGAGAACGTGAGACGGAATTCGAGTGGGAGTCTTGACAAAAGTATCTAAATAAAAAGGCTCGAATGTCTTGCCTAGAAAAAACAGAAAACATAATATTGTAAATCCGCTGTTTCAAGAACCGAGCCAAAAAATTTTTAGTGATCATCCATGCAAGGCATCCTCAATCCCAGGGGTCTTGGAGAAGTTCGTATAAAATGGAAAACAAGATCGAATGAAGCTGAGTCATCCGCCTTGAAAGGGACTCGATTTCTTCTGTTGGTGATGGTAAAAAAACTATTTTAACTTGGTTACATTCTCAGAGTTCTCGGTTTTATAGAAATATTGAAATGATGGAATCATCGCTTAAAAGAGTGTTTTGACCTCAATGGAGCTCATGTTAAAAAATAAAAGTAATAATTCTTTTTGTTTTAATTTTATTCCATTTTTCCACAATTTTTGTAATACTTCTTGAATTATATAGAATTGTATACAGAGTCACCTCTTCTTAAGTTCGATAAGCCTGACCAAATCTCGTAAGAGAGACAGCCACCACAATTACAGCTCAAACTGGAATGAAATCAACAAAGAAATTAACAAATTTACTCGAATTTTTCCCATTTTGATTGAGGGCCACATCTCTATGGTAAAGATGAAAGTTGGAAGATTTATTTGAAAAATCCTACAACATTTAACTTAGTCTTCGTCTGAAATCCCCACCAAAAGAATCGACAAAAAACAAACTGCCGTGGTGAGAGGAAAGAGGACTTTGCAACCTAAAAGAAGAAAATCTTTTTGTCGAGGTATGCCTGTGTAGACCAGCTCGGTGCACAGGGGCGTACACAAGCATGGGCAGTTAGCCGACCCGAAGCCGCTTGGGAAATGCTCTGGGGGGCAATTTATCTGATGTCTTGCCAAGTTGCAGTTCAAAGGATATATAAAGAACAAGACCACAAAATATAAGTTTAATCTATATGATAAATGGGGCAAGATATATATATATATATATATATATATATATATATATATATATATATATATATATATATATATATATATACAAAAAAGGGAGAACAAATTACTTAATAAAGGTAGCTTATTATGTCGATTTATGATATGACAGAGTTTCTCGGAAAGAACAAAATTAACGTTAGCTTGAACAAGAGATATTAATTACAATTTAGCTCGAATTCAAATCAAAAGGTGAATGAGGATGACGATTAACGAGGTAATCAAAGGATGACAATGCAAGCGAGGGTAAATTGAAAGAGGAGGGTGGAAGACAACGGCGCAGGTCTTCGTGAAGATACTTCGGTGAGTCCTAACGAGGAGGAATCGAAGATGGGGTTTGGTTACTTCTTGATGAAGATGGAGATTTTCTCTGCTCCAGAGAGAAGTAATCTCAACTCGAGACGATTCTGCAGATCGGCAGAGAGTCTTAATCTCAAAAGAACGGGAATCTTGAAGGGATGATGAAGATCAGGGGGCCGCACGAGTCTTCGGGAAGAAGGGGGCTTGATAGCTTTCCTCTGAACAAGGGCCAAAGCTTCACGAAGGGAGATCTGTTGGCAAGATCTAACGATGATGTTCGATTCGAACGCGGGCTACGGGAATTCGCGGGAAACAGACACACAGTCTGGACGGAGGGAATGGCGGACTTCAGGTTAAATAGCCGGGTGGCTGGTCCGATAGATAGCCTCAGGACCTGGCCTTCCCTAGAGGATTCTCGGCGCCAGTATATACAAACGCACTTTGCGATAGCGAGTCGGATCAGACGGCGAAACTTGCATCATGATAGGAAGATAGGGTTAAGGTGGATGCCCGCGGGGGAATAGACATACCTGGGAAGCATGGCGTAGAGATAGGATGGCTGCGCACGGTGGCATCACAGGGGAGGGGGGATGAGTGGTGTCCGAAAGCAAATACTGTTGCGTCGAGTGATTCAGTGCGCTACTGATTCCTTCTCGAACTTTCTAAACTTCCCACGCTAAGGAGCACGTGGTTTAGAACGAAGGGGCTGAAAGTGGTATTCCCGAGGGGGCTTTTTCTCCCGCTGGTCCTTCGAGGGGATCCCCTCACACTTTTCTTTGTGCTTCTCCGAATCTCAGAACTTACTTTTGATAAGTGACTCCTCTTTATATAAGTGATTTTCCTTCTGCTGAGAGTGTCTCTCTTTTACCGAATTCTTGACGATTGATTCCAATAACTTGCAGCATCATATAAATTGGTGGTACTTGAGAGAGGCTCTTCAAACATCTTTACATCCTCTCTCTCTAGCTAGCTTTAATTGATACTCAGATATTTACCCATTTCATAGAATTCTTTCGTTCATTTCAGGATTTCTTTCATTTCTATGCGGTATCTAAATCCACTGATTTGAGAAACATCGCAGGGTATGAAAAGGACCAATATATTATTGCATGAACTTTGGTATTATTAAAGACCTTTCAAAATAAAGGTTTAAGGCAATGCCTCAAAATTATAGTTGATTGTGTTTATTGAAACTACTTAATTTATTCATTAATTAATAATAGCCTGGTTTATAGAGCTTGCCATAAATTAATTACCCGCCATTTCAGTAGTTTCATGATGCTGTCGGAAGAGAGAAGAAAGTGAAGATTAAGAAAATAAATAAAAGCAATTAAACGTGACTTATGAATGACCCCAAACTATGCGGTGATAGATAATAGATAAAATGCTCTTACATTTCTATTTCCCCCAAATTCTCAAAAATCTTCCCCTCTCAACATAATAAAGAATTTGAGGGGAAATTTCATTGATCGAAAGAAATGAGAGGAAAATGAATTCCCTTAACGAGGGGAGGTTTGCGGGTTTGGGCGAGCTAGAGCTCAAAGTTAGGCCACTTATCGTGCGAAGGACTTAAATTTGACACACATCTTGTAGTCAAGGGGGGAAAAAGGGTCTAAAGGTCTATTCTCTTTGTAAGATAAGGGAATCAGGCCTGGGTATCCTTCTACTTATGCAGTGCATTGGGTGAAGGCACGGGTAATATACGATGTGGGCACGGGTAATATACGATGTGATGACGCTTTTTCGGTAGCGTTGAGGGCATTCACTGTGTCCATTTTTGAGGGTTCCCTTTGTTAACTTCTATATGGGAGCGGTCGAAGAAAGGGTTTTCTCAAGGGTACCCTAACCCCCCCATCTACTGCAGGTACATAGACGACATTTACATTAATGTCCAAACAATTTCCTCCGGCAACTAAAAGAGCTTAGGTCTCCCCTCATTTCGGCGCACCGGAAGGCAGATGCATTGCCAGAACCCTCACGCAAAAGGGCAATGGTTCGAACCCTTTTTAGGCTGATTTCTTTTCATCATTTGCGGGTCCTCCTTTTGTGTATACTCATTGGAATTCTATGTGTATTGGCTCCGTGCACATTAGGCAGAATATAGCTTCAGGTTAACTTTCAAGTGGAATTTTCTTTCACACTTACCGATATTAAACCTCATTTCTGTGGAAAGGAGACGTCTGCTGCCATGAGCAGGTTTAGGGAAGTCAATCAAACTACATAACTACATAACGCTCAAGTAGTTTTGGGGGGCTACGACATCTATGTAAATTATTCACATTTTGGCTTTCCCTTAACTTTATTTAGCCTCTTCTTCAACTTTCAAACATTTTCGTTTCTTGAATGAATGAATAGATTAAATAGCTTTCATTCAACATTCCAAGAGACCAATTCTCATTCCACTTCAATTCTAACCACACCTCGTCCTCTCATTTCATCCTGGAGGAAGAATTATCATTTATACTTTCGAGTTCCTTTGTTCTTCCATGTTCCGAAATCTACAGAAGCCGTTCTCCTCCTATTACCGCTTTATTGCTCTAGTTCTTTCTCTTCGTTTGACCTCTTCCTCTAAGTCAAACGTATCAAAGTCAAATAGATATCTTTTTATGGCCAAAAATAGAGCAATTTCTAAGAGTAATTAAAATTAAAAAAATGCATAAATTGCCACATAGAGCGATTACATGGACCATAAATTGTTTGAATTAACTTTCCCTAATTTTGAAAGAGAAGAAAGATTGGAAATATAAATTTAAATAACAATTAATAAGTGAGTTTACTTCTTAAATTTAGCCTCGATTTAGTATTCGTTAGAAAGCTATTTCAATTTAGAGAAAAAAGATAAAGATTTGATTCGGTTAATAAAAAGAAATTGAGAAAAATTCTATTCTTGGTTTGATCAATTTAACAGAATACACTTTTAAAACGTACATAAAACACAGGTGTGTGAGGGAAAAAAAGACAAAGTGAACTATCACACACTACCACAGTGAACATTCGGGCCTTACCTGGGCTGGTGAGGTCACTAATTGGACTTTTTCGGAAAGGTAAAATGGGGCCTAATTCCATGAAACAGGGTACCGATGAATTCGGGCTGACCAAAAGATTTGGGTGTGGTGCAGACCCCACGAGGTTACGGAACCCAGTGGTTATCAACGCAATGTGCACCTTATCCTAAGTTAAAAAGTTGAACGTTTGGCTCGGTCTACTGAGTTCTCCAATTTTCTTCCTGAGAACCTTATAACGAGGCTAAAAGACACCCTTAGCGACAGTGTCAGTTCGGACTTGGTCCGAAAATGTTCATTTGATAACCTTCTTCCCACATTGAGGAGGCGCTCGAAATTTTGCACCAGAGACTCCCTTACAGCTTCCCGCTACTGCCCTTGCAACAGCTATAATTGTAGCTCTCAAACCAAAGGATGACTTCCGTAATGAAGTACTCATTCCAATGGTTCTGCGAGCATCGAGAAGCAGCTCTGCTCCCCATTAAAAGTTAAGTCGCAACCATTTCACGAAAACTGCAAATCTTGAGAAATCAAAGGGTTAATCATGATAAAAGTTAAGGAAACACTCAGTACCATGTTTGAAAAACTTCCCTACTCGACAGGATGGCATTTGCTGGTACTACCGCCGATTCGGTGACCAGGCACATCGATGTGTGGCCAATTACTCTCTCCTCAATGCCCCTGTGTTTCCTTTGCTTCCGTCATTTAGATAATTTCAGCAACGTTCGATGAATTGCAGGAAGAGAAGATCCACCTTGCTCTGCAAACAGCTCCGGGATCGCTCAAAAGGACATCTGGATGACGAACACAGCTATCGCTACAGTTGAGAAGAAATTGAACGTGGAATGTCTTAATATGCGATATAAAATGCGCAATAATAAGGGTTAATTCTTAGTTTAATATAATCTTTGGTGGAAATAAAATATTAACGTTTAGTAGATGACATTACCAACCTATCAATATGGGCAATTATTGAATATGTAAATCTTCCTTGCTCTCTTTTTTAATTTTAAACAACTCCCGCAGGAGCTTGCTTACTGCTCGCTTCCTTTTCCCATTTTTTGGGGGGTTTGTTTTTTATCTTTTTTAATTTGATTTCAAAGTAGCCTAGTACTAGGCCGGTTTTTAATACGGCGACTAATGCCCAAGTAGGCAGTCGCCAGATGAGCTCTTTAAAAAAAAAAATTAAACAACTCCTCTTAATCTATAGAGTGAGCTTTATACAGCCAATAAAGAATGTAAGAATCATAATTGTACGCCAGAGTTCCTCCTTCTACCATCATGGTTGTATTACAAAAGCCCTACCCCCCGCACTCCCCACGTTGCACAGAGACCTCGCCATCTATCTGTTAAATTATAAATGTAGTGAGGGAGAGTGTACAAACTTTTCTGCGAGACAACCAGATCCGCCAAAGTAAACCACTTTATGCATCTTCCGTTCTCTTATTAACCCCAACTCCCCTTCACAAATCTTCGGAAGCAGAAAGAAATTCCCAATACATTTTTCACACTGTTATATGGCACAAATAAACCAAACTACACAGACAAATGTCTGCAACTCCGGAGTCGGGCTGAAGGAATCAGAGATAACTCGCTTGAATCTTATTTAAGACGAGGACAAATATCTTAATATAAAATTACTCACGCCAAAGGAAAAATACTTGAGAGAATGTTCAACACCCGTCTTCGGAATTTTCTGCAGGATTTTCCTTCTTAAATGGCTTCAAGAGAGGCCACCTACTCAAGTATTCATGACTATCATTCATGATATCATACAAAAATCAGGACAGTCACGACCAATTCACTCTCCGTCAGCAAGGACGTGTAGAAGGCTTTCGATACGGTGTGGCATGAGAGACTTCGTTGGAAATCATCCAACACTATGGGGCTTCTTCTTTGAAACAGAATGTTCTCTCCCACTACCTTACCCACCGGAGGTGTCCCATGAAATACAATCAAACGATATCACATTCATTCAGACAACGCGCAGGCGTACCCCATGGTAGCGTACTGATAGCCACACTTTACATAGTGTACACTAATGAATGACACCCCTCGCCCATCAGAAAACTACGGGCATACATATACACTGTCCTACGCCGACGATGAGACCCTTCTCATCTGCCTCCAGCACTCAAACAGAATCGCACGCCAGGCACAAATAATACTGGAACTCTTTACCTTCTCATGTTTTCCATCATAACTACGATCAATTACGTTTCAAGGCCTTTCACTTTCTCAAAAATTCTTAAATACTCTTCCATATCTCTCTTTATTTCACCTTGAGCCAGGATTTGGTGTGAATATTGGTCAGTATGAGGTGCCCTAAAAAAAAAAAACTGTGAAAAAGGATCTGACAATCGTCAAAACGAATTATTGCATGGCATCAAAGATTGACCTTGCCGTTATGCCTCTTATATATACATATATTAAACTTTTGTTAACTCAAGAACAAGTAGAGTAAATGTTAATTAAACAACTTTATGAGAGCGTAATATTTATTCAAGAGGCCAGTTTCGGTATAATGTTTATCACACCATCTTCACTCGAATGCTCAGAATAGACAAAGACTTCCGAACATCGAAATCTGACAAATCAAATTAATATCACGAGTCAGAGTGTGTGAAATTACAATAATCATTTGTATCTTTTTATATCAGATTTTTGGAAGAGCGGCTACATTTAAATTGCTCCTCCTAATGGTCGAAATTTGGGATTTCTTTAATCTTGTTACAATAGTAAATTATTTGCCTCTTTGGAACATCTCTTACATGGTTAAATTGATAAAAAATACAGGATGTAGGACTGATTCGCCTTCCTTCACCTTTGGTGCTCAAACGCCATCCTTTTAAGCACCTTCCAGTCTCCCCTTGGTAGAATAAGGGGCAATTAGTGTGTCTATCAGGTATACATCTACTGAATTAGTTTTCTATTTCAAAAAGGTTTATAATGCTTAAAGGGTAATCAAAAGGAGTACGATTGGGGCAAGGGACATCATTTAAGTATTGGGGGAAATGGAAGCGATAGAAAATCTATTTTCCCCTCTCATTTTCTTTCGGCACAATAAAATGAGGATCAGGCTTTAGGTCAGCTTATGTTAATGAATTGACATCTAAAATTGGGACAAATTGCTACGGTCCTTAAGCTACTTCCTTTCCATTTATGTATATATTTCCCCCTTTATCCCCCATCCCTAATATTCCTTCGTTGAATATAAACCGAAACTAGTTTTTTTATTTAATTTGTTCTAGTGGAGTGTGGTTTCATTTAAATAATTATCCTCATTATCCAACTTCTTGACCACGGTCTCACCATAAACTGGGCTAAAATAAGCTTCTATAGTTGGGATGGGAAGTCTATTTATCCTCTCCCAAAACTATTCATACATTTCAAAGTAATTATAAGAGGCTAAGCCACTGACAGAATAAAAGGCTTCTATTTCATTATCTTGCATAGAGTCTAACGTGATGCAAAACGTGTTAAATGGAAGTCCGAGCAATAAAAATGGAAAATTAAGGTTCTATTTCAAAGTTGAAATGATATAAAAAGTTCGAAAGAGTTAGATACAATTTTGGAATTAATCCTCCATCTCCACACTATTTCACGCATCTTTCAGGAATTTGGACAGTACTGGAATGCGCATTAGGGGCACAGCCAAGCGACTGGACGGGCAAAGACAACAACAGATAATTGTTCTTAATCAAAGACAATAAAATCGAGGGACAAATTATTATTTTTTTTTTAATTTCTGCAGAACCCATCTGTTAGGTTTGTTTGGTACATACAAAAGTGTCCATTAGTTTAAATACTTTGCCTCACTTTCATTGATGAGCTAAGATAATTTTTCTATTTTTTCATTTGCTTTCCAAGAACAAGGAACATAATATTCGCCCCCATAAATGTGAAGGAGAGTATTTTTTCCTAAATTGTAGTCCACTATTAAATTTGCGTTTACAAACAAGGATAAATAAAGTATACTTCTATCAACCATCTTTCGGTTGTGAGTGAATAAATTCGCTTTTTTCCAATGAACAAAGCCTTAAACTCATCTGGAGGTGAGATGCATCTCAACTAAATACATTTGTTCTCCCTTTTTTCACCTCTCTCTTTCATCAGAGAAAACAGCGCTTCTAGATTGGACGCATCACGAAATATCAGTAAGAATACGCACTAGAGGATTCTAGAGTTGCCAATTATAAAGAATACGAACAATGCTTAACATAGGGTAGATAATTCCCTGGTTTTACCATGGCAACCATACAACAATAAAAATAAGCGCGCTTCATCCATTATATCACCGCTGGTTATGAATCAAAGAAACGTCATTCGTTTATCTTCAAAACAAAGATTTTTGGAGAATCAAAATGAGCATTTTACCCTTGGCGAACCTTTCTCCTAGAAAAGGAAGCAGCTCGAAGCGACCATTTTGTTGACCTTTGAATTTGTGAATTCGTTCATCCAGTTGAAAAATGCCTCTTCCAACGAAATATTTTATTTCTTTGGTTTCTTTTATGCCGTTTATTTAGTTCGGTATTTTTGGAGTTATATTTCTTTTATATTATTTACAGATTTTTTTATTTGATGAATCAATCCAATTAATTTCTTTTGGAGGGTTTCGATACTTATAATGCAATTATGATATTTGTATCATAATATCTTCATTCTATCTCTAAATATAGTAATTATTTTACTATCATATACAAATTCCTTTGCTTATTTTTTCAACGGGAACTAAATTGATTCTATAGACTAAGTTTTGTTCAAGAAATACTTATTTGTGATTACTTAGACAAGTTCCTAATTATCGTGTATGGAAATAGCGAGAAATAAATGTGCCTCACTCAATCTGAATCGGTCCTTAACAATCAACCGATTTTTAACATCTTTGAACGGAATTAGTGTCACCTCCTTTTTGGGACATTAAATGGCGTTGAAGACGATCTCTTAAAACCATATCATCGAATTATTTGTGTTTAAGAAATAGCAGTAGTAATTGATTGCACAGTATTAGTACATGAATTACCTACTTCTATCCAAAAGAATAATATTATGTGATGTAAGTCACCTATATTTATTGAACATCGTTCAAAAGGAATTAAAGCCCAAACCAGCTCCAATATTCTCAAATACCCTAACTTTAACAGGTTCTTTATAAATTCTTTGGACAATCCTTTTAACCGAAATTGCCCCGTCCATATTTGCCTGGGTTGAATGGGATTATTCCCTGAGGGAACACAAAATAATAACGACTTTTCCTTCAATGTCGAGAAGAGCGACAAATGGAGGTTTCAATGAACTGTACTGCAAACATTTTTCTGAGACAAGTTTCGAGAGAACGTGAGACGGAATTCGAGTGGGAATCATGACAAAAGTATCTAAATAAAAAGGCTCGAATGTCTTGCCTAGAAAAAACAGAAAACAGAATATTGTAAATCCGCTGTTTCAAGAACCGAGCCAAAAAATTTTTAGTGATCATCCATGCAAGGCATCCTCAATCCCAGGGGTCTTGGAGAAGTTCGTATAAAATGGAAAACAAGATCGAATGAAGCTGAGTCATCCGCCTTGAAAGGGACTCTATTTCTTCTGTTGGTGATGGTAAAAAAACTATTTTAACTTGGTTACATTCTCAGAGTTCTCGGTTTTATAGAAATATTGAAATGATGGAATCATCGCTTAAAAGAGTGTTTTGACCTCAATGGAGCTCATGTTAAAAAATAAAAGTAATAATTCTTTTTGTTTTAATTTTATTCCATTTTTCCACAATTTTTGTAATACTTCTTGAATTATATAGAATTGTATACAGAGTCACCTCTTCTTAAGTTCGATAAACCTGACCAAATCTCGTAAGAGAGACAGCCACCACAATTACAGCTCAAACTGGAATGAAATCAACAAAGAAATTAACAAATTTACTCGAATTTTCCCCATTTTGATTGAGGGCCACATCTCTATGGTAAAGATGAAAGTTGGAAGATTTATTTGAAAAATCCTACAACATTTAACTTAGTCTTCGTCTGAAATCCCCACCAAAAGAATCGACAAAAAACAAACTGCCGTGGTGAGAGGAAAGAGGACTTTGCAACCTAAAAGAAGAAAATCTTTTTGTCGAGGTATGCCTGTGTAGACCAGCTCGGTGCACAGGGGCGTACACAAGCACGGGCAGATAGCCGACCCAAGGCCGCTTGGGAAATGCTCTGGGGGGGAATTTATCTTATGTCTTGCCAAGTTGCAGTTCAAAGGATACATAAAGAACAAGACCACAAAATATAAGTTCAATATATATGATAAAAGGGGCAATATATATATATATATATATATATATATATATATATATATATATATATATATATATATATATACAAAAAGGGAGAACAAATTACTTAATAAAGGTATTTTTTATTTTTTTTTTTTAAGAGCTCATCTGGCGACTGCCTACTTGGGCATTAGTCGCCGTATTAAAACTGGCCTAGTTCTAGGCTACTTTAAAATAAAATTAAAGAGAAAAAAAATACAACACCCCAAAAGGGGGAAAGGAAGCAAGCTGGTGCGTCGGGAAGGGGTCCCCCCGGCGCAGGAGCGTGCAACTAAAGGAAAAAACAAAAAAAAATCAAATGCAAAAAAACACAAAAAAAACAAAAAAACAAACCTTGCTTAAATAATAGGGAGAAGGCCGGCCTCCCCCAAGAAGTCAACAAGTCCACAAGTCAATGTGCACGAATCTGAACCGAGCACATATGACAGGCGAGAGCGACCCTGCTCATCCCGGTACTGGGACAGGTATCGTGCGCGAAGATCACCCAGACTGGGACATTCGACAAGAATGTGCCGAACAGTCTGGGGGACGACGCAGTCGTTGCAATAGGGCGCAGGCGAGCGCTCCATCAAATAGCGATGCGTCACACGAGTGTGGCTGATTCGGAGGCGACAGAAAGCAACCTGAAGCCGCCGCGGCATTGGGGGATAGGTCCATGGAAACAGTCGCGGCGCAATGGCACGCAACTTTAAGTTCCCTTCGACCGTCTCCCATCTTCTTTGCCAAGCAGTCCGAAGAGCTGCCCGTATTCATGCCATGTAGTCAGTGTGAGGAAGAGCGAAACGCTGGTCCGGTCGCAGAGTCCTCGCGGACTCTTTGGCGCCCTCATTGGCGTGCTCATTCCCCGCAATTCCTACATGTCCAGGAACCCAGCAGAAGATAATCTCGACATCTGCCCGGCTCGCCAAAACCGTGGCGTCACGGATTCCGCGAACCAGGGGATGCGGAGATTCAAATGCCCCGAGAGCACTCAGGGCGCTTTGTGAGTCGCTATAGATCACAATCCGGTCTCCGAACCGGGCACGTCGCGTAATCTCCCGTACCGAGTGGTGGATTGCCACCAGCTCGGCCGTGAAGACAGACGCAGCGCCTGGTAAAGCCCCGCTGACTTCAAACAGAGGGGATACGGCGTGAAAGCCGACCCCCTCTTGGGACTTGGAGCCATCCGTATACGCTAGCACGGTACCAGCGTGACACGATGTGTGCTCCAAAAAGGTCGAACGCAATACTCCCGGCGCAGTACTAGCTTTGGGAGCAGAGGCGTGGCGACAAATAGCCAAATGTGGTACCCTCCAGGGTGGCGTCCTGGGCAGAACCAGGGGCGCCACCGGCCCGAGAGCTATATCTACCTCTCAAAGGAGTTTCCTGGCCCTAAACCCAAAGGGCTTAGGGTATGACTGGCGTCTCTCGGCGGCATAGGCACCATCGAGATCAGCTGCGGATGCAGTGAGAGCTGTTGGCGACTGAGGGAGGCGCCGGGCTCACGCGTACAGGCGAGTGATGCACTGCACGCGGCGCAGAGCGAGTGGCATCTCCCCAGCATCGACCAACAGGCTCTCAATGGGGGAAGTGCGGAAAGCATCGGTTGCAAGGCGAAGGCCGGTGTAGTGGATCGAATCTACCTTCCGCAATAAACGCTCGGCTGCGGATGCATAAAACTCGCATCCGTAGTCGAGCTTTGAGCGAACAAAGGATCGATAAAAAAGTAAGGCAGTAGCCCTATCAGCGCCCCAAGCGCTGAACGTCACGGAACGGAGAATGTCCATGGCGCGGGTACAAGAGACCCTAAGGCTGTGAATATTAGCCTCCCAGGTGAGGCGTCGGTCGAATACAAGACCAAGGAAACGGTGCGACTCAACCACATCCAGGCGCACACCATTAAGAAACAAATCTGGGTCGGGCTGAAGCCGTGGATAGCGGCAGAAGTGCACCACCTTAGTCTTGGCCAAAGAAAACCGAAACCTGTGCGCTTCGGCATAGCGAGAGACGCGGTTCAATGCCTGATGGAGTCGACGCTCCAGAGTTGGCATCTGGGCCGCGCCAAAAGAGATCGAAAGGTCGTCCACGTAGAGCGTAGCGAGAACATCTTCCGGCAGCACCGAGGTGATGCCGTTGATGCTCAGGGCAAAGAGTGTGACACTGAGGACACTTCCCTGCGGGACGACCTCTTCCTGCTCCTTTGGGCCGAAAAAGGCTCCCCCAACCCGTACGCGGAATCGACGATCTCGCAAAAATTCAGATATAAACATTGGGAGGCGTCCCCTCGCCCCCATCGTGTGGAGAGTCTCCATGATACCGTATCGCCATGCGGTATCATAGGCCTTCTCCAGATCAAAAAACACCGTGGCGTAGTGCTGTCTACGAAGGAAAGCCTCGCAGACGGCATTTTCTAGTCGGAGCAGAGTATCCGACGTGGAGTGGAACTTACGGAAGCCGCACTGTGCAGAAGACAGATGGCCTCCGCTGTCCAGGAAATAGGCTAATCTAACATTTACCAATTTCTCCATCATCTTGCACACGCAAGAGGTTAGAGAGATTGGGCGGAAACCGGTCGGAGTGGAGTGATCTCTTCCCGGCTGGCGAAAGGCGAGCACAGTAGCGATTCGCCAGGAGTCTGGGAGAAGACCTTTCACCCAGATCCTGTTGAACAAATCTAACAGAAAGGCCATGCCTCGCTCACCCAGGTGTCGAAGGATGGCGTACGGGACATCGTTCGGACCATGGGCGGTGTCCGCGCACGAAGCGAGAGCGGAACGCAACTCACTCACAGTAAACTTGTCGTTGAAGGGTTCTCCGCCTCTGGAGGTAAAGTCCAGCCGGCGGCCTTCCGCGACATCACGACGTGCATTGAATGCTGGCGGAGCAGCATCACGGCTAGAGAATGCGGAAAAAGCGGTCGTTAAGGATTCCGCCACGGACGTCAGGGTCCGAGATTGCGGTCCCATTCTCCTAGAGAACGGGAAGGGGGTCCTGCGAGAACTTGCCCCGAATCCTTTTGACTCGCTTCCACACCTCAGCTAAAGGGGTCTTCCCGTTAAGTGAAGACACGTATGCCCGCCAAGAAGAGCGGCGGGCGTGCTTCGAAATATACCGGAACCTAGCCCTAGCCCGACGAAATTCAGCGACAGTGAAATCGTTCGGGCGGCGCTTATAGCGCATGTAGGCATAACGCTTCTGTTTGAGGGCCGTCTCACACTCAGCCGACCACCATGGGAGTGGTCGGCGTGCAAAACGGCCAGACGTCCTAAGAATAGTAGTCAGGCCCACGGCGATGAGGTTGCCGGAGAAGAACTCAACGGCCTCATCTACCGACCTAAACTCCTCGACTGAGATAGAGAATTCAGTCATTTCCTGAAATGCAGGCCACCGTGCCCGCGCCAAGCACCACCGAAGTGATCTCTCAGGAGGCAGTTGCCCTGAAAATTATATTTGAAGGGGAAAGTGATCACTACCATGGAGGTTATCGACTCTCCCTTAATCAAAATCAGGCTGTGCATCCGAAGAGCACAAAGATAGGTCAAGGCAAGAAAATGAAGCGGTTCTCGGACAGTGATGCGTAAACTCATCCACGTTTAGGACACCCATCTCAAGCTCTTCGATCAGATCGGCAAGGACTTATCCCCTGGGATTTATGGAGTAATCTCCACAGAGAGGATGCCTGCCGTTCAGATCTCCAAGCAAGAGATAGGGCCTCGGCAACCGTGCCACGACGCGGCGGAATTTCCCCGCGTCGAAGTCAGCTGACGGTGGAATGTACGCAGAAATGATAGTATACCTCCTATCCAGGTGCAGCTGCACAGCCACTGCCTGAAAGGAGGTATCTAAAAAGAAAGGAAGAACGGAGACATCATGCCGGGTGTAAACCGCGCATCCCCCAGCGCGGCCATCCCGCGGTGATGGGGTCGCAAGACCCTTATACCCTGGAAGGGCAGGCAGGGGGCACGCGCCTAGCATGGTTTCCTGCAGGAAAATAGCCAACCGGAAACGGTACGGGACGAGACGAGCCTCCGAAGCTCCTCCCAGTTTGCCCGGAGTCCACGGCAATTCCATTGAAGGAATATGCCCTCCAGGCCTTGCTCGGAGGAGACGCGGGCGCCCTCCTCGAATTAAGGACCCTCACGGGAATGGCCGTACGCTTCCCGGGGGCCGAACCCCGGGCGCTGTTGGCCGGACAAAGCGCTGAAGGCGCTGTCGCCTTCGAGGACTTATTGGGGGAGGTTGGGCTCGCAATGCGAGTCTTTTCCTCCCTCCGCCTCGAAACCTTAGGCGGGCGTTGCGGCTTGGGAGGTGGGGGGCCCTCTTTTCGAGGAAACACCGTCTCCGAGCCACTTAATCCACCTCGGGGCGTGAGCGAAGGGGCCGAAGCTCCTTTGTTGCTGTTCTCCTTTCGGGGAACAGCTTTAAAAACCCCGGAAGATGGCCTAGCGACCATCTTCAGGGGTGTTGCCTCCTGTGAGTCTAACGACTCGGTGGAGGCGCGTGGCCGTTTCGCCTTACGGGAAACGGTCACGCTGGGGGAAGAGGGGGGAGCCCTGGTTTTAGCCGTTGCTGGGTGTGAACCCTTTTTGCCGCCAGCTTTACCAGGGGAGCGCCCGGGTGTAGTAGAGCCCGCAGAAAGGCTCCAAATTGGCGCGAAAACAACCGTGCTCGTTGGCCTGGATGGGCCAGGAGCAGAGGGTGCTTTCCTAACTATTGAGGCATATGACGTCCCAGGCAGAGCCGGGCGCGCCAGGACCAAGTCCTTAGCCTCGCGGAATGAGAGTCGATCCTGGGCCTGAACGGCCAGGATTTCTTTCTCAAGGAGATATGCACCACATTGCTTCGAAGAAGCAGGGTGCGGCTCTCCGCAATTGACACACTTGGCCACACACGATTTGGACTTATCGTCTGCAATCTTGGAGCAATTTACACAGACTTCGGGTGACCTCGATTTTGCACGTCTACATGATCGATTCGTATGGCCGAAGCGGTGACAGTAATAGCACCGCCGTGGCAGTGGCACGAATGCCTTCACGCGGTAGCGGTACGAACCGGCACGCACCGACTCAGGGAACTTGTCACAGTCGAACGTGATGAAGAGTGTAGGGGTGGGTCTCGAGACCCCTCCCTGTTTTCTCATCACACGTTCGACCTTGACCGCCCCACCGTTGGCCAGCTCTAGGGTAATGTCCTCAATGGAGTAGTCAACGAGGTCATTCGCATAAACTACTCCTTTCACAAAGTTCATGGTAGAGTGCGGCGTCACACTCACCGGGGTGCCATGAAGTGTCCGAAGAGCACTTATCTTGGCCGCCTCAAGGGGATTCGCCGCATTCGCCAGAAGCCTCCCGTCCGAGAAACGGGTTACCTTCGGCTCTCTACCAATTGCACTAGCTAATCCTCTCCTCTGATGGATCATGTTGCCCTTGGACAACATGGTGCCCTCAGTGGAGCGAATAACGAGGAAGCGCTTGAAGCCAGCGGGCTCGAAAACGCCAGGTAACCTCTGAATGAGGGGCCCCGATGTCATCGAGGCTCCGCCCTGTGCATTCTTGGTGTTAGTCTTAGTCAGGGGCTCCGCACACGAGGGGGTAGAGGGGCCGGATGTGCCGATCTTGGCTTGGTCGCCTACCAAAGTGGCAGCAGACCCATCCGTCCCCGCAGGCCCCGCGGATGGAGAGGAGCCCCGAGTCTTCTTCGTCTTTTTAGTCTTTTTAGTATTTTTCTTTTTAGGAGAGGAGGGCGGGGAATGAACCCGCTTCTCACCTCCGCCGGCAGAAGCCCCCATGCCAGATGGGCCGGCCTCAGACAGGTCCCTCTCCGAAATGGAGAAGGTCCTGGTCGTCGTAGGGGCACCTGTCGGAGGAGATCCCTCCCCTCCTTTTACTGCCTCGGAGCCCTCGGCCGTTTGAGGGGGACCTTGCATAGGGGCGGATTCGGGTTCGGTGCTTGGCACCGAGCCCGGATTCCCCCCCATGGAAGGCCCTACAATCTGAGGCTGGGTCTCCTCAAGGACCATGTCTATCACAGGAGGGGCCTCCAGTTGGCCATCCCCTCCCAGGACATCGCAGGTCCCCTTGGCAGTGTCGCCAGTCTTGTGTGGGGAGACACAGGCCTTGACCCGAGCAAGGTTTAAAATTCTTGCCAGCAGGTCTTTTGAGGGAAGCGACCGAAGGGGCCTGGCTTCCCTCTCCCCCCTAAGGGGGTTTGCCCTACCGAGCCGCTTGCACGAGGGGCGGTCAGGAATGGGCTGCCTGCTGGCTTTTTTGGCAGTCCCCTTAGAAAGCAAAGGAGGGACTGCCGCTGGAGATAGGGAAGTGCCCGAAAGCACCTCCACAGAAGGGGGTGAGGGGGAGTCCCCTACACCCGTAAGTGTAGGAGAGGAGTAAGCCTCCTCTCTGGTTAAAGAATTATGGAGGGTCCCTTGCGCAAGCACAAGGGGGGGACCTCCATTTTCTCGGTGGAGCTGCCCGAGGGCGGCTCCGTTGGTTTCTTGGGGAAGTTGGGGGTTGGGTTTTTTTGTTTTTTGTGTCATACATGGGCATGGTGACCCTCTTTTTAATACGGGACGCAATAGCTCATCACCTCTCGCAGTTGCCCGCACTGGGAGAGGTGCTTACTAGCCCGGCAGAGCCAGGCGCCGCCATTCGGGACCACCCCTCCCGCCTGGTGGCCTGGCAGTCCATCGGCATGGCGGCTCCACCTTGGACACGGCGTAAAATTGATAGAATGTGAAGAGGAGAGGAAAGGGGATGTGAGGAAGGTATGGGTGGGGATGAAGCAGGTTGTTAAAAAACCCCCATCCCGAACCGGAGCTGAGGGGTTAGGGAACAATGTCCCCTCTCCCCCCAGCCCCGATCCGGGGTGGTTGGCTTGAGAAGAAGGTCAGCATTCTACCCTGTGAAATTAGAGGCTGACCAGAGAAAGTTATGGGAGAGGTTGTATGAAAAGCGACGAGGTAGGGGAGAAATCGGACTATCTGAAGGAAAGAAGAGATGCTAAGCTGGGGCCGGACGGAGCGCTGGATCCGGTCAGCACGGCGGCCAGGATGCAAATCGCCGCGCCCCTTACGGGGTGTACCCTGCGTAGATGTGGGGTTTGGGTACCCTTGAGAAAACCCTTTCTTCGACCGCTCCCATATAGAAGTTAGCAAAGGGAACCCTCAAAAATGGACACAGTGAATGCCCTCAACGCTACCGAACAAGCGTCATCACATCGTCTATTAACCGTGCCCACAGCGTATATTAACCGTGCCCACAGCGTATATTAACCGTGCCCACAGCGTATATTAACCGTGCCCACAGCGTATATTAACCGTGCCCACAGCGTATATTACCCGTGCCCTCACCCAATGCACTGCATAAGTAGAAGGATAACCAGGCCTGATTCACTTATCTTACAAAGAGAATAGACCTTTAGACCCTTCTCCACCCCTTGACTACAAGATGTGTGTCAAATTTAAGTACTTCGCACGATAAGTGGCCTAACTTTGAGCTCTAGCTCGCCCAAACCCGCAAACCTCCCCTCGTTAAGGGAATTCATTTTCCTCTCATTTCTTTCGATCAATGAAATTTCCCCTCAAATTCTTTATTATGTTGAGAGGGGAAGATTTTTGAGAATTTGGGGGAAATAGAAATGTAAGAGCATTTTATCTATTATCTATCACCGCATAGTTTGGGGTCATTCATAAGTCACGTTTAATTGCTTTTATTTATTTTCTTAATCTTCCCTTTCTTCTCTCTTCCGACAGCATCATGAAACTACTGAAATGGCGGGTAATTCATTTATGGCAAGCTCTATAAACCAGGCTATTATTAATTAATGAATGAATTAAGTAGTTTCAATCAACACAATCAACTATAATTTTGAGGCATTGCCTTAAACCTTTATTTTGAAAGGTCTTTAATAATACCAAAGTTCATGCAATAATATATTGGTCCTTTTCATACCATGCGATGTTTCTCAAATCAGTGGATTTAGATACCGCATAGAAATGAAAGAAATCCTGAAATGAACGAAAGAATTCTATGAAATGGGTAAATATCTGAGTATCAATTAAAGCTAGCTAGAGAGAGAGGATGTAAAGATGTTTGAAGAGCCTCTCTCAAGTACCACCAATTTATATGATGCTGCAAGTTAATGGAATCAATCGTCAAGAATTCCGTAAAAGAGAGACAATCTCAGCAGGAGGAAAATCTCTTATATAAAGAGGAGTCACTTATCAAAAGTAAGTTCTGTGATTCGGAGAAGCACAAATAGAAGTGTGAGGGGATCCCCTCGAAGGACCAGCGTGAGAGGAAACCCCCTCGGGAATACCACTTTCAGCCCCTTCGTTCTAAACCATGTGCTCCTTAGCGTGGGGAGTTTAGAAAGTTCGAGAAGGAATCAGTACCGCACTGAATCACTCGACGCAACTGTATTTGCTTTCGGACACCACTCATTCCCCCCTCCCCTGCGATACACCGTGCGCAGCCACTCTCTCTCTACCCCATGCTTCCCAGCTATGTCTATTTCCCCGCGGGCAGCCATCTTAACCCTATCCCCCTATCATGATGCAAGTTTCGCCGTCTGATCCGACTCGCTATCGCGAAGTGCGTTTGTATATATTGGCGCCGAGAATCCTTTATGGACGGCCAGGTCCTGAGTCTATCTATCGAATCAGCCACCCTGCTATTTAACCTGAAGTCGGCCATTCCCCCCGTCCAGACTGTGTGTCTGTTTCCCGCGAATTCCCGTAGCCCATGTTCGAATCGAACATCATCGTTAGATCTTGCCAACAGATCTCCCTTCGTGAAGCTTTAGCCCTTGTTCAGAGGAAAGCTATCGAGCCCCCTTCTTCTCGAAGACTTGTGCAGGCTCCTGATCTTCATCATCGCTTCCAGATTTCCGTTCTTCCGTTCTTTCGAGATTGAGACTCTCTGCCGATCTGCAGAATCGTCTCGAGTTGAGATAACTTCTCTCTGGAGCAGAGAAAATCTCCATCTTCATCAAGGAGTAACCAAACCCCATCTTCGATTCCTCCTCGTTAGGACTCACCGAAGTATCTTCACGAGGACCTGCGCCGTTGTCTTCCACCCCCCTCTTCCAATTTACCCGCACTTGCATTGTCATTCCCTGATTACCTCGTTAATCGTCACCCTCATCCCAGGGGACAAGTCCTTGCCGATCTGATCGAAGAGCTTGAGATGGGCGTCCTAAACGTGGATGAGTTTACGCATCACTGTCCGAGAACCGCTTCATTTTCTTGCCTTGACCTATCTTTGTGCTCTTCGGATGCACAGCCTGATTTTGATTGGGGGGTGGTCGATGACCTCCATGGTAGTGATCACTTTCCCATTCAAATATCATTTTCAGGGCAACTGCCGCCTGAGAGCCCCCCTCGGTGGTGCTTAGCGCGGGCGCGGTGGCCTGCATTTCAGGAAATGACTGAATTTTCTATCTCAGTCGTGAGTTTAGGTCGGTAGATGAGGCCGTTGAGTTCTTCTCCGGCAACCTCATCGCCGTGGGCCTGACTACTATTCCTAGGACGTCTGGCCGTTTTGCACGCTTACCACTCCCATGGTGGTCGGCCGAGTGTGAGACGGCCCTCAAACAGAAGCGTTATGCCTACATGCGCTATAAGCGCCGCCCGAACGATTTCACTGTCGCTGAATTTCGTCGGGCTAGGGCTAGGTTCCGGTATATTTCGAAGCACGCCCGCCGCTCTTCTTGGCGGGCATACGTGTCTTCACTTAACGGGAAGACCCCTTTAGCTGAGGTGTGGAAGCGAGTCAAAAGGATTCGGGGCAAGTTCTCGCAGGACCCCCCTCCCGTTCTCCAGGAGAATGGGACCGCAATCTCGGACCCCGCGTCCGTGGCGGAATCCTTAGCGACCGCTTTCTCCGCATTCTCTAGCCGTGATGCTGCTCCGCCAGCATTCAATGCACGTGGTGATGTCGCGGAAGGCCGCCAGCTGGACTTTACCTCCAGAGGCGGAGAACCCTTCAACGACAAGTTTACTGTGAGTGAGTTGCGTTCCGCTCTCGCTTCGTGCGCGGACACCGCCCATGGTCCGGACGATGTCCCGTACACCATGCTTCGACACCTGGGTGAGCGAGGCATGGCCTTTCTGTTAGATCTGTTCAACAGGATCTGGGTGGAAGGTCTTCTCCCAGACTCCTGGCGAATCGCTACTGTGCTCGCCTTTCGCAAGCTGGGGAGAGATCACTCTACTCCGACCGGTTTCCGCCCAATCTCTCTAACCTCTTGCGTGTGCAAGTTGATGGAGAAATTGGTAAATGTTAGATTAGCCTATTTCCTGGACAGCGGAGGCCATCTGTCTTCTGCACAGTGCGGCTTTTCGTAAGTTTCACTCCACGTCGGATGCTCTGCTCCGACTGGAAAATGCCGTCTGCGAGGCTTTCCTTCGTAGACAGCACTACGCCACGGTGTTTTTTGATCTGGAGAAGGCCTATAATATCGCATGGCGATACGGTATCATGGAGACTCTCCACACGATGGGGGCGAGGGGACGCCTCCCAATGTTTATATCTGAATTTTTGCGAGATCGTCGATTCCGCGTACGCGTGGGGGCAGCCCTCTCTGCCCCAAAGGAGCAGGAAGAGGGTGTCCCGCAGGGAGTGTCCTCAGTATCACACTCTTTGCCCTGAGCATCAACGGCATCACCTCGGTTCTGCCAGAAGATGTTCTCGCTACGCTCTACGTGGACGACCTTTCGATCTCTTTTGGCGAGGCCCAGATGCCAACTCTGGAGCGTCGACTCCAACAGGCATTGAACCACGTCTCTCGCTATGCCGAAGCGCACAGGTTTCGGTTTTCTTTGGCCAAGACTAAGGTGGTGCACTTCTGCCGCCATCCACGGCTTCACCCCGACCCAGATTTGTTTCTTAATGGGGTGCGCCTGGATGTGGTTGAGTCGCACCGTTTCCTTGGTCTTGTATTCGACCGACGCCTCACCTGGGAGGCTCATATTCGCAGCCTTAGGGTCTCTTGTACCCGCGCCATGGACATTCTCCGTTCCGTGACGTTCAGCGCTTGGGGCGCTGATAGGGCTACCGCCTTACTTTTTTATCGATCCTTTGTTCGCTCGAAGCTCGACTACGGATGCGAGTTTTATGCATCCGCAGCCGAGCGTTTATTGCGGAAGGTGGATTCAATCCACCACACCGGCCTTCGCCTTGCGACCGGTGCCTTCCGCACTTCCCCCATTGAGAGCCTGTTGGTCGATGCTGGGGAGATGCCACTCGCTCTGCGCCGCGTGCAGTGCATCACTCGCCTGTACGCGCGAGCCCGGCGCCTCCCTCAGTTGCCAACAGCTCTCACTGCATCCGCAGCTGATCTCGATGGTGCCTATGCCGCCGAGAGACGCCAGTCATACCCTAAGCCCTTTGGGTTTAGGGCCAGGAAACTCCTTTGAGAGGTAGATATAGCTCTCGGGCCGGTGGCGCCCCTGGTTCTGCCCAGGACGCCACCCTGGAGGGTACCACATTTGGCTATTTGTCGCCACGCCTCTGCTCCCAAAGCTAGTACTGCGCCGGGAGTATTGCGTTAGACCTTTTTGGAGCACACATCGTGTCACGCTGGTACCGTGCCAGTGTATACGGATGGCTCCAAGTCCCAAGAGGGGGTCGGCTTCCACGCCGTATCCCCTCTGTTTGAAGTCAGCGGGGCTTTACCAGGCGCTGCGTCTGTCTTCACGGCCGAGCTGGTGGCAATACACCACTCGGTACGGGAGATTACGCGACGTACCCGGTTCGGAGACCGGATTGTGATCTATAGCGTCTCACAAAGCACCCTGAGTGCTCTCGGGGCATTGGAATCTCCGCATCCCCTGGTTCGCGATATCCGTGACGCCACGGTTTTGGCGAGCCGGGCAGATGTCGAGATTATCTTCTGCTGGGTTCCTGGACATGTAGGAATTGCGGGGAATTAGCGCGTCAAAGAATCCGCGAGGACTCTGCGACCGGACCAGCGTTTCGCTCTTCCTCACACTGACTACATGGCATGAATACGGGCAGCTCTTCGGACTGCTTGGCAAAGAAGATGGGAGACGGTCGAGGGGAACTTAAAGTTGCGTGCCATTGCGCCGCGACTGTTCCCATGGACATATCCCCCAATGCTGTGGCGGCTTCAGGTTGCTTTCTGTCGTCTTCGAATCGGACACACTCGTGTGACACATCGCTACTTGATGGAGCGCTCGCCTCTGCCCTATTGCAACGACTGCGTCGTCCCCCAGACTGTTCGGCACATTCTTGTCGAATGTCCCAGTCTGGGTGATCTTCGCGCACGATACCTGTCCTGGTACCGGGATGGGCGGGGTCGCTACCGCCTGTCCCTTGTACTCGTGACGAGTGCGTGTACCATGACTAGTGGACTTATTGACTTTTTGGGGGAGGCTGGCCTTCTCCCTTTCATTTAACCCGGTTTGTTGTTGTTGTTGTTATTGTTTTTGTTATTGCTTCTTTATTGTTATTGTTATTTCTTTTTATTGTTTCCTGTTTAATTTTTAAAGTAGCCTAGAACTAGGCTGTTTGTTTACGGCGACTAATGCCTAAGTCGGCAGTCGCCAGATAGCTCCTTAATTAAAAAAAAAAAAAAATTAAAAAATACGCAGGGTACATAGACGACATTTACATTAATGTCCAAACAATTTCCTCCGGCAACTAAAAGAGCTTAGGTCTCCCCTCATTTCGGCGCACCGGAAGGCAGATGCATTGCCAGAACCCTCACGCAAAAGGGCAATGGTTCGAATCCTTTTTAGGCTGATTTCTTTTCATCCTTTGCGGGTCCTCCTTTTGTGTATACTCATTGGAATTCTATGTGTATTGGCTCCGTCCACATTAGGCACAATATAGCTTCAGGTTAACTTTCAAGTGGAATTTTCTTTCACACTTACCGATATTAAACCTCATTTCTGTTGAAAGGAGACGTCTGCTGCCATGAGCAGGTTTAGGGAAGTCAATCAAACTACATAACTACATAACGCTCAAGTAGTTTTGGGGGGCTACGACATCTATGTAAATTATTCACATTTTGGCTTTCCCTTAACTTTATTTAGCCTCTTCTTCAACTTTCAAACATTTTCGTTTCTTGAATGAATGAATAGATTAAATAGCTTTCATTCAACATTCCAAGAGACCAATTCTCATTCCACTTCAATTCTAACCACACCTCGTCCTCTCATTTCATCCTGGAGGAAGAATTATCATTTATACTTTCGAGTTCCTTTGTTCTTCCATGTTCCGAAATCTACAGAAGCCGTTCTCCTCCTATTACCGCTTTATTGCTCTAGTTCTTTCTCCTCGTTTGACCTCTTCCTCTAAGTCAAACGTATCAAAGTCAAATAGATATCTTTTTGTGGCCAAAAATAGAGCAATTTCTAAGAGTAATTAAAATTCAAAAAATGCATAAATTGCCACATAGAGCGATTACATGGACCATAAATTGTTTGAATTAACTTTCCCTAATTTTCAAAGAGAAGAAAGATGGACAATATAATTTTAAGTAACAATTAATAAGTGATAATTTACTTCTTAAATTTAGCCTCGATTTAGTATTCGTTAGAAAGTTATTTCCATTTAGAGAAAAAAAATAAAGATTTGATTCGGACAATAAAAAGAAATTGAGAAAAACTCCATTCTTGGTTGGATAAATTTAACAGAATACACTTTTAAAACCTACATAAAACACAGGTGTGTGAGGGAAAAAAAGACAAAGTGAACTATCACACACTACCACAGTGAACATTCGGGCCTTACCTGGGCTGGTGAGGTCACTAATTGGACTTTTTCGGAAAGGCGAAATGAGGTCTAATTCCATGAAACAGGGTCCCGATGTTTTCGGGTTGACCAAAGGACTTGGGTGTGGTGCAGACATATGAGGTTACGGAACCCAGTGGTTATCAACGCATTGTGCAGGTTGTTAGGAGTTCGATCTTGGTTAGGGGTGTGTTCACTTGGCCAAATCCAATCGACCAATTTTGGGGACGTGATCATCAGGTAGGTCTATTGGCCCCGAAGATCTGGCGCCTACAAATATCAGGGAATTGAGGTCAACTTTAGAGACGACGACATCCGTCAACATCAGTACAGAGGTATTTCGTCCACTCGTGGGTTCGATGCCAAGTCCAGATGTTGAACCTTGCTGAGGTGGAGGGCATCGTATCTATCTCTTGGCATTAGTCACCTCAGTCTATTATTAATCTGTCATGTTAATAGATCTTTGCTCAAGGCTCGTCCGATCTTCAAATGGGGATAAGCAATTAGAGAGCCTCCAATTAACGCTATTCAAATTTGCCCATTAATTCCGTCATCTCCGCCGGAGTTGAAGTGTCGGGAATTGGCAACTTGGAAGCAAATATCTGGGCACTGCCCATTTAAATTTGCTTCCTTCACTCGATGCGATCGTATCGAGCCCTTTAAATATAACACCACTGTCACTCCAGCCCCCAAATATCCCGCATTGGGTGAAAACCAAACAATAGTACTTTGATCGCCAAGGATCTGTAAAGGCGCTACTTAACTTGTTCATCTCCTTTCCATCTTTTTATAAAGTAATGATAATTAAATATTTCCATGGAAACAAAAGTTATATTTATGCATAAATCTTTATTTCCCTCCGCCAAGATATTTGGCGGAGGGAAATGTGATCATTCACGTATGTCTGTGTCTGTCTGTGTTCAAGATATCTGTAGAGGGTAGTCAGGGATTTCCAAAGGATGTTGTGGAAGTATGTGCCTCTGGCCAAGGAGGAGTGGATCAGATGCTGAATCGGATCCAGATTCGGATGTGTGACTTCTCTATCAATTATTCTCTTTAAAAAGCGAGATAGGTCAATTAGGACGAGGTGCGCCGTCTTCGAGTCCTTTCGAGGTATCCCTCTGACCTTTGACATTTAATAAGTTGTGGTATTCAATTGTACTATCCAATGGTATCCAATGGTATTCAAACTGTAAATTTGTAGCTTGTACAAAGATTAATATCCGAATCTCTCGATGTTGAAAAGTGTGACCTCTCCCTCACATACTAAAAATATTCCTCCTGGGGACTGTTTTTCCATGTTTGAAAACCGTTGGTGTAAAATCTATCCTTTTACTTTAGAGGCCTCCCCCCCCCACCAACGGGTCCTATTGTGTAGAGTTGATCCGATTCGAAATCGTCTTTCGCTTTCATTTCCTCCTGTCAATTCTCTTTAGTTTCCGCCTCTCGCCATTAGCTCAAACTGGTGGAATTAACTTCCTTTTATTGAAAATGTTTCATGTTTATTTTTCAACCGAGGATTTGTTAATTAAAAGCAGAAACCAACGAGGGACCCTTCAAGAAGAGGTTGATAAAGAGGAATCTGTAAAGGAACGAAGCGGGAAAGATACTCAATCTTATGTAGATAGTCAGCTGCAGCAGTGCTCCCTCTTTTACACCTGAAACCACATTGAGTGGTACAGAGTGTGGCCGGGAGGGCGGGATATTCTCAACAGACCTCCCCCCCCACCAGCAAAATGCAACATTACCTAAATCTATTTTGTTTATTAAATTTTCTTCACAATTTTCATAATAATAAACCAAATATTTTAGCTCGATTTTCCTTCGCAATGTGCCAAGCTTTCTTCGAACTTGGGGAGAGGGGCAGTTTCACATGAGTCTCTCCCCCTTTCGTACCATAGCGACCACTAGGCTGTCTTCTGTTTTGGCCACTCAGGCTATTTACATTCCACCCATTTTCACTTCCACGAGCTCCATCCGATCCAAACCTCATCTCAAAATTGTTCTAGCTCGATTGCTCTGCGATTTCGCTTTTATTTTCCATAAACTCCTTTTTTTCCCTTATTTTTTTAATATCACATTTGTAGCGATGTTGATGTATGTCATATGTTTGTTGCTTTTTTATTATGCCCCTCACCTTCTGTATTCTTACTAATCCATTATCATCATTCTATCCTGAGCGTTTACTATAAGATCGGGACGACTATTGTTTGAAGTCTACGGAAGGAAATGTCGTTGTTTCAATATATTTGCCCGTTCGAGTCCTACGACGGCCACTATTTCAGAGGGCGGAGGTAATTGCACCAAAAGTTATTGATGGCCCCAAATTCTCCCCAAATGATCGTCGCTACAGAAATTCCTTTTTCATCTTATTGCGAATTGGTTTGGCAGATTTTGAGCTATTGGGTGAGATAGAGGAGTTGATATGTCGAGAGAGAAAGAATCGCTCGTTCTCTTTGAATGGAAAATCGCGAGGGAATCTGCGTCTTGGAAAAACTTGAAGGTGGTTTGAGTTCGTTTTTTGCCCGTGAAGTTTTACTGGATTGTCTTTGTGCCTGGGAACTTAGAACAAAAATTGTTCCTCGTTCAGATTAGGGGTGGGGATAATCCCATGGAAATTAAGGGTCGGGCACCGTCGTGTTTGCTACCCTTGGGTTAAGCTAATCTGGGTGGCATGCCAAAAGTTATCCAACCGCTTAAATGCCTCGTCATCCGACCAGGGAGAAGACAGTAAACTGAAACTGGTCTTCAAACATTAGCTCCACATTTTGCGATTTATTTCTGGGGACCATCAGAGAAAGACGCCTCAAAACATATTCAACATAAAAATACATAATTTTACTCAAATATAAAACATGATTTAAACTGAGTTTAGATTATATCTCTTATCTTCACGTCACTTTTTATAATCATATCTTCAAATTTCTCGTCAATTTCGACGTTTATAGTCATCAAACCGTTCAGGAAAGCTTCCAATTTGTTAGTAATCCATCAAAGGATATTTTCTCAATAAAAATGAGTTGCCCTTCTACATTCACCCTCACATCCAGATAGTAAAATAGTATTACATGAAAGGATGCACATTGAATGGAGCGATTGGCGCTGACATAAAATGGCAACTTATTTCTCCTAAAACGGCTCGAAGGCTTTGATCATCGCTGCCTAAAAGTAGTGGAGGAGAAGACTCATTTATTAGACACTTTGATATTTTCCGCTTGTAATGATATGAAGAAAATTGCCTCCGTAGAGTCTTTTTCTCTTCAAAAGAAACTAAATAGCAAAGAAATAATTGGATTTTAAGTTCCATTTGTCGGGAGGGAAAATATTTGGCACGAAAATTAAGTACCGAATTGATTCAGCGTTGGATTACGAAGACACGGAGAGTTAATCCGGTGGTACACAACATATAAACCTGTAATAATCTTATACAAGTCAGTTTCTTTTGAACATTTATAAATTCTAATGATTGTTTGCAACTTTGACTTTACATCCTCAGCCAAGAGTTTAAGACAACCTATGGAATCATTCCTAGAATATAATTTGACAGGTGTGTGAATGAATTAAATTTATGTTACGTATATTTATTTTTAATTATTTTAAAACTTAGTTTTATCCTTTTTTGCTTTATTTTGAGACCATATTTCCTGGTAGGTAATTCAAGATATTTAAATAAAATTCTGACCTTATCTTTCCCTACTCATCTTGGAAACTTTCATACAGTTCTGATTTATTTGTACTTGTAGTACTTCTTATTACTGTACAAGCACTGGGCTCGGTGGTGACCACTTCATAGGCGTGATACCCATTTTTCCAAGCCAATTCTTGGCATGGGGCATTTCTTGGTGTTACCGGCTGCAACTTCTCGATAGATGGCTCTAAAACCAGAAAAGATGGATGGTATTACTTGTTGAGGTAATTCTTCCCTGGAATAAAAACTCTTTTCTTGGCCTGATGAAGACATGCAACCCCTTACCATTATAGAACAACCTACATGTTTTACAGTAGGTACCACACAAACACTTATATACCTCTAACTTATCGTCTCTCAAATGTAGGCCCAGAAGTGCTAAAAATCAGGAAAATTGTGCTAAAAAGATAAAATTGTAAAAGCAAAACTACAGGAGTCTTTCTTACTTACCTGCTAATTACTTTATTATGCCCAGATAACTTTAGACCATTGTTCATTTGTCCCTTTTTGTGATCTTTGGACCAATTGAAAGGTTTATTTCTTCTGACCTCAAATACCCATGGCTTCTTTTTGGTCTCCATCGCTTTAACCTCTGCTTCGTCTTTAATTCTCTTATCTTTTCTGATGGAAATTTGTTTTTCTCCACTTTTGTAATGAAGCTCGAATGAGAGATGTGTTCTGTAGTAGCGTAAAAAGTTTATGGCTACTTCACTTCCTCGATATACAAATATTTGTCTCCTTAATATCGAGCTGGAGTGGTTTGGAAGCATAACTTGACATTCTTTTCTTTTATTTATCAATTTCTAATTGTGATAAACTTTGGCTATGGAGAAGTTGGATTTGTGATCTCTGTTCACCCGAGAAATGCTTAGGTGTATTCATATTGCCCGAGGGCCCCAGGGGCCGGTCCTCCTTTGGGGAGAGGTGCCCGGAAGTATTATGTGTTGCCCCTAAAAAGCGTTCAGGTGAAAGCCTTCGTCACCTCGGGGGAGAGGGACCTGTTCCGCGTCAGAGGTACGTGGATATAGATACCCATCGGCAGGTTTCCTTGGAACAAAGCGTGTGTGTATGTGTTGTGCTGTGAAGGCGGGAGAGGAAAGAAAGCAGTGTTGTGATTGGCTTTGTGTGAGGTGAGAGGTGTAAGATCTACCCCCCCCCCCCCGAGAACGGGGTGAGCAACGCGCGTCCACCAATCGGTAGCCAGATCTCTACGTGCGCTGACGTTTGTGTCCGCTCATGCCGGGATTCGGATTCGAACCCCGTACCGCGACGTTGGGAGGCCAACGCCCTATCCACTCGGCTAGCATCAGCTCTAAAATACTAAGTAATTCAAACATATTAACAATTATTATCATATATTATGAATAATATGAAATTTTTAATTAAATATATTAAATACATAATTATATGGGTTGCATTGTATGGTACTTTTGGCCAAGTGTGTGGATTGGTCTGACTATTAGCCTGTCCTTGCCTTTATTCTTTGCACTGGAAATTCTGAGCCAATTCATTATAGTAAAGCTTTGAGGACTCCGTCAGTCAGCCATGACCAAATCTTGTTCTAATTCAGGAATTTTGGCTTAGTGTATTACGTAATTATTTTTAGAGTATTTGTAAAAAGTCAGTTCCAACGGAGTGTAATAGCATCTTCATTGACCCCTACAAATGCCGGGGCAAAGGTGCATCATTTAGTCTGGCACGGATAAGATAGGATCCTCCCACGACGCCCCGGTTGGATTAATCCCGCTCCATCATTAAGGACTTATAAATATCGAAGTGAATTCTTTGTTTCCTGAATTTTTAGTTACTTCTTTATGTCAATCAATGAATTTGTTCTTTCGGTTCAGAAAACTCAGGTCAGACTTTTATAACGTTTCGAGGAGGATCTCAATTCAAACAAGGGTCAATTTAAGGGAGAGGCATTCCAATTCCCCATGAATAAAAGAGGGGACAAGGTTTCAGTTTTCGAACCCCTTGAAATATTGACTCAAGGTTGGGAGGTCCACAAGGAGGTATTGTATTAATATATCCGAAATATAAAATTCGAGCTTAATACAAAAAAGAAAGCTTAAGACTTATAGCATCCATTTATGATGGTCTGGGGTATTTACTATCCGTTACTATTCATAGTAAGTTAGTCATGACAACCTTTTGGAAGCCAGAGTTGAATTGGGATGAGGAATCGCAAACAGAGTCACTCACAATTTCTCAAAATTTCATCGACTTTAAAACTTCGTTTAGCTTTTTCCTTCCAACGGCAAATCCTATCATCTCAGGAAGATGGATTCCATTGTTTCAGTGACAGCCGAATTAAAGCTTTTAGCGCGAAATCTTCTCTCTATTTCAGGGCGAACTTTCGCATCTGGTTGCGAAAGCTAAAAGGGTAAACTGATTTGTGTGGGCAAATTAGAACTCAACGTGGATTTATTTGCCGCTAGGTTAGCCAGAGATGTCAAAATAGCCTTAGGGACATCCACCAAATGTTATATTTATTTCTGGAGCAACAGCCATATTCATTTTTCCAGTGCCGAAAATCCTAATGAGTCTTATCATGTGAGATGAGGTAGATGAAAGTAGATTCTCAAATATGGCCATGAATGGCGTCACGTGGGATCTATGCAGAACCAGTCTGACCTTGTAATAATTAATGAACTCTCCTCCGTTATACGGTCCTAATTGAGTGCTAGAGAAGGAACTTTGCCCAGAACCGATGTTGGTCCCTAGTTTCATCCATATGATACTTCTTCCTAAAGAGTCGCTCATTATTAAACCTTATCGATAAAGGAATTTCAAAAAGTTAAACAGAGAAAGAATTCTTGTTTTTAGATTTATTTTCCTTCTCAAGGGAAGGAAAAAGTGAGATGATTTTCGCACAACAACTCTCAATTATCAAGTCACGCCCACGAATCTGGCGCTGCTGTGATCTTTCGGGTCCGAGAAGTACGAACAGAAAAGTACTAAGCGGAGATTACTTTGTCCATCAAACGACTATCCTACCAGTAGAAGTGCACAACCGAGGCTTTTCCTCGATGATGGTAGGATTGGAGTGAACAAATGCGTAGATTCTTCCCGCCCCTCCTATGGCAGCAGACTGCCAATCTTGCTGTCGGGGTAACGTACAGCTGCTAGTTTCTCACCTTCTTCGTCGCTATGGTAACTGAGCGCATACTCGCCATCTCACGTAGCACGCATTGGATTCCACTTGTAAGGGAAATTGTCGGAAAATGTTTCATGAATATTAAATTATAATTATCGATTTCCGACTATAAATAAGTAGGTCATTTCTTATATTGATTGGATTAGGAGAGTGAGCAGCGTTTTCATCTTCATATTCGTGAAGCTCATCTCAAAAAGTCTCGCGTTCTTTTTCGCGTTGTATCCACGCAAAGAGGTCGACCTAAAATGGATTCATTTTCTGCTCAGATTCTATACTCACAAGGCGTCATTTGTGACCTTTTCCGTAAGGAAGTTTGGCATCCAGGGTAAGCGGCTTTATTTAAGAGGCCTCGTCTCCTCTTGAGTATTTACTAAATTTAAATGCTTCTGTTTGTAATTTTTGTTTGCCATAAATTAATTCTTCTTTCATAATAATCCAGTCACGTCGCCTGTTTGGTTCACAGTTACGTTCTGTTTTTCCTCTCGTTCACGATCATTGCGAACGTGTGAATATTTGCGAAGGTTATTGAAAATAGGCCCGAGACATTGCGTCTAACCTGGAGAAAGGTGCATTTCCCTTGTACATTGAGTCGATTGCACTAGGTTCTCTAAATAGGCTCATTCTCGATTGGTAATATAGTTGAACTTTTGAGGTAAACTCTGATGTCATTGAGCCTATCTTAAGATGCCTTAATTTTATCATTGATTAACCGTTCTTGTCGGACTTGACTATTTTTACTTGCAAAGATTTACCCCACGACGGATTACCGTGTTGGGTAAGGTGGGTTCGATCGGTTCCTTTTACTCTCTCTCTGTGGAGTTACCGGCTATGTTTAGTCCAGACATTTTCGCCACACAGTTTGGAAGAAACCACCTGTAAGTTGTCAGCCAGAGCTTCTTGGGTTCTAAATTCCCTACCTTTCACCAAGTCACTGGTCCAAATAGATCTTTAAGAGGATCGAACACACAACCCATCCATATTAAAGAAAAGGGATATATTCTTTTACCAGTGCTATACATTTGTAACTAGTAACCGACGGAAATAAGGACATGTTTCTGGTAGCAATTGGACGAACCACGGCCCAACTCTCCTTCCTTCAAACCAAATAGAGCGATAATACCCGAGTCTTGAGAGTAGCGGGTCTGTCTTTGAATTTAAGCCGCATCGAGGCCGTGAGCGTCAGGCGGGATCAGCGTCGGTTGTCACAAAGAACCGCCTAATTTCGCGTCCTCCGTCAGAGGTTACGGATTCACCTGCAGATTCTACGGCAGCAGGAAGCCCACCCTCTTCAAGGGGCCCTTCTGCCGGTCCATCTAACGCTGGATTTCCACCCTCTTCAAAGTGACCACCTGCAGTCCACCAGTCGCAGATGGTCCTTCCAATTCAGCATCCAATTTGGTGTCTTTCTTGGTTGGGAACATCCCACGCAAAAAGTACCACTTCTGATCCATCAGAGATTAGCCATCAACATCCATTGTACACCAAGGAAATCAAAAATAAATGGCCCTAAGACCTCAATTCAAGCTCGCATTCTAATTGAAAAAACTACTAAAAGATAAATCTAAATTCTAAATATTAACTTGGAATTATTAATTGAACCCTCTTTTGAAAGGCCTCCTGGTCTATCTTTAACATTGTCTAGTTTGTCCTAGAGTATCTAACTCTTTCGTGCCTCATCTTCTCTCATGCTAGGGCATTATTTATAGCTATATGTTCTAAATACATTTACATACACGAGTCTATATTCATTTTCGTATGTATATTATTCTGTATAGTCGCTGCCGATAATTACCTTTTTAGGAATAGATTAAAAATGTCATCTTCGTTTCTGATCTTAGGAACTAAGGAGCAATCGTCCTCGTTCCTGTTTGTCGCTTTATATCCCTTCGTGTCAGCGCTGGTTGTCTTTTTCCACCTATCTTCATCTTCTCTTGCTTTTGTAATTGCCTTATCGGAATATCTTATCTTTCCCTTTCGATTAATATTTAGTGTAAATATTAATCTTAAATGTAGATAAGTCGCGTTAGATGGTTGTATTTCGGAGTTTGGTCTCTGATTTTCATTGTCTCTTTATTATGTCATAATTATCACACTTTCCTTATTATTGATTTATGCATAATTTGTTAGATCTAAGTCTTAGCCTTTTCACAAAAAGGATTTAAGTAACTGAAACCCGAAATAAGAGAAATCCTAAGTAACCGTAAGTAATAATCCAATGTATCATAAAAACACATTCAATAAAAATGATCATGTGATTATCAAGCAGTGATTGTCTAAGAAATTAAACGCGTTTTCTTTTTCTATCAACAATTCTTTTTTAAATTCCCGGAGTTTATCACCACTTTCCTCTGTGTACAGCGAAGAGAGTGAGTGTTAACACACAGCGTTGGTCGTGGGTGATGAAAAGAGGGATGAGATGGGGTATTCAAGAGAGGCGAGACCGACACATTCGGATACATTCTGCGGGGAAATTTCTTTTAAAGGAAATTTAATCCTATAAATATATGGGAAATTTCCGAGAACCTACTGAAAAAAGGAGTTGGAAAAGAAAGTGATGAAGTTGTGAGACATGAAAATGTATAGAATCTTCAGAACTCGAGTAGTTTACCTAAGATGCTTGAGACAAGGGAGAGAAACTTTTAAACGTTGGAGCCTGGTATTCTGGTGTTAGGGCCGACATGTCGTAGATGAGGCGCATGGTCCCGTCTGGTTTGGGAACTCCGAAGACTTCGTGCGCTCGGATGACGTTGTCTGTCTTCTCCACGATTCCGGCCTTTTCCAGCATCGTCACAACCTCTTTCGTTAGACTGGTAGTGGTGGAATAGTTTTGGTAAGAAGATCTTGATACCTCTACTTTGTGCTGATTTAATCACGTTATTGGTAACAGGTACTTGTGGTAGATTCCCTTTGTTTTAATTTGCCCCCAAACTTTGTTATTTTTGGTTGAAGTGGGTCTATTACTGGTGAGACGGGATCATCCGTATTCTCATTCCCAGGGGTCTTCTTCTTGTTGTCCTGGGGTTTGTCTTGATCCTGGTCAACTCCGTTGTCCCGGTTGTCTCGTCTTTCTAGTCATCCTGTTGTGGTTCTCGTATATCAGGAGAGCCACTGGCAGCAAAGTTTCTAGGGTCCACTGAACTTACTGAGGCCGTGTGTGAATTCAGGTGCTGGTAGGTCAATGACTGTATGGACTGCGAGGCCAGGAAGTGCTTGGACTGTAAGAGATGGTGGGGTGCTCGGGGGTCTATAATTCTAAGGTCTCCCGCCTCTCTTGCCATATTTTCGAAGTATTCTCGCAATTCCGGTTCCGCCCCGATAGGGGAGTCTCTATTAACTTCGAGGGGTCTGAAGTCCGGGATATTACTGTCAATTACTTCAGATAACTGATAAGATAACGGCCTTGGCGCTGAAAGAGCAGCTAAGCCGAGGATGCTAATTTGTGGGTCTTCCACTGAGTCGCGTCTATATTTAATTCACTAAACTTTGACACTAGGCCGGTTACACTCACTACACACACTGGTATTACTTGCTGTATCCAGTGTACTTTCTGTATGTGCTGGTTGCGCCGGCTGTTTTTGACGTGAAGTTCTTTCCGGTGTTGGTGTTGTAGTATGCCTACTTACAGAACGCCTATTTCCTAGTTCCTCTAGGATTCTTCGCACGAGGCTTAAGTTGTCCTGCATGTCCCCGTCCGCGGCCCTGACCCATGGGAGCCGGAAGGGGGACGTTGGACGTAGATAGAGCAGGATTGCCGGGCTAACCGGTCTGGGTGTTGAGAGCTTGATCCCAGGAGCCATGGTGGCCCGCTCTTTGGCGTCCCTAAGGGCGGGTCCCCAGCCATAGTTGTGGTGGCCCATGGGGGGAACGAATCGGCGACTTTCGTGTTATCAGAGAGAGCTGACAATTGGCGAGGCTTCTTCGCCTTCTTATTAGAAGCCCAATGGCATCGTAGCTCTTCCGCTTACATCATTTTAGATATGATTTCTATTTTCCGTATTAATTCTAGTAAAGGATATTAAGATCAAAAGACTCAAGAACAGGTCAGATAAATAAAAGTATCACTGTAATATCTTTTTAAATCGTGCACTAGTTTCGGACTAGTCAGTGTAGGTCTTGTTATGAAAGTCGATCTACTTCCGAATCTTGTTTAATCGAAGGAATTATAGCGAGAGTATAGCGTTGATTTTCCTTTCTATATTACTAATTCCTTGTTTTGAGTCAGTAAATGGCACTCGTTAATGTTATGCGATAGCAGAAATAGAGAAAATCATATATAGGAAGAGACTGACGAATAGACTTTGCCTTAAGGCATATTAAGACCGGCTAACGAATGCAATTTAAAAATGGATGGAATTCTTCAACTATTTGAGGGACCATTTTCTGTATTTTATTCCGATCCTCTCCCTCTTCTCGCTACTTTTAAACGTCTCCGGAAGACTCATCTCTTCAGAATTGCCTTCTCTCCACTCTAAACTTTCTCTACACAACCTCCGCTCTGGGAGGGCTAACAGCCCCGAAGGGCGCATTATAAATACCTATTATTATTATTATTATTATTAAGATACCCTTTTATTTTTATTTTCTGTGTGCCATTTGTTAGGTGTCGTTTCATGTGTTGATGTAAATTATATCAACTGGGTTTCGATTCCTCCATTATGTGATCTATGTTCCGCCATGAGTAGTTTTTAAAAAGGTTTCTTGGAGTATTATCGTCTATTTCTATCGATCTTAAACTTCATCGCTTTTCTATCGCCTCTTATCCGGAAGAATAACCTTTAGCGCTAACCGGCCTCGTCTCCTTGTTTCACTATGCTGCGGATTAAACATAGTTTCTTTTATGTAGTATTCAGATTTCTTTAATCAATATATATTGTAAATTGATTGTTATGTAATTCCTTTGTCATGTTTGCTATTATAATTTACAATGTATTTCTTTTGTTTTGAGTATTCATTTTCGCCTGGTTTGTTCTCTTTTTTTTTATGAATTTGCCTCTCTTCTCTTAAAGCTGTCTTAATTTTGCCTCTGAGTAAACTCTAATCGCTACCTGTATTTTACGAGCGGATAACCGAATTTTCCCTTCAAATTTATTTATTTTTAAAACTAATTAATCGATCGTGTTTTTTCTTCCATCTGTCCATAGCATAAAATTTTGCTCCTCTTCGTCATTCCACTCATTTATTTCCACTCTGAACTTTCTTACCAATCAACTCTTGCCATATTTTGTGGAATCTTTGCATCAAAGTCCCACCGAATCATCTTGAACTGACGTTTACCTTGGGTCTCTGCCTTTCTGAGTGCTACCTAAAACACCACAACTTTTCCTTCTGAGTAAAATGTTGTACTAATGCATGGTTGGATTACTTGTAGGGAAAAAAATTTGATCATTTTATTATTATGTGATTAGTTTAACATGAAAGGGGAGACTAAAAAATAGAAACCAGCCGCTGCTTCTGTCATATTTCTGTCAGCGATTTTAAAGAAATAAAAACCTAAAATTATTAACAAATTGTTTTTAAATGAATTTCAGATAAATCAGGCGCGAGGTTTTTTAACTCAGGTTTTCAGAGAGTAAATTGTTGAAAAGCGGTTTTCCAGAGCCTCGGTCAAGAAAACCGTTGATATGAGACGAATCCGGGTTGAGGTAATGGTGGAAACCAAAAGCGAGGAAAACCAGCGCTAATGGGCGTAACCGTGGGCGGAAATAAAAATTCAATGACCGGTTCCACAGAACAATATAATTCTTTGTTTCTTTAAAAGCATAAAGTCGCACTTGTAAAAGTGTTTACCGAACTATTCCAAAACCTTGCCAACTCATTGTCTACTAAACCCGTTCACCGAGAGTTCCAGGCAGCTGGAAACCATGAAATTACCAAACTTCTCTTTTCTAACATCAATAATTTAAGGAGAAAAAATGGTCTATTAAATCAGAACTGGAGGAGGAAATAATGGAATAATGGCAAATATATACATAGTCTACCGACTCGCTTTTGACGCTTTTTCCATCCTGTTTGTACCCATGGAGGCAGCAGCCGGAATTTTAATTCTGACTTCCTCACCGATCCCTGAAGCAGTGTGGCCAGATCTTGCTGGTTATAGAAGTAGATATCATGGAATTTTCTTGGTCATGGTGCAATATTACATGAATGGGTTAAACTCTTGAGATTTGCCAGGTTTGAGTTACCGGGGCCATCTTACCATACACAAATTGTTTCACAATAGTGGAGCGGTTTTCCAAGATGAATCAATCCACATTGCTAGAATTGTTAGTCTGGTCCAGAGAGTATGCTAGTGAAGTAGGACAGATACACCCTCCTTCACAATTGCAGGACTCTAAAGTTATCAAACACCGGTCCTTCGTATAACAGCAAGAGGTAGAGAACCACTTTTTTCTGCTATTTTTGCTAAAGAGACTTTGCTTTGCTTTAATAATGGTGCAAAATTCTAGTAACCACTGTTAAAAACCTGTATGAGTAAATTTTTCAATAAATTAATGCATCTTTTGTTTCCAAAACAAGGGACACTTCCATAGTAGGTATAGCAACCATGTATTTAATACATTATTTTGTTCAGCCAAGTATATTTGCCGTTTTCCGCTTCTTAATCCGTCCCTGAATGGGTCACTTCCAGATTCTGAATCGGATGAGGAGAGAGGGATTTTTATCATTATACGTTGGTATTTGCTGTATTTTACTTAATAGGTTGTAATGAGTGCAATTAAGTATTTGGAAAGTGAGACGGTCATTAAATTCTGTTCCTGTCAGTGTTTGATTCTTGTAATGTAAAGTTGTAGATCACGAGCTGTTTGAGTGTGCCTTTAGTGCTAAGTGAGGATGGTTATGTCATCGACATACCTTCAGAGTCGGAAAGAACTGCCTATGATCCTAAACAGACCATCCCATCCGTGAAACGTGAAGTGGTTAGTCTCATGGTTTTGGGTTACATTACTGCACATGCACAGACGCACTTCATACCAAGGATGGAATAATGGATTGCACCACATATCGAAAGACATCTGAGCAAAAGCTCCTCCCAGTGCAGTAAAATTATAGGGCCGACATTAATGGATATTTCCTGTGGACAGCGATCTTAAGCACATGGCCAAATTAATACATGAATGGTTTAAGGAGGGAAAAATAAACTTCCTTCCATGGCCAAATCAATCGCCAGACTGGAATCCTATTGAGCATTTGTGGCGAATCCTGAAGGCAGCATTCTGAAAGAGAGACTCAGAACATTCCCTCTTTGGGGGAGACTCGTCTCGAAAAGTGGAACAAAATATAAGAAAAAAACGATCAGAAAAAGCTAATATCAACCTATGAGGATCGTCTTCGGGGTGTTATTGCAAACGATGGTTTTCCTTGGAAATGTTTAATGACTAAAATTATTACCAGCTGAATATTATTGTCACACTAATTCTTTTTAATTATCAATTGTTGTTATATACAAAGAAAATCTTTCTTATGTTTATTTCTTTAGTTAAATATATGCTTGCTGAGATTCCAGTTAGTTTTATAACCAGACAAAGGCAAGAAATCTTTGAGAAATATCGAAAATATAAGTGTGCAATATATTACTTGTATCACCTCACTATATATATATATATATATATATATATATATATATATATATATATATATATATATATATATATATATATATATATATATTATATATATTTGTGTATCCATTAGAAGGTTCTTTTATTTAGAGAATCCAATTCAAGTTTATAATAGGACGTTTGGTGCAAATTCGTTAATATTCTTTGCTGCCGAATCCGACAACGACACCAAAGTTGGGGGAGATTTTCTCTTCAGGTCAAGTTTCGCCTTTGAAAACAAACAATTCTTACGATTGCATCATCCTACATAGCACATAGATCCGTCGATTCAATGAGGCATAATTTACAAAGTGATACACGCAGGAAATTGGTTCTTTCATACACCAGATTAGCGTTGAATTTTGGGGTGATTCCTCCTGGTGGGAAGAAACGCGGGTTTCTAATAATATCCGTTTCTTTTTGAAGCAAATTAAACTTTGCTAAGAATTAAAAAAGTGTTGTTTTTTACCTTAACTACAAATAATTCTACAAACACTTTTTAATAATAATAATTTAGAAATTGAAATTATTGGCCATTTATAAAACAGAGCGGCTTTTTATGATTGCCTCAGATGGCCTCCATATTATCATTATAGAAAAGGTTTAAGGAAACAAAACCAGGAAACCAAAAAGTTCGTTTGTGTTTTTAATCCAACCAAATAGAAACGAATATCGCGCGCAATATTTTGATTACCTGCTACAATAAAGTTTCCAGAGTTTCGGAGCTGTTTTTTCGAACAAAAGTATCCCCCTCCCCCCATGAATAAAACTCCTGGAGTAAAGAAATGTTGAACAGAGTGAGTGTCCTGATTAAAGAATCGGGTAATGAAATTCAGATTGACTCAAGACAAAAATGATTGAGAATTATCCGCGGCACAAAGACGAAGAGTTCAAGGTGAACTTCTTCAAAAGATCCAGCCTTAGTCAGACGAGGCAAAGGATGTGTGTTTCTTCCACACAATTTACGATGACTCATCTCACGCGTAGTGAAAGATACACTATATAGCCTAGGTTAGGGATACTGCCATATTCCCCCATACTCACCCAACATTTCCCCTTCGGATTACTCCCTTTATTTTCTATCTAGACCAATGGTTCCCAACCAATTTTGGCTTATGGCCCCCTTAGGAACCTTATTTTTTCCTGTGGCCCATAATCATTATTTTCAGTAGGTAATATGCAGTTCAACTCTATTTAAAGGATAAAAGATATTAAAACAGCTATTTGTATTCAGGTACAATTATACTCGTATTTTTCACAGTGGTTAACAAAAATGTAATACTCTTTTAAAATAAATAATTAGTCTTACAAAAAATAAAATACTTTAGCAAAATGAAATAAATATATCATCAACTCTTTATTCATTCAATGCGATCCTTGTACTTCATGCAGTTTCACAAGTTTTTTAATATCAGGATCTATAGTTGTTAGAGCCAGACGAAGATCACCTCTTCTTACTATTTCTAAGCGGCTGCGAACTTTTGATAGGAGGTGTGACACTTCGTTCCAAAGCAAAGGGTATTTCATAGCAATTTCATCGCTGGGTGAGTCACTTCGTCGGAGAGCGTTTTGCCTAGTCGACGATGAAGGAAAATGTAAGTCTTACGATACGATTTCCTGGAGAAGACCACGAGTATGGGTACTCGTGGGAAGATATTCTTCGAGGAGGACGGTTGAGCACTATATTCCAGGCTTAGTCTTTGTCGTTTTGAATATGGATTCCTGCTGCGATACCGAATAGCACCGGTGTTTGTCGCTTGAGGATTGCGCTACGTCAATGAATGATTCCAAAGAATACCTTCTGTATTGCGTGGGCTTGTTTACAGGGAAGCAACGGGGAGACAGCTCGCGGCCCGAAAGCTCAAAGAATACTTCCTCGATTATCCTCGGGGTGGAAAATTTATATTATTCCGCCGGAAGTTCCAATATTTGCCTACGGAGGCGTTATCGGTTCGGTCCCACAGCCTCGATGGTGAGAATCAGCGGTGCAGGATGTAACGCCATAAACGGGACGAGTTTCTGGCGCTTTATCGCTCCGCAAGTTTCCCGAAGGTCTGGAAGCAAGGCTACTTCGCTCGGAATCCCTTCTCGTGACTCGATCACAACCGCTATCGCTCTCTCTCATTTTTTGACAGGCCTAGTTTATTAGAGAGATGACATCAATTAAAGATGACTTATTTATAGAAGACACGTTAAAGTTTAAAGATGAGTTGTTTGAGAAGACAAGAAGAGTTAATGAGGTGTTTATAATGAATAAAAGACTCGCTAAAGGTTAAAGACGATTTGTATATTGACTACTTCATGAATTTTAAAGCGAACTATTTCCAACCATTTTCGGACCTTCTATTTAGGATTATCCTCTCGAAATTACTCCTTAGCCGGGACCAACCCCGGCTAAGGTGTCCTGCTCTGGGAAGCCGCCCACCGACAGTTTTGTTTCATGCCCTACCAAACCCTATTTTCGTGTAGTCATGGTAGTTGTGAGGTTGACGGTTGCCAATAGCGATTAATGGCGACGATTCTTTTTTATTGTTTTTTATCTGTTTCCTTTTATTCGGACACGGACAGATTCCCCTCATTTAGCGATCTCCCATCCAGCATTGGCTCATGAGTGAGAAAAATAATGAGCATTACAAAATCTGTACTAATAAACATCTCTCTGGTAACCAGACCTCTTTTTCCTAGTCCCGATCCCCTTCATCTTTACCCGTTGCCACTCATTTATAGATCTACAGATCATTAAATTTTCCTCTCCCTATTTATGCCTGTACAGCCACGGCTAAAGGGTCTCAGACACCTGGAATTGTTCTTCTTCCTTGGGTATTTCTATGTAGATTTTGATGTAGATTTGCATACATGTGTCCAATACATCTGGAAAGCAAAAAAGTTTCCTTATAACTTTTTTTGAAATATCTAAATAGACAGTTCTATTGAAATGTAGGAAATTATGTTATCATGATGCGGTATGTTGTAGTGAAAAGGTCTTCAGATTGGATGATTTGTTTGATTAATATAATATTCCATGCCGATAAGATGTGATAATAAGATGATAATGGCAAAACACATAATAATACCGTAGACGAAAGAAGACTGATACGCACGCTGCACGGGGAGGGCCTCAGCTGACCACAAATCAGCCAGCGGGTCGGAGGATTGCATTCCGATGTTGTCGAAGTGCTGAATAGATCCCGAGAAAGTGGGAAATTCCAAGAATGACCCCAATCTGGACGACCTAGGATCAGTACGCAGCGATACGACAGGTCTATGTGACACATGCTCTGTCGAGACCGTAAAGAAACCCGCAGGCCCCATCTGCAACATGAATGGACAAGACCCCGTAAGGGGCACGGCGATTTGCCATCCTAGCCGCCGTGCTGAAGGGACTCAGCACCCCGTCCAGCTTCAGCTTAGCCTCTCTTCCTTCCTTCAAAACACTTGTTTCCTCTCTTTTCATACAACCTCTCCTACAACTTTCTCTGGTCAGCCTCTAATTTCACAGGGTAGATGCTGACCTTCTTCTTGGCCAACCGTCCTGGATCGGGGCTGAGAGGGGAGGGGCCAATGTTCCCTAACCCCTGAGCTCCGGTCTGGGGTGGTTGGTTTTTAACAACCTGCTTCATCCCCACCCATTCCTTCCCCACACATTCTATCTGTTTTACGCCGTGTCTAAGGTGGAGCCGCCATGCCGATGGACTGCCAGGCCACCAGGCGGGCTCTGCCGGGCTTGTAAGCACCTCTCGCAGTGCGGGCTACTGCTAGAGGTGATGCGCTATTGCATCCCGTGTTAAAAAGAGGGTCATCATGCCCAATGATGAGTATAAAAAAAAACCAAACCCCCAACTTCCCCTATAACATCGACGGAGCCGCCCTTGGACAGCTCCAGCAAAAAATCGGAGGTCCCCCCTCCCTGTGCTTGCTCAGGGGACCCTCCATATATCTCTAACCGGAGAAAAGACTTACTCCTCTCCTTCGCTTACGGGTGTAGGGGACTCCCCCTCACCCCCTTCTCTGGAGGTGCCTTCGGGCGCCTCCATTTTACCAGTGGGAGTCCCCTCTGTTCTTTCCAAGGGGACTGCCAAGAAAGCCAGCAGGCAGCCCTTAGCCAGCCACTCCACATTGTAGCGGCTCGGTAGGGCCACCCCCTTTAGGGGGGAGAGGGAAGCCAAGCCCCTTCAGTCGCTTCCCTCAAAAGACCTGCTGGCAAGAATATTGAACCTTGCCGGGGTCAAGGCCCATGCCTCCCCAAAGAAGACTAGTGAGGATACTGCCAACGGGACCTGCAATGTCTTGAGGGGGGGGGATGGCAAACTGGAGGCCCCCCCCCTAAAATAGACATGGTCCTTGAGGAAACCCAGCCTCAGACGGTAGGGCCTTCCATGGGGGGAAATCCTGGATCGATGCCAAGCACCGAACCCGAATCCGCCTCGATGCAAGGTCCTCCTCAAACGGCTGTGGTTTTCGAAGCAGTACAAGGAGGGGAGGGATCTCCTCCGACCGGTGCCCCCATGACTACCAGGACCTTCTCCATTTCGGACAATGACTTGGCTGAGGCCGGTCCATCTGGCCTGGGGGCTTCTTCGGGGGAGGTGAGAAGCGGGTTCATTCCCCGCCCTCCTCTCCAAAAAAGAAAAAGAAAAAGACTAAAAAGACAAAAAAGAATAGGGGCTCCTCTACATCCGTGGGGGTTGCGGGGACGGATGGGTCTGCTGCCACTCTGGCAAGAGACCAAGCCAAGATCGGCACATCCGCCCCCTCTGCCCCCCCAGTTGCGAAGCCCCTGACTAAGAACAAAAGTGCACAGGGCGGAGCCTCGATGACATCGGGGCCCCTCATTCAGAGGTTACCTGGCATTTTCGAGCCCACTGGCTTCAAACACTTCCTCGTTATTCGCTCCACTGAGGGCACCATGTTGTCCAAGGGCAACGTGATCCATCAGAGGAGAGGATTAGCTAGTGCAATAAGGTAGAGAGCCGAAGGTGACCCGTTTCTCGGACGAGAGCCTTCTGGCGAATGCGGCGAATCCCGCCGAGGCGGCCAAGGTAAGTGCTCTTCAGACACTTCATGGCACCTCGGTGAGTGTGACGCTGCACTCTACCATGAACTTTGTAAAAGGAGTAGTTTATGCGAGGGAACTCGTTGACTACTCCATTGAGGACATCACCCTAGAGCTGGCCGACCATGGGGCGGCGAAGGTCGAACGTGTGATTAGAAAACAGGGAGGGGCCTCAAGACCCACCCCTACACTCTTCGTCACTTTCGACTGTGACAAGCTTCCTGAGTCCGTGCGTGCCGGTTGGTACCGCTACCGCGTGAGGGCATTCGTGCCACTGCCGCAGCGGTGCTATAACTGTCACCGCTTCGGCCATACGAATCGCTCATGTAGACGTGCAAAGTCGGGGTCACCCGAAGTCTGTGTAAATTGCTCCAAGGTCGCACACGATAAGCCTAAATCGTGTGTGGCCAAGTGTGTCAATTGCGGAGAGCCGCACCCTGCTTCTTCGAAGCAATGTGGTGCATATCTCCTTGAGAAAGAAATCCTGGCCGTTCAGGCCCAGGATCGACTCTCATTCCGCGAGGCTAAGGACTTGGTCCTGGCACGCCCAGCTCTGCCTGGGACGTCATATGCCTCAATAGTTAGAAAGGCACCCTCTGCTCCTGGCCCATCCAGGCCAAATTGCACGGTTGTTTTCGTGCATATTCGGAGCCCTTCTGCGGGCTCTACCCAACCCGGGCGCTCCCCTGGTAAAGCTGGCGCCGAAAAGGGTTCATACCCAGCTCCTGCTAAAACCAGGGCTTCCCTCTCTTTCCACAGCGTGCCTGTTTCCCGTAAGGCAAAAAGGCCACGCACCTCCACTGATTCGTTAGACTCACAGGAGGCAACACCCCTGAAGATGGTCGCTAGGCCATCTTCCCGGGTTCCTAAAGCTGTCCCCCGAAAGAAGGACAGCATCAAAGGAGCTTCGGCTCCTTCGCCCATGCCCCGAGATGTGGCGAGTGGCTCGAAGACGGTGGTTGCTTGAAAAGAGGGCCCCCCCGCCTCCGAAGCTGCAAAGCGAGCCTAAGGTTTCTAGGCGGAGGAAGGAAAAGACTCGCATGGCGAGCCCAACCTTCCTTAATAAGTCTTCAAAGGCGACAGTGCCTTCAGCGCTTTGTCCGGCCAACAGCGCCCGGGGTTCTGCCCCCGAGAAGCGTACGGCCATTCCCTTGAGGGTCTTCAGTTCGAGGAGGGCCCTCGCGTCTCCTCCGAGCTAGGCGTGGAGGGCATATTTCTTCAATGGAATTGCCGTGGACTCCGTGCCAACTGGGAGGAGCTGCGGAGGCTCGTCTCGTCCCGTTCCCCGTTAGCTATCTTTTTGCAGGAGACCATGCTAGGCGCGTGCCCCCTGCCCGCCCTCTCGGGGTATAAGGGTCTTGCGACCCCACCACCGCGGGATGGCCGGGCTGGGGGATGCGCGGTTTACACCCGGCATGATGTCTCCGTTCTTCCTTTCTCTTTAGATACCCCCTTCCAGGCAGTGGTTGTGCAGCTGCACCTGAAGAGGAGGTATACTATCATTTCTGCGTACATTCCACCGTCAGCTGACTTCGACGCGGGGGACTTCCGCGGCGTCCTGGCTCGGTTGCCAAGGCCCTATCTCTTGCTTGGAGATCTGAACGGCAGGCATTCTCTCTTGGGAGATTACCCTCTAGAACCAAGGAGACAAGTCCTTGCCGATCTGATCGAAGAGCTTGAGATGGGTGTCTTAAACGTGAATAAGTTTACGCATCACTGTCCTAGAACCGCTTCATTTTCTTGCCTTGATCTATCTTTGTGCTCTTCGGATGCACAGCCTGATTTTGATGGGTTGGTGTTCGATGACCTCTATGGTAGTGATCACTTTCCCATTCAAATATCATTTTCAGGGCAACTGCCGCCTGAGAGACCACCTCGGTGGTGCTTGGCGCGGGCGCGGTGGCCTGCATTTCAGGAAATGACTGAATTCTCTATCTCAGTCGAGGAGTTTAGGTCAGTAGATGAGGCCGTTGAGTTCTTCTCCGGCAACCTCATCGCCGTGGGCCTGACTACTATTCCTAGGACGTCTGGCCGTTTTGCACGCCGACCACTCCTATGGTGGTCGGCCGAGTGTGAGACGGCCCTCAAACAGAAGCGTTATGCCTATATTCGCTATAAGCGCCGCCCGAACGATTTCACCGTCGCTGAATTTCGTCGGGCTAGGGCTAGGTTCCGGTATATTTCGAAGCACGCCCGCCGCTCTTCTTGGCGGGCATACATGTCTTCACTTAACGGGAAGACCCCTTTAACTGAGTTGTGAAAGCGAGTCAAAAGGATTCGGGGCAAGTTCTCGCAGGACCCCCCTCCCGTTCTCCAGGAGAATGGGACCGCAATCTCGGACCCCGCGTCCGTAGCGGAATCCTTCGCGACCGCTTTTTCTGCATTCTCTAGCCGTGATGCTGCTCCGCCAGCATTCAATGCACGTCGTGATGTCGCGGGAGGCCGCCGGCTTGACTTTACCTCTAGAGGCGGAGAACTCTTCAACGACAAGTTTACTGTGAGTGAGTTGCGTTGCGCTTTCGCTTCGTGCGCGGACACCGCCCATGGTCCGGTCGATGTCCCGTACGCCACGCTTCGACACCTGGGTAAGCAAGGCATGGCCTTTTTGTTAGATTTGTTCAAAAGGATCTGGGTGGAATGTCTTCTCCCAGACTCCTGGCGAATCGCTACTGTGCTTGCCTTTCGCAAACCGGGGAGAGATCACTCTACTCTGACCGGTTTCCGCCCAATCTCTCTAACCTCTTGCGTGTGCAAGTTGATATAGAAATTGGTAAATGTTAGATTAGCCTTTTTACTGGACAGCGGAGGCCATCTGTCTTCCGCACAGTGCGGCTTCCGCAAGTTCCACTCCACGTCGGATGATCTGTTCCGACTGGAAAATGCCGTCTGCGAGGCTTTCCTTCGTAAACAGCACTACGCTACGGTATTTTTCGATCTGGAGGGCCTATGATACCGCATTGCGATACGGTATCATAGAGACTCTCCACACGATGGGGGCGAGGGGACGCCTCCCAATGTTTATATCTGAATTTTTGCGAGATCGTCGATTCCACGTACGGGTTGGGGGAGCCCTCTCCGGCCCAAAGGAGCAGGAAGAGGGTGTCCCGCAGGGAAGTGTCCTCAGTATCACACTCTTTGCCCTGAGCATCAACGGCATCACCTCGGTGCTGCCGGAAGATGTTCTCGCTACGCTCTGCGTGGACGACCTTTCGATCTCCTTTGGCGCGGCCCAGATGCTAACTCTGGAGCGTCGACTCCAACAGGCATTGAACCGCGTCTCTCGCTATGCCGAAACGCACAGGTTTCGGTTTTCTTTGGCTAAGTCTAAGCTGGTGCACTTCTGCCGCCATCCACGGCTTCACCCCGACCCAGATTTGTTTCTTAATGGGGTGCGCCTGGATGTGGTTGAGTCGCACCGTTTCATTGGTCTTGTATTCGACCGACGCTTCACCTGGGAGGCTCATATTCGCAGCCTTAGGGTCTCTTTTACCTGCGCCATGGACATTCTCCGTTCTGTGACGTTCAGCGCTTGGGGCGCTGATAGGGCTACTGCCTTACTTTTTATCGATCCATTGTTTGCTTGAAGCTCGACTACGGATGCGAGTTTTATGCATCCGCAGCCGAGCGTTTATTGAGGAAGGTGGATTCGATCCCCTACACTGGCCTTTGCCTTGCGACCGGTGCCTTCCGCACTTTCCCCATTGAGAGCCTATTGGTCGATGCTGGGGAGATGCCACTCGCTCTGCGCCACGTGCAGTGCATCACTCGCCTGTACGCGCGAGCCCGGCGTTTCCCTCAGTCGCCAACAGCTCTCACTTCATCCGCAGCTGATCTCGATGGTGCCTATGCCACCGAGAGACGCCAGTCATACCCTAAGCCCTTTGGGTTTAGGGTTTAGGAAACTTCTCGAGAGGTAGATATAGCTTTCGGGCTGGTGGCGACCCTGGATCTGCCCAGGACGCCACCCTGGAGGGTACCACATTTGGCTATTTGTCGCCACGCCTCTGCTCCCAAAGCTTGTACTGCGCGTGGAGTATTGCGTTTGACCCTTTTGGAGCACACATAGTGTCACGCTGGAACCGTACCAGTGTATACGGATGGCTCCAAGTCCCAAGAGGGGGTCGGCTTCCACGCCGTATCCCCTCTGTTTGAAGTCAGCGGGGCTCTACCAGGCGCTGCGTCTGTCTTTACGGCCGAGCTGGTGGCAATACACCACTCGGTACGGGAGATTACGCGACGTGCCCGGTTCGGAAACCGGATTGTGATCTATAGCGACTCACAAATAACATTGCTATCCCTACAGACTAAGTACTATTTAACAAATCACTACATAAAACAGGTTTTGTTTATATTCATTTTTTTTAATGTTTTTAGATCCATTTTCTGCCGCTGAATTTAAATCTTACATCCGTTTTGTCATATCATAAATTTGTTCCAGATACTCTCTTAGGTTTATATTTGGTCTTTATATAAGAAATCTTTCCCTAAGAAGATTTGTCTAGTTCACTTTAGGCCAATTTTGTAATGGTATTTAGACAGGTACGTGTATTTTATCCTACTAGAGGGAGGAGCGATCTTTCAGGGACCAGAGCGTGCACCTCCTTACTCAATACCAAGGAGGACTCCTGCCTCCTCAAATAACTCAAATATTTCACAATCAGGAGTGCCCAAATCATTTTATAAGACCCTGTTGGCAAATCTGAGGGATCAAGGCTTTGTCCTACTAAGGTTCAGGGGGCGTTCCATCGAATGGTTCTGTGTCCCGCGGGAGTCACAGATTAGAAGACGAGACACAATGACCTGAAGCCGTCGATGCAGTGGGCGTGGCCTCACGGAAAATGTCTCCTTACAATGGAATGGCTCGCATCAATATGTTTTGGTTGGCCGTCTCCCACCTTCTTTGCTGTGCAGCTAGAAAGGTTGACCTCATTCCAGCCTTGAGGTCATAATGGGAATATTTGAAACGCTCCTCTGGTCTCGTAGTCTTTACAGTCTCTTTGGTGCAATCATCATCGCCTTCATTTCCAGTAATCCCTAAATCCTCGAAAACTCAGAAGCCAATCTCCTGAAATCAGAAGGAAGTCTCCTGAAACTCGACAGAGAATCTCAGCATCCTCTCGGCTTGCAGCAGCCGTTGCGTCTTGGATGCTGAGATTGCAATTCTTCCAGGACATCCAGCGCACTCTGTGAGTCACTATAATTCACAATCTGCTACTCGAGCGACTGTTTTAAGAGGCGCAAATAGCAGAGTACCACCAAAAGCATAGGTCGACGAAAAGAAGCCTTTGCATAAGAATAGGCCATTTGCTTAGAAAACTAAAGACAAATAAAACAAAATGAAATAACAATTAAAATAAAAAACCAATACTAAAAAGAAGAAGCCAGAGAAAGCTTATTCAGGCGTCGGGGGAAGGTCCGCCTCACCCCTCGCCCAAGAAAACCTAACATTAACAAGAAGGGTGAAATAAAAAGTCCACGAGTCTGTTTGCACGAACTCATCGTAAACACAAAGAACAAGGAGTAGAGACTTTGTTCGTCCCACACTTAGGCAGGTACCATGCGTGGATATCCCTGAGACTGAGACAACAAGAATGTGCAGAAGAGTCTGTGTGACGATCCATTCAGCGCAATAAATTGGAGAGGAGCTCTCCATCAATGGACGACAGAATAAACATGAAGCCGTCACGGCATTGAGGGGTTTGCACACGGGGTGGCGCGTGATGGCACGCTCCTTTGAGTTCCCCTCAGCCGTCTCCCATCTTTTTTGCCTGGCAGCCTCGAGGGCCGACTTGATTCCTGCCACGTAGTCAGTGTGAGGAAGATCGAAACGCTCGTCTGGTCGCCCAGACCTCACGGACCCTTTGGCTCCCTTATCTTCGCACTCATTCCCCCAACCCCTAATCAAGACATCCATTTGGCTTCCGACCACCGTCGCGTCACGTATACCGCCAACCAAGACTTGTGGGCATACAAATGCCCAGAGATGAATCAGGGCGCTTTATGACTCGCTTAAGATCACAATGCGCTCTCCGAATCGGCCCTGCCGGGTTCTCAAACGGAGCTGGGAAGAGCATAATATCCCTTTCCAAGCGGGATATTGCAACCAGCTCGGCGTTGAATCCAAAAACAGAGCTTGGAATATCCTTGTACACTGGCGTGGCTCCAACTTGACATGAACCGTACTCCAAAAAGTTCAACGACATATTTGTTGTACTGTGGAAACTTTGGGAGCTGAGACGGGACGACAAAGGTTCCAACGTTGTGCTCTCCATGGTGCGTGTTGGACAGAACTAGAGACGCTAGCAGTTGGCGAGCTACATCGACCTCTTAAGGGAGCTGCCTGCCCTTAAGCGAAGCTTTTCTAGGGTGTGAGTGAATTCTCAGGGAGGCATAAGCAGTATCGAGATCGACCGCTGATGAAATGAGAACTTTTGGTGAATGAGAAGGTGCAGTGGTTGCGCCTACCAGCGCATAATTCACTGTAAGGCCTGAGGCATCTCGCCAGGACTAAGGCCCTCGACAGTGCACATGAATCCTTCGTCAGACGGAGAAGTGTGCAGTGGGTCGAATAAATCTTCCAAACTCACCCTTGGCTGCGGACGTGCAGAACTTGCATCCGTAATTTTGCTTGGAACGAATAACGGAGCGGTAAATAATGAGAGTAAAACTATTAGCCAAATACACTCCCCCCCAAAAAACAACCCCTATTTTTCAAATATATCTATTATCTCCCTTTTTTACAATGAAGACACCCAAAACTAATTAATCTCAGTTTTATTTTAAAAACAAAAACATATTTCCAATTCCCTAATAGTTCAAAGCTCTCCATTTTTATAATTTGAATATTACCACCTCTGCTGCTTCCCATTTCCCATATAATTAATTTATAAATATCTGATAATTTCTCTAAAAAAATCTTATCACTAACTCTAGAATTTAAGAAGGGGATTTTTTTGAGTATTTGAAAAATAATTTCATCTTAGTTTTGTTATGACTTAAGTTTTTCATCAAAGTTATTTCTAAGAATTCTTTTATAATATCCAAAAACAAAATGGTGAAGTTCAGAAATAAATATAAGTATCGAAATTTTGGGAACTTTTTAAAACCCAAAGATTTACAAATGGTGAAGTTCAGAAAATTCATTTTTATATAACTTTCTATAACTATATTTTAACTACGTGATATTTTGAATTATAAAATTTTAATCTTAGTAGCGAAGCCATTGCCTGGTGTTTGTCTATATTTATAATCTCATATCCTTGAGAATGGCTTCCTACCAGAAACATCGGTACCAAGAAGTTAATATATAATAATGAACTTCCTAAATTTAGCCTCCATATTTATCCTAAAAATACGCAGACGCCTGGCAACATGCAACCCTCTCTGCTCTCTTAATATATATATATATATATATATATATATATATATATATATATATATATATATATATATATATGGTCCGCTCACTCTCTAAGCACTAACAAACATACGATATTACTAACGCCATCAAGATAATCTTTCGATATTCCAATACTATAAAAATCCGGCATCGTCTCAAAAGTTTGAAGCTGGGGTTTATTTTATTCTTTGAGGGGGATCTGGCCCCTGTGGTAAGAGGAAAGCAACACACCCCTTCAATATCAAAGGAGGCTCGCTTTCAACTGGTCCATTTGTGCACACAAATCTCAGACCTTAAATTTGATTTTAACAAAGCCAAAATTTTATATAAAGCGACTAATTTTATTAAATGATGCATCGCTAAGTCGATTCTAATTTATCTTGTCTCTTATTCTAACATTTTTAAGGATAATAACAAATTTAATAAATCCATATCTTAAAACCTTTCCCTACTTAGCATAGAAACTGCTGAGAGTCTTTCATCGAATGGTTGGATTTGGTTTCACGATCTAAACCGAGGATGCTTAAATTTAAGACTCCTTTGGTTTTTTTTTTCTTAATCATTACTTATTGTGTTTCTTTCATTTCATTTCTTTTCTTTTGAGGTTTACCGTCTTTCTATGACCCGTGTGCATTCTTGTCTCCCCATTTGTATACATGAAATTCTTAATCAATAAATGTGATTTAAAAATTATAGTTTTCAATGTAATATTACCTCTAAATTCTGGACCCAGACAGCCTTTCTATTTTGGGGTTCAATGTCTAATTCTAATTACTCATAAGTTGTTACTTACGACATAAAATAATCACAATTTTGGAAAACTATTCCGCTTTCCAAAATTAGTGGATATAAAAAATGAATGTCCATAACAATTCAAACTCAAAATTTACGATGCCAATCTCAAATCTTCTCAAAATATTTTGCAGTATTTTAGTTGTTTCTTGAAGTGAGCCTTAATTTTTGAAAGACTGAGGAAATGGAAAGAGACCAGGTTTGGAATATAATAAAACAAAGAACCTACCAAGGATATTTTATTTAAAGGACTATTCTGGCGACTAACACCACAGACATAAGTTGCCGTAATACATTTAGTCTATTATTAAACTATGTGAAAGGCTCAAAATCAGACAATAAATCCGCCCCCCCTAAAAAACGAAAAAAAGCAACAAAAAGTCGAAGCAGAAAGAATTCTCTAGCCTTCGCCTGGTTCCCGAGAGTCCATCCAATCTTACCAATGAAACTTGTAGCAAAGGTTTTTTGGCTTTCATCTTAGAATGCCAACCATACTTGTCAGGTCCCTGTAGCTATGTGTATGGTTACACAATTTTGCTAATGGAAACAAAATCATGAGGAAAAATCTTGATTGCTTCGGAATTTCTTGTCTCGACGTATTTTAGGAGGTTAGAGAAATTCCGCGTCTCGTTCCGTTATAACAAAGGCAGCGGAGAAAATTGGTCGCCTTTTATTAATAGTAAAAGCGATGATTTATTGGAATTATAGAAAAGGTTTCAAGATACCTCGCCTTATTTTCTATAATAAAACTTGCTAAATGTCAAAAAGGCATCTCATATAGATGGTTATAAACAAAGAAACCTGTTTGATGCCATGTAAATATATATTTCACGAGGACGTAGTCAGGGAGAGATGGCACTTCACTACAAGTGCCACATTTCGCTGGCAAGAGGTTCGTACCTCGCAGAGGATGCTTAAAATTGTCTCTCTCTTGCACCAAAAAGGTGTGAAGTTTGATGGAAATGACATGGTTAAGAAGTGATTTCGGTTCCAAGGCTATGTGCGCATAAGGCCATTAAATACACAAGTGTACAAGAAATTGCGAGGTCAGGTTGCTTTGCCCATCTACGAGCTTCCGAAGCCCAACTTGCAATTTTCATAGAGGATAATGGCCCTCGCCACAGGGCCAAGTTGGTGAAGACCTCCCTGGTGACCAGTTCATCCTGTTATGAACTGGCCTGGACATCGTCCGGAACTGAATCCAAATGGAAATGTGTGGAAGAACCTCAAGATGAATGGAGCAAGATTACCTTGCAAGAGTGTGAACAGTTGGTTCGTCCCTGCGGCAGGAGATGTCACCGCATTAAGGAGAAGATCGACCTCCACAATGAATAGTAATTAGTTCAAACTTGCAAAAATGGGGGGGGATTTTGAATAAGGCCTTTTAAGATACTAAATCATGGCCTATTTTTCATATCGTTGTAATAGTCTTCTAGTAGTAATAGTTTGATGGCTGAAATGTGTAATATCCCTCATAAAGTGACCAAGAGTCCCTATTTCAACAGATTCTGCAGGACAAGAATCCTTCCAAAGCGCCATCTTTGAAGGTCATGAGACGGGCCGTGTTACGCTTGTTCCTTGGAACACCACTCCTAGTTTTCTAACCCGGGGCTCGGAAACTATTACTTTCTAGTGCTAGTGCTAAAAACTGGAAAAATAGTCATTTCAGAGCCGAATAAATACCAATAGGCAATTCAAATAGGCCCATGGAATGAATTGAAATGAAATTTTCTGCAAAATTTAATTTAATAAAGAAAACACTAATTTTTGCGTCTGCTTTAAAGGCCGTTTTATGGCATTTAAAGATGGCGTCGTTCAAGGATTCCTACGTTGCAGAATCGCGTTAAAATATTTAATTTCACAGCATTATAAGGGATACAACTCTCTCCGCCATCAAAATATTACTCCTAGGACATTAATACAACATAAAAAGAAGCATGACATGATTTAGTAGCCTAAAACGCGTGCGCCCCTCTTATTCAAAGCAGCCCCGATGTTTCCACTGATAATTTAATTGTAGAACAGAAATTTGTTACCACTCTCATTTGGATCATTTTGGACAGTTCAAAACTTTCTAGCAAATAGCTTATCCGCCGATAAGTTCCATTTGATTGATCCAAGTTTGCATAACTTTTAACTATACGTAGCTTATACAATTTAGTTATCACACAATAATCTGGCAGAAGTTATGGAAAATGTTGTGATGGAAATCCATGCGTTCTGATCTTATTGGACGGTGCTGTATTTATTTAGGTCAGAGGCTTTGTTCTTATTTACTTTAGTTCTTCAATTCCGATTTCTGTGGACCGCTTAAGGGATTTGTAAAGATGAGTCACTCCAAGGTTTTTCGACCCTGCTATAACCTAAACTAACTTAACCTCACCTAATCTAAACTAGCCAAGCTTATTCTAGATTAGGTTGGTTGGTTTAGGTTGGGTTTATGAGAGATGAAACCCCCTTGGGGTGAATCATCTTAACAAGATCCAGCTTAAGTGCCGCGGGCTCAGAGATATTATTGGATTTTAGATTGGAAATACTGAAAACAAATATTGATGACGCTGACCTCCTTTAGTGTCGCCATTTACATCACAAATGCCATCCATCAACAGATATTCCATACTCCGCCATAGCTTCGTGTTTACATCACCAAAGTCATCGCTAAACGGATCTTCCATAGTTTTCTATTCACTCTAACATCCGTTTTTGCACTAAATTTCATGCCACGCTCGGCCATTATTATTATATTATCTTTCTTCGTTCGTTCTCTGCTCTTTTAAAAGTCAAGTTCTCCTTAGAGACGATGTGACCAATGTGGGCATTGCGCCTCTTGGTTGTGGTTTGCCGTTGTGGAATCCGAAGTCGAGTTGGTGAATGCTGCGCGCTTTCAGTCCCTGGTTTCCCCCCAATGTCTGAGGAGTTGCCTTTCCCCCAAACTGGTCTCTCCAAACGATCGGAGACGCCCTAATTTCGATCGTGGCTCATCTCAAAATAGTTATTTTTAAGTAGTTTTTCTATTTTCGGTGTTCGTAGCATTAAAATAAAATAGGGTCGTTTACTATTAAAATAAAAATGAAACAAAATAGGGTCGCTTCTTACTAAAATAAAATGAAGTTAAATAGGGTCGTTTTCTCTTAAAATAAAATTAAAAAAATAAAATAGGATCCCTTCCTATTAAGCGTTCGCCTATTTATGTCCATTTTCTCGATTGTCATTTAATTGCACCCCCTCCCCCATTTTTACTAAACTAGCCATCTCAAGATCCTAGCAATTTGCCCCCCCCCCCCCTCCTAATTAAGCATCTTCTCCTTTCGGTGGTTGGATGTTAAAGTGATCAGAAGAAAGTGTAGAGGAAGGAAACATGAACCCATACTTTAGGGTGAGAGAAACTGCCATAGAAGAAATATTTAGCCTTATAAGCTGGGACTGAGATGCAAGCAGTTCGTAAGAGCAAAACACTCAGATGTACGAACAAAGGTGTCAAATTTTGGCCAAGATTCTCAGATGATAAATTGGTTCGAGTTGTCCCGATTGATGTTAACGTTGGTCACGCGTTGTTATGGAGACGCTTTGGCGAACGGTTGTTACAATAGAGCAGCAGAGCTTTACCACCTCTTTTGTCTCGCGGCACATCAAGCCAGGGAGTAGTAATAGGGTCGAGGCACACCAGCACTCTTTAAGAATACATTTAATCATATAATAATAATAAATGTTCGCAAGTTAGCAATGCTAATCATGTATTAATTTAGTGGCCAAACGTATTACAGTACGAACATGAGGAAAAATTAAGAGCTTCATCAAAGATACCTAAAAATATCAATGAGAAATTCTTCCTCGGCGTTGATTCATAATTTTCCTTATCTGAGGCCGAAGGGTGGATAGGGATACCCGCAAGTCCTCCTCCAGTGTCTGAAGCCGCGACCTATTACTGTGTTCATTGCGAGTATAAATAAATATAAAATGCAGTAAAGACAAAATTCATACTGCATTCCTTCCCCCACCCCCACCCCAAAATACAGTAAAGATGTAAAAACATAAACAGCAAATAAATTTAAGAAAGGAAAAACCTTCAGTGTACAAGAAAAAATAAAGCACTTAACTTCTAAATCCAAATACCATTAAAGAAATCCATCAAATTATTTAATTAACAAGAAATAAACACAACAATGAAAAACAGAAATATTATTTGCCAAACACAAACATTTAACATCTTAAATTTCTCATTTATTAAGCAATTACATATCAATTATAGACATCAGCCTTAATAGGATACCTTCCTTAAATCACCCGCAGCACACTTGCAGTCGCTTTAAGACTTAATCTTCTTAAATTCCTCAACTTAATAAGAAATTATTGATCAAATCTAAATACCAAACTTATAAATCTTAATTTGCCTAAAGAGAAACAAAAATATTGGATAGACATATTGAAAGTAGAAAACGAAGTTATTAATATTAATAAAAATCTATAGCTATGGTAGGACACTCTGTTACGGCAGGACACTTTATTGCGTGACAAGTACGAAAATTGTATCATACATTCGTACAAGATCGAAATTTGTTCATTAATCTATTTTGTTTGAGAGAGAATCAACTTTCATCAAATCTACCGAGTCACAATGGTTGGGAATCGCTGGTATATAGCCACAAAAAACAACCTTTGGTTTTGTTTCTCCAAAATACTTATGTCTGTCTTATAGAAACAGTTTATCAAGTGTTTCCTTTGGATATAAAAGAGGAATCAATTTAATTTCTTGCTTCTCATGTTAAGTGGAAGGCAATTTGTTTATGCATCATCAGTTAAGCTCATTGATTGCTACAATAAACGCATTCCATAGCTGCGTTCAGCCAGATTAACTGGCAATTCTAACATAAAGTGTACCCATATAATTGAAAATCCCTGTTTATTGCGAAGGCAAAGTTATTGGTAAAATTAAAAATATTGCTCCCACTGCTGCAGGACTACACCCACTTCGGACCGATAAATTGCTTTTCGCTTCAAAATTTTGCGCATTAGATACGTATCTCTTCCGCGCAGGCGCTGAAAATTTGACCATTATTTTCGGAAAAGACCAGTCTAGTTGGCGTTGTATTCACTGCATGTTGGATATTGGTTTGTAGAGATGAATGGTTCCGAACTTGACGATCGTATGCAATTCGTGAAGACAAAGACTTTTTATTCGCGGTTATTCAATCGAAAAAACTCGTTTTGAGTCATAGATCAGTGAGATAAGGGCTTACTCGGTCACTTATACGAACCTGGTAGAAAACTAGTGTTTCTTTGTTACGGGGGCTCTAGGAACAACGGTTTACTTCGTGGGATAGTTGTAGCACAACGCACAGGGACAAAAAAATAAATTCGAAAAAATCTACTCGTCATTTGCTAATTATAGATAAGAGCATCGATGTTTTGAGTGTTAAACATAGGACTCGCAAATATGCACTTGTTGATGTGCGCCTATATTGATTTCTATAATAAAAAATAATGATATGTAAGAAGGGATAATTTTATCGATAAAGGAGCTTTATCTATCAACAAGAGTACTTGATATCCAATTCGGTATCATTTTTAATGGTAATTTCTAAAAAAGACCTGGCGGAAACTGCATTTTATCTGAATAAGGTTAGACCTTTAAGGAAAAGGTGGTTATTTTTGAAGGTGATTTATTAAATGGTGGTTATTTATTTCATATAAATGTTTCGTACTACCCTCTTGCATAGGTAATTTCAAGTTTCTCAAAAGTAAAAAAAACAACAAACAAAAACGTAGACTGTATGCAAAGCTGACAGGGCGCCGACAAATTTCGAGTTTGGCGTTGACGCTTTTATATTCTCTTCTTCCTCCAATCACGTAAGCAACGGAAAAAGAAACCCCCTTCACATGAAATTCCTCGGTGTGCTCAAAGTTTTGAACGTCCTGCCACTTTCATCAGCCTGTTAAGAATCAAAGGGATGTAGTCGATTTCTTGGCGCGAATGAGCAGTATCTCCCAGGCAATTTCGAGGCAGTGTACAATTGCACTATTTAACAAAAATTAACTTTTTCTTGCTTCCGGGTCAAAACTGTTATTTCCCGGTTGTTCGTAACTAAAGTAAATGATAAAAGTCTATTTTGAACCCCAAACTTTGCTTTTGTAGGTACGGAAATGAATTTCTAAATTTGCCCATTTGTAAAATAATCCTAGTGTATAATTAATTTCGGAAGAAAAATGAGAATATATAAAAAGGCTGTTGTAGGTTATAATTATTTTTATAGCATGGCAGAAATATTACTTAAAAAATTCATTGGAATTTTGTAGAATAATATTTGTTTAATGAAACCTTCCAAAATTTGCTCGATTTAATGAATTTCTCTAATTTAGTAGAATTTGATGAAGTTTCAAGAATGTTCCTGAACTTGCCTCGGAAGCTTCTTGAACCTCCTGGAATATTCACACAGGAATTCACAGATCTGCATTTCATCAGAGAAAAGGCTCAGCTTAAACGAAAGAAGTGGTTCCATAAAATAATATTAAATTATTTACTTGACCTTTTATTAGTAGGTTCTAACCTTGGAACCCCCGTTTACTCCTAAAAACAAAAAATGGCACCTGAAAATATAGTAAACAGGGATTCTGACTCCTTAACCTCCTATTTAGGTATTAATAATTTTTGCCCTTATTTATGTAATAACCGCAGTCCAAAAAAGATTACCTGGACTAATAACAGAGATCACTGAAACACATCCACCTTATCCGACAACCCCCTGAGACCTGTTGTAGGACTCGTGCCTTTTAATATAAATAACTTATCCTAATCTTAATTTCTTATGTAAAATTTACCATTGAAACGAAACTAGGGACTTGGCCAAAATAATATAGACTGTGAAAACTCTAGAAAATGTTTATAAAAAACAGATGGTCAGAAATATGGCAGCGGCAATTCAACGGAAACACGTGGAAAAGTCATAAAGTGTTCCAAGACACCTATTTCGAAATGTTGGGCTTGACTCGAAGGGTCTTATCCTTCTCTTAATTAAACGCTTGTAACACTTCATTTGTTGTATACGAGACAATTGTAGTGTGTTTATATGTGAAAGAGCATTGTAATGCGACTAAGTTAATGTCTGAACTTAGAAATAGATCGTACGAAGTGAGCGTGAGGGACTTCAACTTACTTTCACTCAATGTTTTCCTTCTTCGCCACCAACTTATTCTACTTTTTAAAATCCTGCACAATTCTGAATTATGACTAACAAATGAGCTAGATAAACGAGCAACCACTAGAAATAACTCTTTTAAGCTAGAAAATCTATACCTGTGGAATGCTGTTAAAAGTAATCTAATAAATAGGTTTAAGAGTTGAATTTAAAATATAATTTTATATAATTAAGAGTTAAAAAACTATTTTTTTATCCAATCCTTTCTCCTTTTGCGTGTCTTTTACCTCTGAGTTTCACCCCTTCCTTTTTTCCTGGAACGAGTCTCGAGTTGATCTCAGCGTCTTTGTTAGTTCGTAATTTTGACAAATGTAATTTTAACAATTTGATTTAGCAACATATTAAGGCATAAGGCATGAAATGTCCCTCTTAGATAGGAAATATCTGCTAGAAATGAAGACCATATTTACAACTACTCTAAGGAAATCCTAGAAAAGCACCTCGACGGCTTGCAACAGACTTGCCAGTACACATGTCTTTTCCCGCCAATTTGTGCGTCAAAGGAAAATGGAGGACGTAGGATTCCACGCGTCTTGAGAGAACACCAGATAAGGGACCTTCATCTGTTATATTCAGCATTGCCAATCCCGGATAAACACGGATCGTCTTAGATCCATGTCGTAACTGATAACCAAAATGAAAATTGTTTCACAATAATAGACAAACTTTTCAGACATTAGATGCATCCAAATCTCCGCCGGGGCATTTTCCAAATCGCTTTACTCGCAAGAAATCTTCCGTATTTATGAAAACCTGAAATCAAAATAACTTAAGCTGATTAAGAGTAAAGGAGCCTTCATGCTGCAACATGCGCTCTGCCACACACTTATAAAATCTCTGTAATTTATCGACACCCTCCTTACTCACTTCTTTAAGACACAGGAAACTGTATAAAGGCTCTAAAAGATTCGCAAAAGAAGATGCTATAGTTGAAGAATTGGAGCATTTAATTGTCTGAAAGATAAAAGTACAATAAATGGGAATATTTAATTTAACACTACATTGTCAAAAGACGATTCACTATAATAGAACATATTTGGATTAACTATATTTGAAAGGTTTCACTTATGTGTTTCTTTTAGACATTTTAAGAAATACACCCTAATATTTTTCACCTTAAACTCATAAAACTACACAATTTGAGGTTTCAAGACAAAAATCATGGCCTGAGGCAGGGTAGGGACCATTTACTTCGACCACAACTGGTCCCTACACAGACCTTGATTCAAGCTTGCATTATAATTATTAACATCGAGTGCTTCCGAGAGCGATATTTATCTAACCATCCTCCTATCCTCTTTCATAGCTCTGAAACGTCTTAGTGAAGCTTAATTGTAATTCTTACATCCACCCAACACATATGTGGCCCATTAGGATATAATCCTGATGACTAAGAGGGTTGACAAAGGGGTTGATTCATTGAGGTACTGCTCCAGATACTCCTAATTGACGCGCCTCAAGGTATGAGGGTGTTTTCCTGAACCATCTTAAAACCTCTTGGATAATCACATCTCTGAACAAAGGGCAACTTTTATAAGAGATAAATATGATGTTTAGAGTTAGTGAAATTGTTCCAATTTTTCTGTAATGATACATATTCATTTAGAAAGTTGCAGTAATCACTAAGCCTTCTCTAAGCTGTAGTAATGCTTAGGATGTTTTTAATTAATCACATAAATCCCCACCAATGATGTTTGATTGTCACATGAACTATCTGAAGGACAATGTTTACGTGTCAACATCGCCTTATCTCTATGAGGTGGAAATGACCGTGAACCATATCTAGACAGAACTAGTAGTGAAGGTCAAACTTGAGTTGAAAACTGCAATCTGTAACGGAAAAACTTTCTCTGATTGCAGAAAATAGCGCATTCTTATTCTTTGTCGTGGTTTACTACAGCAGAAGGCTATTTATCCCTACTCTTCGTCGTGGTTTACTATAGCAGAAGGCTATTTATCCCTACTTTTAGGCGTGGTTTACTACAGCAGAAGGCTATTTATCCCTACTCTTAGGCGTGGTTTACTACAGCAGAAGGCTATTTATCCCTACTCTTAGGCGTGGTTTACTACAGCAGAAGGCTATTTATCCCTACTCTTAGGCGTGGTTTACTACAGCAGAAGGCTATTTATCCCTACTCTTAGGCGTGGTTTACTACAGCAGAAGGCTATTTATCCCTACTCTTAGGCGTGGTTTACTACAGCAGAAGACTATTTATCCCTACTCTTAGGCGTGGTTTACTACAGCAGAAGGCTATTTATCCCTACTCTTAGGCGTGGTTTACTACAGCAGAAGGCTATTCTTTGGATGTAGATGTTTCTGCTCAAGAATTTCAAAATCTAAACATACGAAGACCAGCGTCCAAATCCATGCCAATAATTGACTGCGATCATTATTTTTTAGCTATTTAATTAAATAATTGACGACCAACCAGAGTATATAATCCAAAACGTTGTTTTTTAAAGAAGTTGGAGGAAAGTAAAAGTGTGAAAACTGTATAACTCAAGTAGACTACTATATATTTCTTTAAGCGAATAGGGCACGCAACTCTCGAGCAGAGGCCCCCGTGTTGCAGTGAAGCGAGGGAAATATTTATTAAGAATGACTTTAAGGCTTCACCTTTCACTCTCTCCTTGAGGAAAGGTATAAGGATCTCCCTACAACCACACACATAATCCTTCACTCATTGTCTTCCGAGAAAAAATAGCCTCGCTTGGCACATCTCTTAACTCTCTTCTTTTTTACTCAATCAAAAGATTTTCCTCCTCTTTAACATAAACGAATCCTGGCAAAATGATGTTGGTGAATTCATGAGTTGTAGAACATAAGAGGAAAGAGTTGATTCAATTTGAGTTTGTAAATCTGGTTCCCAAAAGGAAATAAGCGTAACAATAAACACTAATATATTAGGGAATGTGATATTTACATATTGAGGTTTTAATGCACGGGGGGATTAAATTTCCCCTGAGTGCATTTGTTGCAGCCCTGTTTTTAGGTTTAAAATTACCCACCAGAATAATAACAATCACCAAACAATTGATTTAATACCTATTTGGTTTAGAAGTAACAACCAATCAGGGAAGAAACATTAACCTAGGCCCTCACACGTTTCATTTGTTGGTAAGACAACAAATTGAAATTGCTACGCGAAGCCCACTGATCATTCATTGGATTAAAGAGTTTGTGGTAATTCGGTGGTAGAGGGGAGGAGTATTGTTTGCCAACGAGAAACTCCTCCTGGCTGTGTAAATGGCCAACCAATCTGAGTCTTTACAGCTTCTACCATCGAACTTCATCCGATGTCGGAATAATCGCATAAGTTTAGGTGAATTTTAAATGACTCGGAGGGGCGATTAATATTCTGTAATAAAGACGGGAAAAGATCTGAAATGAAAATCTGTAAAGCAGGAATGGAATGAGAGGAGAATAAACAAGGAAGATTCTTGTTGTAATTTTGTTGTATTAAAGAAAGATGTAGAAATGAATTTCTTGTGTATGACTGTCATTTGCCTTCTCTGAGGTCATACCAAATATGTATCTCGAGATCGAAGGTTTCGCTCAGGCGGGTTGTGAGCTGCTTCTCAGAGTGAAGGAAATTAAGCGACGTGGCTGGCAGGGGGCAGTTGCGTTATGGATTTCCCGGTCGAGTTGGCCTTGTTGCCTTTGCCATATACTTGAGCAAGTAGTGGTTTGAATCACAAGATATAATAATACCCTGTTTCGTCTGAGAAGAGGCTCATAAAATGTACAAATCAGACATGCAAACACTTACATATACAAAGAATACTAGTGTAGGTTTGTGTAAATATTTATGATCTATTTTTTTTTTAGGTAAAGGAGAGGTTGAGCGATGAATAAGGATTATAACCAGCGGGAAAAGGAAACCCAAGCCCTTTTAGGGGGCCATCCTTATGATTCTGAATGTAGGAGGCCCCATTCACTCTCGTGACCAAATAAGTGCTACCTATATTTATAATGTCCTTCCTCCACACACACAACGCATCACTCCTCCCTCAAAAAGTTGCGGAGAAGTTTCTAGTCCACACTCCCCTGACTTGAACCGGACAGGGGATGTCAGGTGACATCTGAAGGTTACGTGCCTTCCCCACCCCAACATCCACAGTTTGCCTCTTGTCCCCAATGCCTCGAGGAGAACTTGCGGCTAAATTTCTTTGACACATCTTCACTTTCCCCAACTTTACCACTTTATTTTTAAATCTCCCTTTACCCACTTCATGCGTGATTCGGCCTCGTTGCTATTGCGTTTTCAAAAATCCCCTGAACTTGTACGTTTGGATTTCCATTTCGCCGCGATGAGTTCCCCCCCCCCCCTCCTTAACTACGCCCCCAACGAAGACCTGGCTCTGTTTCCCATCGGTTTGACAGCGATTGTCCTACTGCTCTTTATGCCGATTATGCGGCCGGGAACCGCAGAAAAACAGGACACTCAGTTCAATTAAAATAATAATAATAATAATAATAATAATAATAATAATAATAATAAGGAGATGTGCCAAGTTTAAAGTTAATTCTCAGCAATCAGTATCCTTGTATCTCCCCCCCAGCCCCCAACCAATATTTAAGAAAGGGGAAAATTCTGCTGTGGTTAAATTCTTTTTCTATTTTCCCTCGAGGCGGATTTCCTCAGAAGACGAGAGTCGATTGTTTATTGTTCAGGGATGAGGGCGGAAAATTGGGCTCTTTAGCTTCGGGAGGGTGTGAATGTGTGTGTGTGTCTGTGCGTGATGAAGAGAAAGAGAAGGGAGAGTGAGGTGGGGTAGAGAAAGCAAGGGGAAATGAGAGGGGGGATGAAGAGGAGGGAAGAGTGCGACCGCAGAAAGTAGGAGGGTTAAAGAGAGAGAGAGAGAGAGAGAGAGAGTAACAAGGAGTAACAAGGAAAGGAAATACCCTAGGAGACCTTACGGTCCATTCAAAGAGGGTACCTTTGGACTATCAATCGAGCAGGCACAAGGCTGCTCAATTGTTTTGCGTCCCTAAACGGCCACTTTTCAAGACCTTGTCTAGTCTTGACTTGAACTGGTCAACAGATTCACTGTTGACAACTTCCACTGCAAGTGCGTTCCACTCACCGCAGATACTGTAAGTGAAAAGATTTCCACACAGATTGCGGTTGTAACGCTTCAGTTCAAGTTTGAAGCCGTGATTGCGCGTTCTGTTCTCACTCAGTGTGAAAATATCCCGGTAGTCAACATTGTCGAACCCTCGAAGTATTTTGAAAACTTCGATGAGCTGACCACGCTGTCTACGGGTTTCCAGCGACAACAGATCTAATTCCCTTAGTCTATCCTCATAACTTTTATGTCGGATAGAGGGAATCAACTTGGTTACCCTGGCTTGTACGCGTTCCAACCTTGCGAGTGTGGAGAAATTGCGCATATATATATATATATATATATATATATATATATATATATATATATATATATATATATATATATATAGAGAGAGAGAGAGAGAGAGAGAGAGAGAGAGAGAGAGAGACTGCATAAAGTTTGATCACATTATAAATCTTATTGCAACAAAAAAAACTAAATTTGATCTTTGTGTCTCTATTCGTTTTCTTTTTCCTTTCAGAAGTTTTTGGGGTGCAAGTTTTGAGTGTCAAAGTGCCTCTGAGAGCCAGAAGTGGGGGCCAGGTGCCTCTGAGCTGCCTTTTCGACCTCGAGGGAAAGTCGCTCTATTCCCTAAATTGGTGGAAAGACAACCAGCAGTTCTACCAGTTCAGTCCGTCGAGTCCAGAGCGGAAAACGGTTTATGAAACACCAGGCATTGATGTTCTGGTAAGTGACGATCCAAGTCTAGTTTGTTCTCTCTTATTACACGTTCTTTCACTTTTGGTAGTGCTTTAGTTTGATTTCTTTTCAATCACTCTCAATCTTTTGAAATCATTCCCGGATTTTTCGTGACTATTGTTTTAAATAAATCATTTTCCTTTTTCTTTGTAGTCACTTTCGAAACTTTGAATGTCTACTTCGGATTCAGGCTTAAAGGCCGATTTTGTCTATTTAGTTTATTTGTTCCACTATTGACTACTTTATCTCTCTCTTTCTCTCTCGCCTCCTTTCCCGCTTTGTATTTTATCCCTTTTTATTACATTATTAGTTTGTAAAGATCGGTTTCTACTGAGATAAATGCAGCCGCACAAATATCATTAGTTTTGACCTCTTTTGATCAGTAATTCTTGGATATATCGTTCACAATGGCGTAGCGAAGCTCTTTAATAAAATCAAAAAAATAACTTTGAACAAATGGTTATTAGAATAGGATTATTATTTAAATATTTGCAGCAGCTTTGCCTGCAATAAATGAGTACTCACTTCTTAGACCATGAGGGATGCTGGTTAACCTTTCGCTTGAATCCAGTTTTATATTGTTTTGTTAAATTTATTTAACAAAATTAATGTCTTAAAATGATTTGGTCACTTAATCAACTTGACAATCGCTCTATTATGTTAATTGAACCCTTCCTGTGCCAACCACGCGGCTCTTAAGTGGTCTTCCGTCCTTCTTCACATGTTAAGATACCATTTCTTAGCCGTTCTTACTCTCGGCAGGATCAAGAAATTTTTAGACTTTCACCCGTGGAAAAAAGTTGATTCAAATTTTAAAGGATTTATTATGTAGGGTAATGGCTTCGCCCCCACTCCCCTACGGGGGAGCTTGCGCTTCGTTACTAAGATTAAAATTTAAAATCTAAAAAAAAACAGCCATGGTTAATTTTTTATAAATTTTCTGAACTTCGCCAATTATAATAATTTTAAAAAGGAACTCCAAACTAAATTTCTCCCTTTTCGAAATATCACGTTGCTATAATATAAAGTTATAGAAGAAGATACATAAAAATAGATTTTCTGAACTTCACTATTTGTAATTATTTGGGTTTTAAAAAATTCACCAAATTTCGATACTTATATTTATTTCTGAACTTCACCATAACTTTGATAAAAAAACATAAGTCATAACCCAACTAAGATGAAATTATTATTCAAATACTCAAAAAAATCCCCTTCATAAATTATAGAGTTAGTGATGAGGATAATGATGATGATCACTAGTATCCTTTCGGAATATTCTTCCACACTGCAGTGTACTTACTGTTAGCTCTTATGATTTATAAACCCCCAAAAGTAATGGAAACGTGTTATGTTATTATTCAGGAGATGCAATTTGTCGCTGTTTGGCAATATGCAAATATATTTCTGAACCAATTTGAATGGATTTGGCTAACGTAATTTCCATTTAAAATTATTAATTTCGAGATCCATTAGTGTCTTTGATGTAGAGCAGGTGAAGCCATCTTGGTAAACACAAAAATTCTAACATAAAATATTTAAATATTCTTTCTCAAGATATATTTTGGTGTTTCCTAAAGAAACTCGGATAAAGTGGAGTTTTATTTCGCTCATATATATAATGCCAACTTATATATTCAGTAATCCTACAGAAAAGGTATTGCAGGATCTAGTGAAAATTGTTTTCGGTTGTACTAGGTACCTGTCAAAGAAGTAAGTATAAAAATCGATTTACTGACGGCCGCTCTTTTAACAATATTGAGTTGTGATTCATTTAAATTCGCAACTCTTCTTTAGCTGTAACAAGTCGTGACAAGGAATTGGGTAATCTATTGGTAAATTGCGATGCAAAATGGCGATAGACAGAGGAAGAATATTTTGGTTGAGTTTGAATTGTCCAATTATTCGGTTTGAGGATCCAATTTTCTTCCATTGAGTGTTGGACTTTGTTTTAAATAGATTTGTGCAAGGACGAACTTACATCTCAAATTCCGTCCTTCTTTCCTTCCTGTTTATATATTTTTTTCTTTTTAATCATAGTAAACCTAAATAGTCATTTTTACACGCTTTGATTTCTGAAATTATGTACTCTATAAGTGACGCCTCAAATCTTTCTTTCCTTCATTTCTCTTTCAAAGTCAATTCGAGTCGGAAAGACTCTTCCAAGTCTCTCGAAGATGGAGGACCACGGCCATGCCAGGTCTTTATAACCTTCCAATTGCAGTTGATCTCACGTACGCAAAGCTCTTCGGCCATTTTCCCGCCCTACCACCGGCTTCAAAGCCATGTGCCTGTAAAGCAGGCAAGAACTCGTCACATTTAAATGCATAATCCTCCTGCTCTTCTATACACGTGGAGGCTTCTTTCACACAAACCTGCAGCGGCAAAGAATGCGTTTGAGGAAATGCGCTGAATCAGCGTCACCCGTCTTCGCAAAGGCGAATGGGAGGCCATTCTTCAGATTTTTCTCAAATCGCAGGGTGTCTCGATACTCCCCAGCGATTTTCCAAGATTCAATATCAGGTGTATAATGCGGTAATGCAGATTGTCATAGGTTGGATAGGTAAAGATATACCAGAAAAGAGCCGTTGACTCAGATTCAATCCACATACCTGCTACTATATTGAATTTGGGCTTTTTGAGTCGGGCAGTCTGTCAACATGTCTTAAAAAACGCGCACAAAATTGTCAGCAGTTTACAGATTCGGTATTATGAGTTCTCGAATTCGTTTTCTTATTACTGGCGGACATTTTGCTGTAAGTTTTGGGCCTGATGCGCTCAATATCACTCCTAAAAACACTTTGAGACTCTAGAATAGGAAGGACTTCGAATTAACCATGAAAATAACCGGTATAGCACAAGTCTTGTACACTCGTCAAAAAAGTACGCGCTCCATGCAAGACCTAAAGGTCACGCACACGTTACGGACGAAGACCCTCCTCGTGCTGGCCCACATGCGGTTGACGAAGGACTTCAGTTTTCCACGTTGCTGTGGTGGATCTTGAATACCTTGCCCACCATATCCGCCCGTACGCTGTAATCGAGGCGATTGAGGTCGGAAGACTGCAGTGGCTAAAATCCTTCGACCAGGAGTTCTTGTTCGAAACCAATCACTCTTGCTCGGCCTTGGCCGTGTGGGCATGGACATAGTTTTGCTGAAAGACGTAGTCCGATTTCTTCATGACCTTTTTCACCCAGAACAGGACTTTTGTGGCCATTAGATCCCTGTAATCAGGGGAAATGAGCGTGTAACCTGCCGCGAAACACACTGGCGGCATCTTCTTGGCATTTGAAGCTACGACGCCGAGTGTCACGAAGAAGGCCGAGTGCTTGATCGATAATCAGTAGGCGACCTCCTAAAGCACCTGGTGAAGCTTACCATGCGGTTATTTTGCTTGCTTTTTGATGACCGGTTCGACCGTGAAGGTTTTTCAAACAGAAAAAATAGAATTCGATTGCCATGACTCTTCAAGTCGGTGAAAAGGAAAGGATAACGCTCCTGACGTTGTTTTAGCAGACATTTCGTGAGAACAGGCCTTTCCACGCAACTCAAGCCCTTGCCGCCCTATTTCTTAACGGTTCTTGATACCATGGCCACCTAGATGTTCTTATAGTTCGCAAACGCTGTTATTTTAAGCTTCGTAGCACTTTTGAAGGCCTTTCTCATAACCAAACGGTTGATAACTGGAGTCTGCCTGAAAAAGTCGATTTTTGAGGTCTTTCCTGTTCTTGAGCATCTCCGCGACAACGTGAACGGTCATCAGGCGAACGTTGACCCGCTTGACGATGTCGGACTTCTTGTAGCCCGCGCACAGAAGAGCAGATATCTCGATTCCTCTCACTTCCATCTAGACACAACTAAACAAAATAGAAAATATGTTTTAATGGCACATGCTGGAAGAGTAGAGCATATTCTATGTTCGACGGAACTTTTATATCACCGCGAGAAAATTGAGTTGCTAAAAACTCAGCACAGCCGGGTTTATCCACGTAATTCCGCGAGATTTTTAAGATAGTCAATCTTTTAGTAGAGTTTCATCTTGCACTTTTAAAATCATTATGCGGTCCTCAAATGTGGAACGAAGAAGAAGAATGCAGATCTCTTGTGGACAGATGGAGCAGTTAATGCTTTCACAGAGGTCAAAAGCGTTTAGGATGCCGACATGAGTATAATTCATGTAGACTTTTAAGGGAGGTGTCCCTCACATTCAACGACGGTATAGCTGAGGTGTTAAGCAAAGAAAAGAAGAAACTAGGAATGCCATGGCATTTTTTTCCAAGATGTTGAATTATCTTAAAACTCTTTACAGTACCTTTGGTCGCGAGTTCCTGACTATTTTTCTCTGTCAACCATTTTATCACCAGGTGTAAAGAACTTTCCCCATAAATATAGACCACCACGAAATTATGTCCGTGATCTATACCTTTTTGGATCGCCCTTAACCCAAGTAAATGTCGCCAACTGGATTATATCTCTCAATTCACCAACACATTAGCGGTGTTAAGTAGAAAATAACGTCGTAGCAGATGCTTTCTCTATCTCACTCTCTCACGCCTGTCTATCGACGAAATTTAACCATCTATCACATACATTAATTAATACGCAATTACAACCGCGCAGAACGAGGATCCGAACCTGGCTGGTTTACCTTTTGTCCCTGGTCCACTCGAAGTATCACATTCGACTGTGAAAGATCCCGTACTGGGTTTTGCAAAGGTTCTGTTACCCTTGTTACGATGCTCTCAACAAAGGACAAAATAATAGTTTTGATGCTGTCAGACACGTTTTTAGTGTTTTAACTCATAAATATCTGTTTAATTGTAATATTAATCTATATGGCCACAAGCGGCAGAGAGCACGCGCTTCAGGCAAGACCTGAAGGGCACGCCCACATTGTGGACGAAGTCCTTTCCAATTATGGCCTGAACTCGGTTGACGGAGGTCTTCAGCTCGTCGATGTTGCTGTGGCGGACCTTGAAGGCCTTGCCCTCGACATGAGCCCATACGTTGTAGTCGATGGAATTGAGGTCGAGTGACTGCGGCGGCTAAATGTCTTCGAATAGAAAGAAGTTTATTTTTGACCCCAACCACTCTTGCATGATCTTGGCCGTGTGGACTTGGTCGCCGCCATGCTGAGAGACGTAGTCGACCTTCTTTGTGATCTTTCTCACCGAAGACAGGTGTGTCGCGGACAAGATATCGCTGTAAGCAGCCTCAAACCACACCGGCAGCATATTTTTGCTATTCTAAGCCACGATGCCAAGAATCATGACGGAGGCCGAGTGCTTGGGAGTGGACAAGAAGCGAACTTCGGAGACGTCCTGGCCGAAGCTTACCACGCGGTTGTTTTGCTCGTTGATGCCCGGATCAACCGTGAAGGATTTTTTCATCAGAAAAAAAGAGAATTTGATTTCCATAACTCTTCAATTCGTTGAGAAGGCGTTGGCAGCTATCTTGACGACGCTGTTCTCGCACATGCTCGGTGAGCAGAGGCCTTTTCACGTAATTAAAAATATTCTCTGTTTTTGCACCTAAATTCTCTTATTTATTTCTCTTCAATAATTTCAGTACTGCGAGGGTGGGGGTTTGTGAGGCGAGCTTTTAACCAGCTTTGTATTCATAACTTGTACACACGTATATGAACATTCTCGTGAAACTAGAGTGACTTGCAGCCAAGATTTAGACTCCCACTGAGAGAAAGAGAAGGAGAGTAGCGAACCTCCTTCTTTAGCTCTTCAGATAAATTTCTTGCTATCTCTTTCCGGTTAAAATGGAAGCAATTTTTGCAAGGAACTCATTTGACTCCAAGCAGGGGACACGCCAGACTCTGCCAATTGTTGGAGATGAAACCAGAGTTCCGCGTTAGTTTACTAAGTCATGCAGTTCATTCCAAAGTTATACACATGCCGAGAAGACTAGTAACGCGTGCTTCAAAAGAGACCTACATTTCTCCCCATGTCGATCATAATAGTTTTCTCTAACCACGCCATCTCTTCTCAACCACGCACGCCATTCATTATAAATCTACATTTCCACATTGCTTGTCATGTTTTAGACACGTTAACGTAGAATGACCCCGAGATATACGTCACTTCTACCCAATATTCGTGGACGCTCAAGGTCAAACGGGTGACCTTGGCTCAACTCTAGTAACGGCAGAGATTGGGGATAGAGGTGGTGAGCGGAGGGGAATAAGTGCGAAGGATTTAAATTCAAAGAATTGAGTGCAGTTGGCCGATATTAAACTAATGAAGGCCGCGGGCTATGAGGCTTATGAAAAAGTAGGAGCAAAATATACTTTAATATTTACAAAGTTATATACAATAACTAGATTAAATAAAATAATGGCACTAGATACTCGATGAATAAAAGAACCGAACTTAACAGAGCTACTCGGGGCGAGCTCTACGAAGGGGGGTGAGAGGAGATACAAACCTCTGTACATACACACACAGGGATGACTGGCAGGATAGTCACAGATGATTCGTCTTAGCCTGGCTTGGGTTCAAGGCTTTAAAAGATAAAACGGCGGATCGGATGGATTCGAGGGACTTTAACCAAGGTGAGTTCAACCTCTAATAGTATGACTAGCTGGAGGGAGTATTCGTGCCAACCAAAATGTACCGAAACCAAGGATGGACCAATTAAGTGGAGATCAGATCCTTCCGGATAATTCTAGCCTTCTGCTCGTCGAGAAAATGGAGCGCGATCGAGAATGACGTGTTTTGTTGTAAAAGGCAGGCATGTACTGTCGATACTCAATTGGGACCAACAATATATAGGGACCAGCCAGAACCGTTACTGCCTCCACCAAGGTGGCTTGGCATACGAGAATCTCCCCCACGAACCAACACGGCGCGTGAGGGATGGAAAGTACTTCCTCGGGGGTTTCATGATAACACCCTAGAAGATGACAGAAGCGCACGTTTGAGATTCCAATCCCTCACTTATCGTAGAAACGAATTCGATATTGTGACTGTTCTCACGGTCCTCACTCACTTGGACTGACCTCCTGCCGGACCTCGTGGTTTCGACGGGCCACATGGCGGCAAGGAGCCTCTATTCTCGACACACGTGTTTCTCTTAACTACACCAAACTAAAAGAGCTTTTAATTCACTCTGCGCCTTATCACTAAATTTATCATACAGTGTAAAGGATAGTTACCACTTCCTACTTACAGAGTCTACAGTGCATAAAATGAAGTGATATAATGAGTACAATAATCAAAAATCGATTAATACTTTCCGTTGACGCGAATATATCCAACTTTTATCTTTCTTTCGTATATTTAGGTAAAGAGTATAGATTCACGTCCTCCTAATTCACTCGTGCTGTCAATGCTGTCGTTGCCATTACACCAAACAAGCCAGGAAAGCAAAGTTCAAAACAATTAATGGCTATTTTCTATTGTTTTGCAATAAAAGGAGTTGCAAAATAACAGTTACTGGCCTGCAACAAAGAGTGTGTTACATAGTGTAATCAATTAAATTTCCGTTCGCTTTTCTGTGGTCGCTATGATATTAAAGCAGCACTGCTCGTGATCATTTGAGCTACGCAGGTTTTTTGCAGATATAAAATACTATTAAATATTTCATTTATATTACTCGTATGTCAAAACCTAAGTCAGTGATCGCCAGAGGAATAAGGGTTATCTTGTATTGGCTATGATTTCATAATAAGAAGGAAATAACTTAAACAAATGAAGTTATAGTAATCTTTTAGCTTTCATTTGTCTGATTTATTTCTTTTATTTATTACATGAATCCATTAGTCTAAAAAGTTAATGAAACTGAAACTCTGATCTTATATTTTACCAAAATTGTCCAGTGATATTATCATAAAATGATTATCTTTTTCTATTCTTTATTTTCATAAAGAATTTTCATTTGAAAGGCGACTATGTAAATTGCTCAGGTCATTAAGGAAATCATTATTGATTTTGACGTTAAAAGAGACCGCCGTTAACCGGCCAAATTTTGTGCTGGCCTCCCATCGCAGATTTTCAGGCGCATCTTTGTAATAAAATCTGTGAGTTCTACATTGTTTAATTTACGAGTGATTAATGATGCATCGGAATAAACGGAGCAATATATTTCCAAAATATTTTCATCGGTTAAGATGACTAAAAGTTCGACATCAGCAATATTACTTAAAAGAAAACTCTGAAAATTCCATTTATGACTCGATCAGTTCCTTTATTTATTTGCCGCCCGAGAAAATTTTCCAAATTCTGCTTTTTCAGATTTTAGTTTATTTAAAGACGCGATTTGTGAGGAAACAATTGGACTTAAGACCCGTATCCATAACCTTGGGCTAAAGATGTAATTAGCGAGCCTTGAACATCATACTCTGCTATACTTAAATAGTAAAGGACAAAATACAATTACTAGTGGCGAAGGAATATTTGCTCTCAGTCAATTAAGAGGAGCAGAAAAATGCAAAAGGTGATCCAAAACAGCGCAATTTCTATTTCTAGATCTTTTTTTTCTTTCACTATTCATGTTTCTCTCTCTCTCTCTCTCTTTGTCTCGCTTTCCTATTTATTTCTCTTATTTCTCTCTCACCCTCACCCTCATAAGAGGCCAGCTGATTGAAACTTTTAAAATAATAAGAGGAGTTGAAATCGCAGATCGCAGGAGGCTGTTCACGTTGAACGCAAATGCTACACGTAACCAAAGGTTACAAACTGGAATTACCGCAATTCCATACTAGCATTTGCGGAAACTTCTTCTTGTACAAAATTTGCGGAACGTGAAACCGTCTACCGCCAGGAGTGGTAAACAGTTCGTCAGTCGAACAGTTCAAATCTCGACTTGACAAGATAATCCACACCCTGTCCTAGATGGCACCACCTTAGTATAGATTATAGATCTGAGGAAAGTAGATAGGTTTCAACTTTTTGTATAAAAATTTCCTGTTTGTATTCTTTTTTTTCAGCACATTCAGGTATCGTTTCAGCTTTCTGGCCCGCAAATGCGGGGGAGAGAGGTGGGCGGGGAGACCCTTCATCTATGCTACACTTTCTCTTATGCTATAGGTTAGGGCTTTCTCAAAATAGTACCTGCACGGTATGGTCAGCAATGTCCTTTGAGGTACTACCCTTGCTTGTGAATCCTCGTCACTCTTTTTCGCTTTCGTTGTCTTTCTCTATCTCTTCCTCTTTCCAATTAATTTCTCTTCCTTCTCTCTCACTCTTATACATCCAATCTCTCTTTCTCTCCCTTTATCTCTTCTCTTGATGGTCGCACAGATTAAACTGTTTCTACCAAATTTTCGAATTTTTCATCTTTATCGCTGAAGGCGAAAGATGTGATCGCTGAAAGATAGAGAAGAAATACATTCATTTTACGTCCACTTTTCCAGCGGACTTAGACGAAGATTTGTTAAGTTAGATTCCGTTTGGTAAGGCTATCTTAGGTTTGATTAATTTATGTTAAGATGGTTAGTTAAAGTTAGGTTAGTTTAGGAAACGCTACATTAAGTTAGTTTAGGTTAGGTTTGGTTAAGATAGGTTAGGGTAAGTAATCCTAGGGTAAGTAATTTTGGTAAGTAATCAGAAACGAAACTAATCATAAAGATCAAACAGATCTAACCATCGAGACATTTTAACCTAAGACTCATCGCAGGACAACCTCATAATATTCTCTATATTTTGGGTCACTTGACCCTCTCCAAATTTCCACATTTTCAACTAATCTTGTGTGAGTCAAGTGAGTTTAGAGCTTCAATATCAAAAGAATATCTTTGCATAATTTACAACAAGGCCCAGTCACACCATGATCGAAATTTGTAAACGTCATCATTTATCCTTTTATCACAAGTGACCAAAGTAAATATTTCTTGCGAAAAACAAATATCATTATTTGTGGCCAATTAAAAGCTCGATTAGACCACCACCCCTTTGGAAAACTAATCGGTGGTTCTTTTTACACATATATTTGCTTATTTCAGCCTCACGATTGTTAATTTCCCGTAGTGAATTGTAATATTCGTCCTTTAGTATTTTGCAGCGTCCCCCAAATATGTGTAATAATTTAAGGCCATCCAGGGATTTCTGAAGGATAATACAACACAAAGTTCTTTATTAACCCTAGAAAAATAATGTGTTTTAATGGAACATGTACACTAAAGTCGGGTGTCTCAGAACCCACTGTTTGGAAAATTGAAACAAAAAGAAATTAGTAAACCGTAAAATTTCAATTAATCCAGAACCTTTGTTCCTTTCTCTGATCCCTACATTGATCTAGTGAAAGTAAATTGCAAATGGATATCTTATAAAATTAACTGAAAATTTTAGTTTTACATACATGAGAATAGACTAAAATCTCTCATTTGACAACACTGGCAGCGAAAAATTATATATAGGCACACACACACACACACACACACACACACACTTTTGGGAAAACACACTCCTGGTTTTCTCAGAATTACCTACTAGAAGATCGAGTTATTACGATAGAGGAAGATAAAAAAGTGGTATATTTTTGGTGACAAAAATGGAGATGCATGTAATAATATCGTTTCTGACAGCTTTTTATTCCTCAAAATACAAACTAAATAATATGCAAACGTCCCTAAAGCTCTACCTATTGATTTTTAACCTCATTCTTCCCACTCGCAAAAGAAACATCCACATATATCCCTCTTTTTTATGTATAAATAATAGCTTTAACAATAATAATGATAGTAGATGCATACATATGTAGATATATAAATGGGAGTACATGAATAGACAGAGTATTCACTTACCATGAGTTGCATACAATCACCAAAGGGGAGTAGTCACTTTGGCATAGAAGTTTGTGACACCTGAGGCGCCTGAAGCATGGCTTTTGCTGTCAACTCGCCCTGGACACTCTGCACTCTGAGCAGCGCACTGGAGGAGTAGTACTGTCTGCAGCCACTGGGCCTCTGGGGTTCTTCAACCCTGCCTGGCGATGAGAGGTCAGAGAAGGTGCTTAGCAAAATATTTAAGGGTAATGAAAGGTCGGAGGGATTAACCTCTTCTCTTCTCATGGCTTTATAAACATTCGTGCCAGGTGTAGCCTATATCGACGCCTGAAGAGTCTCTTTTCACCTGTCCCGGTCATAGTTTGATTGTTTGTAAGTCAGGAGTTGATGACTGCAACATTCCGCGAAAGACACACAAGGGCCTACTTCTGGTACTTAGATTTCATGACAAAGTGGCGTACATTTGGTCAAATAAATATACACCACCTCTTGTGCCATTACAATAGTCAATTATTTCTGGTTTTACATTTTCACCAAGTGTTGGCTGTGTATGCATAGAAGAAAGTAACACTACAAGCTTCTATTGTATTCATGGACGTGGAAAGCATGTATGACACCAAGGTCATCTCCTTTGTATACAAGAATGCACTTGACCCCAGCTTGCGATTCTCTGTGTTTTTCATTTCCTTTGGTACTTCTTTCTTATTTGCCTTAAAGGTTTCAACAAGAGTAATGCCATAGTTTATGAAGAAATCAGTTACTAGTGGCACAGACGTGAACCAATTGTCCGTGGTGTTATTTCTGTTTGAATGGTAGTACGGCTTTGTCAGGATTTTACTTAAGTAGTGACCAAGGAGGCTGATTTCATCATTAAGACTTGTGACATCCTTCTACAAGTAAGGTATTGCACCCTGGTACTTTGACTTGCTGCAATGGATGATAATAAGCTCTAAGCCATATTTTGTATGCTTACACGGTATGTACATCTAGAAAGGGTAATATTGCACGAAACCCCAGCAACTGCTCTTCGAGAGTCAGGGGTTCACTCGGTTTCTATAGATTCCTACACTTCTTGATGAATATATCAAAAATTTCCCTAATAGCTTCACACTTGTCTGTCCTCCTCCTTTCGTCTTGTTTCCGGGTTATCAAACCCCCCAATGTTCGCTAAGAAATCAAAACGTGCCTGGGACTTATCAACCCAGTACAAAGGGACTAACGATCTCAAGTGCCCACACGTGTCTCTTGTTGAGAGATGATTGTCCATTTGGCATATCGTAAATATCAGTACCCCCGGTAATGCCGGTAATTCATCTCGGTCTTTATAGTTGAGCGTCTGTGGATTGCTTGTTTGCCTCAGTTGCAATCCTCTTTTTGGTCCATTCACAAACAGGATCTGGAAGATGATCATCAATAAAGACACTTCTCGAGGGTGGCTCCATTCCGGGCTACCTGCATCGACCCTGGGGTGGCGGCGACAATATTCCGTGCTGCTACTCGTTTGCACTGTCGGCGACAGCTCCACCTAAACCCAGAGGGAATTGACAGTGTGCTGGAAGTAAAATGTACAGTAGCTGAAACATCATCAACACATCTAGTGCGTCTCGTACCACCAGCAACGACAGGGGTAGCAGGGACAGCAGAAGTGGTAGAAGGGGCAATATCAGGGGTAGCAGAGGTAAAATGAGCAGTTAAAGGGGTAGCAATAGTAGTAGAAGGTGCAGTAGCGGGATAGCAGTGGTAGAAGGGGCAGTTGCAGGGGTAGCAGAAGTGGGAATTGCAGAGGTTGAATAGACATCAACAAATATAATTGGGTGTGGGTTCACCACACACGTGGTTGTTTGATCAGGGTGGAAGTGAGAACTTACTTGCTCCTCTTACTAGACTCCTTCTCTTCTTCACTTTCACAGCCTGACTGACTACATGATGAAATATAATCTTTAAGCCTGAACCATACAATAACTCCTTTTCTACCACATCATCACTAGCCTCGTCATTTTCATTGCATTCATCACTTTCTAAGACGATGCACCACTGGTGTTCAAGAGATACTCCACTTCTTTAGTGTAAATTGTGTGAAAGATCCTGTCTCTAAGTTTCGGTGTTTCTGAGATATTACTTGAAAAATGAGTACCTCTTTTTTGATGCCCCAACAACACCCGACTTCGAAAATTCGGAGATTCTCTATGTAGATGATGGTAGAGGTTAGGTTAGGTTAGGTTAAGTTAAGTTAAACTGAGTTATTTTACGCTAGGTCACTTTATGCTAGACAATCATTAATAAAGCATAATCAGACAAACAATCTTTAGGGTTAATACCCCACCTTTCCTTAATTTAGAGAGCAATAGTAACGAGGCCGATTCACTCAGACAGTTTTTAAAGGGCGAAGTGTGAATAAAACGATGGGGTAAGTAGGGAACAAAGCCCTCCATTATCATCTGACATCGCTTCGCGGGCGCCTAAAGACCATAAATCACCATCAACTCGTAGGATGCATTCGTCCTCTGCCCGCGGAGGGTCATTCCCATTTCTTCTTAAAAAGTGAATTGGTCGAAAAACGGCAACATGGGTTTGTTTGGAAATGCCCCCTCCCCCCCACCCCGCCTAAATGAAAAACACTTTAATAACTCAACCGCTGTAGCAACTATCTAAATTGCTAAATCAAGGTTCCTAATAACGAATTAGATCCCCGTTATTTAATGCTGGAGTATTAAAATAAGGAGAGCGAGGTGGAGTGAAGGTTAGGTTAGGTTAGGTTAGGGTAGGTTAGGTTAGGATAACTAAACTAAATTTACTAAAAGCTTTTGTGGATGATGTATAATTGATAAAATTTTATGGATGGGGAAGGTCATTAAAATGCCACAATAGAACGGATGTTGTTAAAGTAATCTATCTATCCTAATCTATTCTTTAATCAATAAAATGAGCATTGCATATGTTTAACTTTTTTTTTTAATATGATATTGACATGATTAATTTGGGCTAGGCTCTTTTTGACACGCTGAAATTGGACTCCCTATTCTTGACATGATCCATCCTAACAACCTGACCTAAGATTTGCCAACAACTCGTAGCCATCAAATGAAACTAACAAACCCAAACAACTTAACCTAACCTTCTTCCCACTTCAAATATCCCTCAATCATCAAATAACGCGAACACACTAAACAACCCTAACTATCCCAGCAGTGTTTTGGCGCCGCCCAGGACGCGATACCCCAAAAGCCCGGGATTCCACCGCTCCTCCTCTGGAGGATAACTCCTCTCTGTCAAGCCTACCCCTACACTATCACGCATCTCATGTTTGTGTTGCCAGCTTTCACACAACACAACATTAACAATGTCCTGCAGCTTTGGTCAAGTCTAGTTAATGTAGCGGCTTACCTACGTGGTCTTGGCCTCCGGGAATAACAGGGCATAGGGAACCAAAACAACAACAACGAACTGCAAGATTGCCCAGACCCCCTTGTGAACTTTAGACCCGGCCCAATTAACCCCTGGGTACCTCCTCGGTTGTCTCGCGAGCGTTAACACAAACCTCTGGAATTAGGAGCGTCTCGGGACCTGGCGTCTCTAAAGAGATGGACAGCGATGCAATCCATCGGTCCAATCTTGTAATTTAGGTCCCTCTAACGAGGTCCATTCTCGCTAATGGCGGTTTTCCTCGTTTCAGAAATCCGAGTCCCACTTGAAATCGGTGATGCTTGGGAATGTGAGTGAGCAGACGTCGGGGGAGTTCAAGTGCGAGGTCGTGGCAGATTTTCCCTCCTACGAGAGAGACTCCTTGGCAGCTCCCATCCAAGTTATTGGTAGGTTTTTCACCGAAATGTTGGATTTTTCTTGCACAACACGACTTCATAACTATTCGAAACTTCACTTTGTTGGGTAATTAATAAATCTCAAGGTTTAGAAGTTTAAAGGTGAAGATCAACATTTGATTCATTAGTATAATAAGGAGCTAGAGATTAGAGTAGTGAGCAGTGGATAAATGTTTGATTTGCACCAAAAATTCGGCAAATCCCTCTTTGGGGGATTGAACCTGTGTTTTCTAAGTCGGATTCGAAAGAGCAACCACTGAACCATAGAGCTCTAATCCACTTAACTCATTCATCTATTTGCTATTAAGTATGGAAAAAGGACTAGACTCGTATACCAGATCCTAGGCTCATATGTATAAATTTATCCAAGAATTTTGAAAGTGACCTTCCAGCCCTGGTCCCTAGGACTAATAAGTCAGGTTTATCAGAGATCAAATGTTAAAAAGTTACATGTATGTTACCTTAAGGATTATATATATATATATATATATATATATATATATATATATATATATATATATATATATATATATATATATATACTCGTATATATATAAGAGTTCTGCAAGTCATAGATTATTCCATGCGCAAGAGTCAGCTAAATAATTATAAATAGGACAGCGCTATCCGAAGGACATCAGTTCTCTGAGGAAGCAGTTTTACATCGAAACGTCGCATTGATACTTTCCCTGGAATTTACCTTCTCATTTTGCACCATTCATCAGATTCATACCAGGGATTGCGAAAGTCCTGTTACGACGCTCTCAGTAAAGGACCCAAGGATAGTTTTGATGTAGTTAGACACGAATTTATTGTTTTAACACATAAATATGTGTTTGGAATAATAATCAATGTGGCCACCGTCGGCGGACGGTGAGCACAAGCTCCAGGCTGGGCCTGAAGTCTGCGAACACGTTGTGGACGAAGTCGTTCATCATGTTTTTCCAAACGCAGTTGACGGAGGACTTCTACGTTGCTGTGGCACACCTTGGAGTCCTTGTCCTCGACATGCGAACACAAGCTGCAGTCGAGGAGATTGAGGTCGGGCGACTGCGGTGGCCAAATGTCCTTCGACCAGAAATTTATGTTGTACCCCAACCACTCTTGCCCGGTCTGGAAGTCTGGACCGGCGCACCGTCCTGCTAAAAGACGTACTCCGCCTCCTTCGTGATCTTTCTCACGCAGGCCAGGAATTTCGTGGCCAAGATGTCCCTATAATGACTTGTGGGGTGCCTGTAACCGACGGCGAGCCACACCGGAGGCATCTTCTCGCCCTTCGAAGCCGAGATGCCGATCATCATCACGGAGGACAAGTGCTTGGTCGGGGACAGGTAGCGGAGCTCGGAGACTTTCTTGCGGTAGCTTCTCACGTAATCTTTCTGCTTGATGACCGGTTCGACCGTGAGGGTTTTTCCATCAGAAAAAAATGAGAGTTCGATCGCCATGACTCTTAAAGTGGTTGAGGAGGAGACGACATCGCTCCCAAGGTTGTTCTCGCATACAGTCGGTGAGCAGAGGCCTTTCCAAGCTCCTCAAGCTCTTGCCGCCCTCCTCCTTGAGGGCCCTGGACACCCTGGCCACCGAGAGGTTCTTCTTCGTCGCGAGCGCTGTCCTTTTGAGCCCCGCAGCACCTTCGAAGGACTTTGCCACAGACAAACGGTAGACACCTCGAGATTTGTCTGCTCGAGGTCGACCTTGCAGGTGTTCCCCGTTCTTAAGCTTCTCTGCGACTATGTGTACGGTCATGTGGCGGCATTAACCCGCTTGGCGATGTGGGACTTGTTGTTGCCCGCGCACATGAGAGCAGGCGTTTTATTGACACGGGCTACAAAAGTAGAACTTTAAGTTTGTTCAACGGAAACTTTTATTCTACCACACATGTAAACCTCGAAAGATAGTAACAGAACTTTTGCAAAACTTTATCTATATATATATACATATATATTAGGTTTCTCCAATTCAATAACGGGCCGAATATTTATTAAAAAAAAATCCCCGTGTCGGTACGAGCGTAATATTCATTCTCGAGACTAGTTTCGGCATGGAGGTTATCATGCAATCTTGGGCCGTATACTGAGAATAGATAGAGTCGCACCAAACATAAAATATACATATTAAAAAAAAGAGATCGGATTAAAATCTCTAATCAGGGAGTGTAAATTTGAGGTCATTAATTAAGGATATCTTTTAAGATTAAATTCTGGGTTTAGGAGACACATTTAAATTAACCATCTGAGAGGTGGTGGAAATTCGGGATTTGGTCACTTCGTGTCAATTACCTCTTCCACAAAGTTCACTGGGTGCACCCACACCCCTTTGTGTAGCAGGTGACCCCGTTGGTTGGCGATTTGAAGAAATATAAAATACTCTCTTAAAGGTATACAGTGGCTTGTGTTGGATGAATTGAATCGAGTGTGATAGACCGAGAGATGGAAGATTAGAAAGCAGCAAATCTCTAAATGTAATCATTATTTTGTAAACGAAAGAATATTCTTATGCGAATCAGAAACTCACCTGTACTGAACCACTAATGCACCTGTAATTCACTTGTAATATGCCTGTAATAAACCTATAAATAAACATTAAAGTAACCCTTTATTAATAAAGTGCCGTAATGATTTTCGAAAGCTCTCAAAACGGGAATCATTTCCTTTTGATAACAACTAATTTCACATTGAATTATTTGCTCCGAAATGTAGCGAAGTTTTACAGATACAAATGAATAAAAAGAACTCACACAATAGCGTGAAAGGGCTGAAATGTAAGAAAGGTTTGTTGTGCTGCGAAGAGAAAACGCGAATTTCAATTATTTTCGAACTTTAAAGTTTTCCTCCAAAATGAACTGCGGAAAGCTCGAAATATTCGTGTTTCCTCTTTTGTGTGGGATAATTGTTCATAGAGGAAAAGGAAAAGCCACATCTTAACTGAAATGGATTTAGAGTTTGACTGAGGTTTCTTCTCCACACTTGAGATATCTTCGGGGGTCAAATAAAATTGAAATCCAAGGGGAAGAAAAGAGAAGGGATACACACAATCGCTATAATAAACTGTGTGACTCTAATAATCAGTAAAGGTACAAAATAACAATTAAATAAAAAAATAAAACTATCAGAAAATGAAAAGAAAAATAATTAAAAAATAATTAAAATAATAAACAATAAGATCTTAGTTGCATCCATTAGTGGAAAAGCTCCACCGAGGAAGAAGTGAAGTTAGGAAAGGAGGAAAGGAGGAAGAAAGGAGACTTCACATTCAGGCACTTATATTTTTTAAGAAAGTAAAAGAGAATATGAAAAAAAGAATAGACAAATATTGAAAGTGGGCAGGTTGTTTACAGATAGTAGACGATTATGAATAGATGAAAACTGAGGTTAAGAAATCGGCTCAGATTTCTGTGAGGAAAACCTCTGCAGTTGAGGAAGCTCTGCTTGAGAGGTCGATTGCGCCCTCGGCCATCCTTATCGAGATGAGAGACTAGACGGCAGAGAGATTTAACTAGGAAGGACCCCCAAATAAAGGGGATTTAACTAGGAAGGACCTCGAATAAAGGATTCGCTTCTCTCACACAGATATAAGTTACTTAACAAATAACTTTCGGTTGTTACAATATATTAGTACTTGGTATGTAGACCTTCACTATGAGTTATGTAGTGAAGCTTAAGCCACAGGAGTGCATTAACCTGAGGCATTCTTCTGCCCTTTATTCCTTTTGTAATATTTCCCACAGTTATTCGACGTTTCTTAGGTTTCTCTCCTTTCTTCTCTCTCATCGAGCGGGCCAGTCCATGACACTTACTTTTCCTCATCCAGGAAATGCTGCACCAACTTTGCCGTGTGACAAAGTGCATTATTCCGCATAAAAATGGCAGGTTGTGCGGAGGAAGCTCTCATATAGGGCCAGCATGTGCTTGCATAAGGTCTTTAGACACTTGAAAATTCACTCTGCCCTGTGGGCGGACAGGTGGGGCCGTACCTCCCGCCGAAATTATACCCCACACCAGAACGCTTCTTCTAACAAACTTGACGCTGCTCTTCTTGCAATTCACGGATTATCTTTGGCCAGGTCTTCGACGACCAATCCTCCTACCATCTGAACCAAACAAATTGCACTTCGATTCATCAATGTACTTTGGACCATTGATCCTCTGTCCATAGAACGTGCTTAGTGGCGAAGGATAGTCTTGTTCTTAGGGCTGATAAATGCCTTGACTGCTGGTGTCCAAGATTTTAAGGATCTTCCGTCAGGCGGCGTGATACTACTGTCCTCCTGGAGACACTAATGGCCATAGCTTCATTTACTCCTCGGGAAATCTTGGCTGGTGTCTTGTGTCGCTCCTTTTTTGAAGTACGGACAACGGCTTGGTCATCTCTCTTTGAGGATTTCCTAGTCCTATCAATTAAAAAGATTCCACTGATACATGATCCTATGGCATCGTAACGTGATATAATATCATTTACGACACTTTTGGGGCGTTTAACCCTTTTAGCTATGGCTCTGATGGAGAGATGATCCTGTTGATGGAGATGCTAGATAAAACCAAGTGTAGTAGGTCTCCTCGGAATGTTTGCTGTTTGGTTGGAACTTGACAAGGTAACGATTGAAAGTGCTAAGTATTCATGAAAGTAAATTACTACCCTAAATTATATGGTTGTCTTAAAGGAAGAAGTAATAAAATTACAAACCATTTTGACCACCATATTTTTGGAACTAAAATGTTTTTTTGCACGTAACTTGCAATGACGTTGCTTGGCAACAGCGACAGCAAATAAACATTTTGCTTTTGAACGACATTGAACAGGCTGTTCAATTGAGCGAGACTGTTTATCAAGAATTTAGCCGAAAATGTTGAGTCGTAATCGGCTGATACAAAAATAAGTATCCTTGTGGATGTGAAGGAGTTACAACCTAGAGAATAAACCACATTTTGGTAAGAATTGCTATGAAAAAGCCAAGAATGGCCATCGATACCATTCGAATGCGATATTAGCAGAGTGGAGAGAGCAGGTAAGCTCCGACGCCGTACGGACGTCATTTGTGGAGGGAAGAATGCCCCAAAGAGGCACAGAACAAACAACAAAAGTAAACACCAAAAAGGCAAAGTGGGGAAACCATTGATCTAAAAGCTATGTTAATTGGATCTAACCGGAAAATGAAAGGGTAAAACACTCGTTTAACAATGGAAAAACTAATAATGGACAAACGAATTGATAGTAAGTAATGGATCAAAAGGAAAGTTGAAATAGTATTAATTTCGAACAACAAATCTGAACGAGGATAAAATTAATTTCCTTAGATTATTTTCAGTGATGAATCGATGAGGGTGTAGTGCTGAACGAGTGTAGCATGTATGGCGAAGAGCGGGAGAGGCTTATCACACACAGTGCTTAGATGAAACAACCAACCACATCTTGTAAGAACCTTGGTTGTGGCAGTGGATCGATGCACATTGTAGAGGACACTTACCTCAGTTACCGCACCTACCTAAGTTACCTCTTCTACCGAGGCTACCGCTCCTACCTAAGTTACCTCTCACACATAGGTTATTGCCCAACCCTGGTTACCGCTCTTACCTAGCTTACCTCTCCTGTCTAAGCTACCGCTCCGACCTCGGTTACCGTTCCTAACTAAGGTACTGCTGCTACCTAGCTTACCATTGTTACCGCTCCTGCCTACCTAGTTTACTTGTCCCGCCTAAGTGACGTAAATATGCATTAAAGCAAAGGAGGCAAAGTAGAGCGCAATTCAGGGCCAGGCAGGATATTTCCCCACTCGAATTCAAAGGACAAACCCAAGAGGGAGAATCACGACCAAAGTTTGTTGGGGAAGATTTCTAAAGAAAGTGGTGAAGTTAGAGGAAGCCATCTGGACAAGGAAAATAGAGAAATGGAAATAGAAGAAAGAAAGCAGGAGGGAAATTAAGACGTGTTATATACAGCCGAAACCAAGAGGGAGGGGGGAACCAACCCCCTCCTTCTTTCGGCCAATAGTATTCGAGCTTAGCTAACCGGCCAAGATTTTGGGTGATAAGGTTCTTAAAAATTTGGTGAATAAAGAGGGAGATGGACTCGTCTCTCAAGTTTGTGACTGTGGGGTCATTGGGCCTGGGATATCATGCCACTCCTCCTAGTACCAGGTCTCTCAGTCCACATGAAGCCCCTTCCCCCCCTCCCTGCAAGGTGTGGAGCTTCCTGTCACGGAGGGATGACCGACACGAAGTGTTGGAATGACAACAACCAACCCAGGACAACCGAGTATGAACCCCGTAGAAAATCAATTGCCGATTTTAAACTGACAAATGAATAAAAGAAGATATAAAGGATAAAGATTAAATTAATGGAAGCTTTCATTCTGTTGTGGTAGAGAAATACCAACAGAAAAAGCTCTTGTACACCTCATCAATTCAATGTTAAATCAGATTTATTCGCTAAATAGCTAAAAGGCGCGTAGCAAAGTATTAGTATCGATAATAGTGGTATTAACGGAGTAAAGACGTTAATAATTAAGTGTAAATAAACGTCCTTTTGAAGAGAATGACCCTTTCGTTAATTCGAATATAAGGAAAGTTCCATGGCAATATTTTGTCACTCGTTGGACACCTGAAAGATGGAGCGTAACGGTCCGGACCAAGGCTTGTGCCAATAAGAAGCCGTCCTCTTGAAAAGAGCTTTTATTCGCATTTATCGGATTGATTTTAGAATTTTTAATGATAATGAATATTGATATGGCGCTTTACAATGCCATAGACCTTTACTCAATATCATTGAGCACCTGTCTGTAAGCTAAAGTTTGTAGAAAATGGGGTCTTCCCCGCAGGTTTGGACCCACAAGGGGAGTGTGATGAGCCCTTCGCAGCATCCACGTAATTCCACAATAGAGGGGCAAATATTGACAGAGCACAAGGACCCATCCACAACAGACTACTACGAGTGACAAGGTGTGGGAGGGCAGAGACTGAACAGTGGGATATCATCGGCCTGAATAAGGAAGGAAGGAAAGAGGAAAGGAAGGGGTGAGGGCAGCTGCATTCAGCGTCTTACATGTAAGGAGGAGGAGGGGGAGGTGATTCTGTAATAAATGGAGAGGCAGTGAAGTTCAAGAAAAAGAGGGATTGCAGAAGATTAAGGGCTGCAAAGGTTTGGACCAGTTGGACAGTGAAAGCCTTTGATCGAGTGAGTTCAAGGAATTACAGTAAGGAGGCGACGAAAGCGAGAATGACCATCTTAAATCGGCCATGGCCAACGCGGCAGCGGGATTAGCAACAAGCTTAAACGAAGTGTGTGCCTGAACTTTTTGATGTGTAAGGAGACGTAGGGTCCCTACACTTGCTAGATGGGGATAAAACGCAGTAGAAACCTTCTCCCTGCCCCTATCTATCCAACGTCGATTGGCCTTTGGCCGCCGCAAGCTAGCCAGCCATTGTCGATTTGTGACAGGATGATGGAAGAAGAGACAGTGGTATAGTGATTGACTATTTGGGGGATGACGTGTGTGGTCGGAGCTGCTTGCACCTCGACGTCAGAATCGGCGCACTGCTGCCCTTAAAGATACCTCCTGACCAGCACCGAATTATTTGTGGTTAATTGGTCTTGAGAAATCCACTCCTTAAATACTAATAAGTCTCTTTTATTTGTCCTGAAAAATCATTTACGTGTCAGTTTGGCGAATTTATGGCCACATCGGAGCATTTAAAGAGCGGAAATTTCAAATCAAAATAAGAACAAAATTTGGGTAATTTTCCTGAAGCTTCCCGAGGAGAGCCGAGTCCTGCGCATGCGTGGAGACAGCTCTGACGTCACTCCGCAAATTGCCAATCACTATAGTGAAAGAACACGATTAATGAAACGAATCTCAACTCTGAGAACCAATGAGAACACACAATAAGGAAACATTATAATCTATCGAACAAGGAAACAAGAAAACTAAACTCAAGGTAATAAAAGAGAGAATAACCTCTAAAGATAAGCAAAAGGCTCGACTGCCATTACACCTTCAAAGATTGCAACAATCGAAATAGAGGTGAAAGAGAATAGACGGATCCCCCGATCATTAATATCTAGATGTAGTCAGAGTGTAATAAAAGAATGGAAGAAGGAAGTTTGTATGGTGGTTGATCCCCTACGCTAATCAGTAGGTCTCCCAAGTCCTGGGAATTATTCGTTTTCCCACCTACGCCCACCGAGGTTCGCCCATCCAAAAAGAACAGTACAGTTTCAAACTGCAATAAAATGTTTAAGGAAGGAATAAAAAAGGACGAATATAACATGGCACAATCTGAAACCATATTTATTATAATCAACGGAGGAAACTAGACAATAAAATTGCTCTACCCATCGGAAAGATGTATAAATTTCAACACTTACAGCGGAGACCAAAACCAATGTACATTGATGTACGTTTTAGCACAATATCTGGAATGTGAATCCTCAGAATCTCTTGTGTGGACTTACTAAGCCATAAAACTGGGCTCGACCCGATGAAGTTTATCCTATTAAATAAATACACAAATTGATTAGTTAACGAAGCAATTAACTTAAAACGACCATAAATTTGACGCCCGCATCAATTAAACTACACAAGTAGATAGGAAATGAAATTCGAGGTAATTCACTAAACGGATTTTCTACTACTGTCGAAACTACTCCGAATCAATGATCCATCCTCTGCGTAGTTGCACACGCCTGTTCCCTTCATCGTGAGCGTGGAATCTGTGGTTCGAGGAGTTGTCCGAGATCACTCGAACTATTTAGCCGCGTTGTCCTCATCATTAATTCACTGTTCGTCTGTTATGTGACAATGAATAGAAAGTGTATGTTGTTGTGCAGTTTACGCTAACGACTTGCGCCTTCTGATGCCATGTCATTGAGAACTTACGGTTGAATGAAAGTTCGATCCCCTGGAAAGGAGAGAGTTGTAACTTCCAAATTGGAGAAGGTTTAATTTCCAAGGAGCTTTAATAAGAATGGATCACAGGGACGGTGGAGCAGTATACGAGTTTGTGAAGACGAAAAAAAGGTGCAAGCAGATGTGATGAAATATAATGAGGGTTTTCTGTAATTTTTAAGGTATTTAACACTCTCTTTCATGCTAATATTATCTATTTATCCATGCTAACGTGGTCAATATAACATTTCAACAGCGAGAATTTGAAAATGTTAAAAAGACTTCGGCAATTGGAGCTTGACTCTTCAAAACTCACTAAACTCATAAAACTTTCTTCTACTATTACCCTTATTAACAGTTTCTTCCTTCCTGGGTCAAGGTTGTAAATTATCATTAACTAAAAAATCGACAACCAGCGAGGAAGAAACTGCCATAAAATATGTAAGTTACAATTCGTTAAGTGTTGAAGTTAATAGAAGTGAAATACTGGAGGTAGAATTTTCTTTGGTAATCTAATGAAGGTATTATTTATGGACACTCAAGACGGGAGTGGGCACAGCTCCCCAATCCCTACCAACCTCACCTGTCACTACCCCTATACTTATTGGTCGGTAATTAGGGATAGGTGTTGTTAGCCCCAAAATGTTTGCACAGCTCTTCTTTTAATTTTGTGTCTCTCGTTGACGGGACCGACCTTGATTATGTTTTGGTCCTTCGTCCTTTGCAAATACATCGATCAGAAGGAAAAGATACAAACCAGGGCCAAGAAACTGATCCGTTCCATAAGGCATGGAGGGTATCAGCGAGAACTCTTGTCTTCTCTCGCCAAAGACTCGGAGACTGGACGGTTTCCAGATAGTTGTTCCTAATTCTTCGAGGCTTCAGGAATTTGGATTACCTTTAGCTAGAATAGAATTAGACACTCGGTCGAAAGTTTCACCTTGGAAGTTCAAGGCTAATTTGGTCGGCAACTACAACAAATATCCGATACATTGGATGATGTAACTGAGCATTGAAGAGAAGATTTCCTGATTGTGACCTTTCCTTCAACAACGCAGGCGTTTCTTGCCTTTACTTGATCACTCGGCGGAATTTTGAGAAGCGTCACCTGGGTTCTCCAAAACGGTACTTCCACAGTGGGGGTTGCGAGGTTCCTCGAAGAACGACCTTTTCTTCGGACGATTTACTCGTTTGTCTTCTGGGTTGTTTTTTTCCATAATTGATAATTTATTTCCGTCTATTGTCAAAGTTCAAGTTGACCTCTCGGAAAATTTTAATGATACACCATGTAACACAATTTTTGTTCCTTACCAGCAAGTGTCATCTTCCAACTCCTTTTATTGCCAAACAATAAAAAAAGACATTAATTGCTTTAAGCTTTACTTTTGTGGCTTTATGATGAAATATTTACTAAAAATAAGCAAATTTGGTTATTTTCATCCATTATAGAAATAAAAAAAACACAGAGTTAAATTTATACAATTTTATTGAATCTTCCACAAAAAAAAAATAAAAACAAGTAAAAAAGTTAGAAGTGAACATTTTTCATCGATTTCCATTTATAATACGTACGAGCCCCCAAATTTAGTCTCCCAGCATGTTTTCATTATATACTCCTTGGTATCTACGTTCAAAGTTTAGTATATCTTTATGGGAGGTGCTTCCCTTTCTATTCTGAGTATGCTCCCATATTCTCCTTGAACTTGTCAAGTTCGGCACCAAGGATATGTACCTTCAGGGACATTTATCCATTGATTTTCACCAAATTCTCAACCAGTTTCAATTTAATGTCAGCTTTTAGGTTGCCCTAAATAGCCCTGACACACCGAAACAAAAAACTCTTTCAGAGTCTTTTTCCTTTTTAGTAATTTTTCAGGGAATTCTGAACCCTCTATGATTTTCCTATTTGTGGTCCAACAAAGACATCAGATTTCACATTTTCCTCAAAGAGTTTTAGGGAACAAATTGCAAAGCTATTTTAAGGCTGAGGACACTTTGTTAAGAGCTCTAACAAACTGCTTTATGAGACCTAGTTTTAAATGCAATGGAGGGAACAACATATTTTAAGGGTCTATCAATTACTCATGCTTGACATTATGACCTTAAACAGAAAACTCAGCCCTTTGTTACCAGTGATTCTTGTGGTAATGTACTATGGTATTTCTACTGTCACAAAACATAGCTGACATGGAAACTTGGTAAAACCTCCCTGGAAACCCACCCAAAATACTACCATTTTGAAGTCTCGAATCCCTTCCCAGCCATACTCCTTATAATTCAAAGCAGTTAGCAGGAGCTTGGCTCTGTTTAGTCCTCCTTGAGATATACTTAATGACTCAAAGAGGAACTCATGCTTGTTCAAATTAAGGAGAGCCTCCACTCAGAGGGATTACATGTAATTCTGAATGCACTAAACAGACCAGATACTTCACTGCAGTAGCCTAACTCAGCTTGATAAGTAAATAATCTTGAGAAATCTTTATAACGTCTGCTTTGACTTATCACTTGCACATCTTCATCCAATACACCTCATTCTTTGAGCCTGGAAATCAAAAGCTCAGCATTTGACTTTGACAAGCCAAGATCTCTAAGATGGTCAATGAGGTCTCTTTGGTTTGGATTCCTCTCAACAACCATAACTATGACACCGTACTCTAAATCTTCAATGGTCTATTCAGCTTCTAAATTGTTGCTTTCATCTGAGGGTGACTTATTCCTTTTGAAGGGTGTAGTAACAAGAAAATTAGCACTGTGTAGTAGTGTTGAAATAGAGGATGGAGGTTTGCAATAGGAAATAACAGGTGAATCTTTGCCACTCTAACGTTTGTGAAAGACTAACCGGCAGAAGTAACATTTGCTTTAATGGTCAGTGCGTTTACTCCAAATCCTGGGAATGACTAAGGTTATTTTTCTTCTTTCACCTTAATATCATTGGCCACTAAAATGTGTAGTTCAATATAATTAAATTGTCCCTTTATGTCTATTGGTTATCTTCAAAACAAACTAGAGTCCAATAAAATTCGCAAATCTTCCATGATAAAAACACTGTTTCACAGCCTTATATGGATAAGTATTCTTGGTGTTGGCAGCTTCCAGCATCTTCCACACCTTCATCCTTCTTCTCTTTGTGATTCAAATGAAAAAATCTTCTTTAAGAACTGATTTTAGGGGAATAAAAGCAGGATTTTTGGTCGCTCTCTTTCCTGTTTCGATCCATAATGGATTTCCTTAAGTCCTACCAGAATTTTCTTCACTACTACTGTTTTTCAACAACAACTGATAATGTTGTAATGAATTTTTAATATCTGGATCCAATTTGTAGAAGCTTAAATGTATTTATAATTATTTAGAGATTTGCTCAGTCATTATTATTAGTTACTTTTATTAGTAAATTTTGTGACGTCATAAAACTTCGATATTGGACAAATCTTCATAGATACAATAAAGAATAATTACATTTAAACAGACCAGCTAACGCCAGTTAATTACATTTATTAGAATGCTTCTGCTATACAAAAATCAACGTCACTACAGGTACCCAATTAACATTTTCTACCACACAAATGCTGATCTCTGCTAAATCCTATCTTAAAATCCATCTAAATTGATTCTATTGTTATTGATTTTACTCTTCGCTATCACTCTATTGATATTGCTATTACTCTTTGATTACAATTCCAAATCTATTCGTAGTTAACTAACCTTCATAAAGCCTTGAATTTCAAGGTAACATACAGCACTCGTCTTCTTGTAAGATTTGAATTGAATAAGTTTTTTTTAATTTATCATCCTCTAAATAAAATAAAATGGTATATACGAGGGGTGGTCAATAAGTTTTGCGAATCGGTAGAGCAAAACAGAGGAAGGGGGATGGCTGTTTGTGAGGGTGTTAGGACAAGTTATGACAAGTCAGGACCTGCAGCCGCACGCTCCTGCCTCGTCTATTTAAGAAGAAGCAGCTGATCGTAGATCGTCAGTCACAAATTTTTCAGCAATGGAGAAGGTTGAGCACCGCGCAGTGATCAAATTTTTGACCAAGGAAGGCGAGAATGCAAAAGAGGTCCTTGAACGCATGGTTGCAGTGTACACTGACACCGCCGCTTCCTATGCAACCATTGTTCGCTGGAATAGGGAGTTCCGCCATGGTCGTGAGTCCCTTGGAGATGACCCCCGTCTAAGACCCCCGTCAGACGTAACCAACGAGGACAATGTGGCCCGTGTGAGAGAGGATGATCCTCGAAAATCGACGGGTGAAGGTCAAAGAAATCGAGCGAGAACTTGGAATATCACATGGAAGTGTTATCAACATCATCCACGACAATTTGGCCATGACCAAGGTCTCTGCCCGTTAGGTCCCTAGAAACCTCACGCCCCATGATCGACTTCAACGTCATCAAAGTCCACAAGACAAGAGTTGCACAAGCTGCCATGCGCGAGTGCGGATTCGAGGAGCTCAACCATCCCCCCTACAGTCCAGATCTGGCCCCTAGCGACTACTTTTTATTCCGCCAGCTTAAGACTGCACTGCGTGGACGCCGGTTTGGGGACGATGAAGATGTCCAGCTCGCCGTCCAGGAGTGGATTGAACAGCAGTCGGGAGATTTCTGGTTGTCGGGAATTCGAAGCCTCAGGGACAAGTGGCGCAAGTGCATTGAAGTCGAGGGTAGTTATATTGAAAAATAATAAAACACTTTTCCTCATATCTCGTTTCTTTATATCCGAATTGCAAAACTTATTGACCGCCCCTCGTATTATTTGTCTCAATTATTCCAGAGATTGTTAAAATTTTAAGTCTTTCAATCATTTAAAATTTCATTTTATTCTACCATAGAATAAATTTGGAGGAGGCATTTTTAAAATGGCTGTCAGTTAGGGACTGACGGAGGATTTTTTTATTTACATTTTGGCGCCGGAAATAAATTCCTTTCTAAGAAAATCTGAGTCATCTCATTTTTAAAATCTTTGTTGAAATGTTATTGCATTGACTTTTTTGTTCCATTTGAGGTGTTATTCCATTTTTGTGTTGTATAGTTGTCTTCTTTGTGTATTTCTGTGATCACTGAAGGGTGTGTACAGCCGCCGCTAAATGAATAAAAGTTAAAAATAACACTGGGTCCGAGCTAAAGTTACTGGTAGAAGTTGCCCAGGATCATTTTGACACGCTTCTATGATCGCATCTACAAGAGGAGTCTTCCCCCTCAAGTGAAGACATGTTTATAATCAACAGCTACGAACGTACTTCTAAATGAACTGTATCTTGACAGTTCCTTTACAGTTATAGGCATATTCCTCTTTCATCCAAGGTCCGTACCAATTATCACACTTACCAGACTAGTAAGGAAGCGTTAGGCATACAAAACAGCCACATATTTAAGGAATACACGTCAGGCCCGTTGGGACGAGTATGTCGGAGAAGGACTCCAACGGGTCCATCAACCACCTTATTATATCCTTTTAAAAAAATAGGGATGGAAGTCACATCTTGTAATAAATAACACCGTACTCGATTCATGCACCTCGTTAGGGGAAGATGGTACTTCGAGCAGCGGCGCCCCTGCATAAGAGATTTGAATAGGAACGTGGTCAATGCCATGGAGATCATCAGCCACTTCCTACCCCAAGACGAAATGCACGTCTTTGGAGCATAGAGACGAATTTAGGCAAGGAAACCAAGCGATTCTAGAGAGAGATGTGTGAATTCCTTCACATTAAGGACATTCCAATGGGTAGATCTTTCGCTATGTCCACGAAAAGGAGAAATAACATAAAAAACAGACACGGTGGAACTTCTTCTGCGCAATTAAGATGGATTCCAGATTGCCACCTCCATAGACAATATGAGCAAATATTAAAGTCGCTCAATTTGCAGTTACTTGGCGGCAGATAGATTGATAGATGAACTTACGGAAGTTATTCAGATAATTATCGGTTTTGATAATAATAACTGATTCAGTCTTTGAGCTAGTTAAGTCAAATAGGACATAAAACAATGGATTTAAGCTACAAGGAAGGTGTTGTGATATTAACATAGACAAAATATGTTTCACTTACAAAAAAGACGGGTACACTGATAATATTAACATGTTTAACAGTAGCTAAGATGGCTATTTCCTAGAGATTGTTAAATTCTATCTAATTTACGGATGTAAGTGGAGCTCACAGTCTCTGCTTCTTCTTATAAACCTGAAATTGAAACAAATTATATAAACATGTGTGGTATTTTGAGGAGTATGGTTTGGGTTTGAGTGATTTAGCGCTAAAAAATATTTCCTAATTCCTTCTTGCAGCCATGTTGTTTGCTACACATTCAAAATGGAAATAAGCTTCTTTACTCTACTAGTCTTTGAATGGAAGAGGTAAGCTTGAGTAAGCATTCTGATATGAGCGCAAGAAATTCATTTAAAATTTAATTACTAAAACTATCCTTAGTAAAAATACTACTACTCAGTGTAACCAAATAGTGAAGGAAATAATTAATAAGGCAATGTTTCAAACAAGAAAGGCAAAGTTGGTAATAAAAGAATAAGGTCCTGCCTTGGCCGCTAACGTTTGGCTGCCAAACTCAAGTAAAAAAGAGCAATATAAAAAATATAAGTGCAGATGCAAACAAACCCGAGGCCTCAAACCTAAACAAACAAATACACAAACGTGGTATTTTCATTCAAAGGGAAAGAGAGATTGATTATTTCTTCCGTTACAGCCAACGTCAATGTTTAGCCTTCAAAAAGCGACAAAGATGAATGTTTGGGAGTTAATTTAAGGACGTTGAAGGTTGGTTAGATAGAAGAAAATAACGTTGAAGAAGGGGAGTAAGAGAGTGAGGGAGAAGAAGATTAAGCTGAATAAGGCTCGGTGAAATGTTCGTTTACAATAATAAAAACAAATTGAACTGTATTGATTGAAGCTGAATTGCTTGAGAAAAAGAGAAATGAGTTGACAAAATAAATTCTTAAGACAAGTGTTGAAAGAATGGAGAGAAAGATTAAAAGAATAGGCTGAAGATCGAAAAAATAACTAAGGAGAGATATTTAAAACACAAAACATACTTACTCACACAATAGGCATAAAATATAGACTTAACACACAATCGAAGTTACAAGATACAGCATAACACTGTCAAAGCATCCACACGCAACACAACCACAGAGAAGCACAATTTAAAGCAAAACTCTAAATGGAACAATGGTAGTGATTTACTCGCCAAGAAGTTACAGTCGTAATTTGGCATTAACTAAACACTGGTTACCACCGTCTTATGGGTGTGTCAATGAGAACTATGACCTTAACTTGGTTTCCAAACCATGGATTGATGTATGGTAGGAGAGATGCTGCAATGTTAATTCCATTGTAATTGGATTTGATGCTGGATAATTGACCTTGCCTATCGACTCTACAGAAAAACACCACCATCCAGCAGGTGTTCCGTAAAATACCTAATTATTGATCCGGAAACGAGAGAAGAATGAGAACAATTCGGATCAGTTACCGGCTCCAAGCATAAAAGGTTGATGGTCCGAGATGTTCGGGTACACTTATTCAATTCAAAGTACAAAAATAATTATAACTTTATAAAAAGTGAACCTGGAGAGTGGACACAGGGACACTGAGTCTGTGTGGTATCATGCTTCAAATCAATAGCAGTAAGGTGGAACAAACTGAAATGTTGGTAGCCTGAGCATTAAGTAGAAATAGTAAACGAGTTTTATTTATCTCCTAAGTGGGTTAGATTATGTTTTGTTTGATTACTCTAGCTAGTTAGATGATTCACACAATTGTCCCAAACTAGAAATAAAAATCTCCATTTTCTTGAATAACTCACTTAATTCCAATGTAAATTGCACCGAATATTCGTTGAAATTTAACTCTGATCGTCTCTTATTTTTACTTTAAAGAACAACAGATAAAAAAAGGTTAGGAGGAAACGAATATGCATTAGAATAAAGGATGCGTCCAAAAGTAGAGGAGGATAACTATCTGTTTACAACCAAAAATTGTAAACTATGTTTGTTAACACTATCCCATGTGCAATCCAGAATTGTATTGAGGATATTATTCAATTATCAAGATAGTGAATACGACTAAAGCTCAAACAATCCTTCGATAAACATGTCCTGCAATGGATGAATGAACGAATGAAACTGTCTGTCATTTAGAGGCATAGCAATTGGTCAAGGAATGTGATTTTACGAGTGATAGACTCCATGGGGATTCCGGGTCCTGCTGGTCAACGAATAGAATGGGTCTACGATTCCACGGATATCGTAAAAGTCCCGTTTTTCGACAATAGCCGATAATTGACGTCCACTTGCCGATAACCTGATACTGAACGTATGTCAGCAGACTGCTTCGCGCTGCTTGGGAGAGGTGGGGCTCGTTGTGTGATTTCCTGCTTAACAAAAAAAATAATAATAATTTAATGATGGGCTTCAATATTGAACATGTCCCGCAGATGCTAAAAAGTGGTGAATGGTTTTCATCGGCTAAAAATGGAATATTTTAAAATCAGATTTTAGTCGCATGCAAAGCGTCGTACAGCTGAAATATTTACCTCATCATGCACCTAAAAGATGAGTAAACTTGTGAATGGCAGCGTTATAAATTTAAATATCATTTCAAGCGTCCTTTTGTCTGGTTTTGTGTTAAATTAAACCGCAGTATACAAGAATTTGTATCAAAATCAAGTGATTCATCTTCTCTGAACATCTGTAGAACCTGAGTCTGTATTAATACAAGGCAATTTGCAGTGCCGCAAAGCACCGACGGTGAAGCAGATCTTGGATACTGAAAATATTGATGCGATGAATTAACCTTCGCAGACCTTTGATTTAAAAGACTCGAGGAGGAAAAGGTTATGGTAGGGAAACCAACGAAAATTAAAGGTAGCTGCCAAAATTTCGTGGACGAAAAGAATGTATCAAATTGTAGAATTTCTGCGGTCGAAGATTCGCTAAAGTCAATCAGAACAAAGAAATGCAATTTCCTATTAATATTTTGATCAGTTTTCTATGAAATATTTATGAATTTTTCTGCTTTATTCTTTAATTTGCTTATCTTTCTCTCGTTTTGGACGCATTTCTTATTTAATACAGATTACTTTTCTCATTAAGTTTTAAGTCGCTGTTCTACGCAACGAGAATTGAATACCATCAGAGGCAAATTTAAAAGAAAATTTTGTTGAAATTAATCGAGTATTTTAATTAAATGTATATTTTAGTATTTTGTTCTTTAATTTTGTACTTAATTAAATTAGTGTCTTCAAATGGATAGAAATAATTCAATGTAAACCAATATACATTAATGGCCAAAAGTTATGAGACAAATATATATATTTTAATTTTTTTCATTGATTTTTAAAATTTACGTGATGGGGATAATGATTATAATATAAAATTATTGATTGGTGTTTTTTAAAATAAATAGGGATCGAGAATAAGAAAAGCCATAAGTGGTGCAAGATTCTTTATTACTGACGTTTCGCTCCTCTGGAGCTTCCTCAGAGTCACGAGAGACTAAGCCAAGAAATGACCGAGATCGTCGCCTTATATTCGCATAGGACTGAACATTACTCTGACCATCGTCTGTGTTCCGATTGTAAGCAAACTAATGATGAAAATTGTGTTTCTTTACCCGCCTCTTTATGAAATAATAGAACCATATAAAATAACTATAAAAAATAGGTATCAAATTCTTAAAAAAAGAAATATATTACTTGTTATGAATTTCATTTTGAGAAAATTAAAACGTCTCTTCACATTAGAATCGCTGAGAGCTTTCTACTGTCAACTGACTGCAACTATCTTCCCTTCTAAGTAATGGAGTTTGGCATGAAAAGTACAGCCACAAAAGTAATAAATAGCATCTTTCTCGCCGTTGACTGCGCCAAGAAATTTCTTCCAAGTATAATGAAATCTTAAGTTGTGGAACCGTAGACATCTCCAGTCGCTCTGTGGGATTTGGATACCAATTTTACCTGAAACTTGATGCCATTGAATCCATATATTTATTAATTTCTCTTCTTACATTTCTACTTGTTGATGGATCACCTGCGTCAGAGTAGAGTGAGCGGATACATGGGAATTACCTCTTACCTTAGAAAAGCACATCGCACATGTGAACTCCAAGTCCGTCTACCCACAACCTGGGCATGATCTAAATGTCACTAATGTGCAGAAAGAATTTGGTACGATGATTAGAAGTGACTTGATTTTCTCTCGACTGTATGCTATGGCAGAGAAAAGGGCTCATGGACTGTTGGGTTACATTAAGAGGCAGTTCAGTTTCCAAAACAAGGAAGATGTGTTACCCTTCAAAAACTCTGGAGTACGACCACACATTGAGTACAACTTAATATATGGTCTCCGTGCCTTCGAATACAGATCCAACGCCTTGAAAGAGTACAAGTCAGCTCCAAGAAACTGATCCTGTTTCTTCGGCACAGATACTATCAGAAGCGAGTGCAAGAGTTTGGACTATTCTCGATAGAGCCTATGAGACTGATAGAGATGTTGAAAATTTTTCCATGTTTGGACCATATTGACCACTGGAAGTTGTATGCCTTTAGCCAGAGAGCCCCAAGGACCCTCGGGTGGAAGTTCCTGACTACTTTGGCGGGACACTACTTAACCCAAAGAATATTTGAGACTTAGAACGAGCAACATGTAGAGGAGGTTAATTGCTCCAGTGTAAAGGAATTCAAAGATCAAAATTACCGATATTTTTATAGTGCAGAAGCAGGTATCTTTTCAACTCTTCAGTGCATTTTTTGCTCGAGGAATTTAATGTGTACTACCAGAGAGAGTATAAGAAGCACAATGTCTATAAATTGTCCATAAATCGTCAATAGATTATTGGAACTAAGCAAAGTAAAAATGTGTGAAAGAGAAATAATCACAGATCCTTCTGAAGGCAATTGGGTCAGGAGATCAAACCCTGTGGCGTTGGAACCTGGAGTGCGCATGATATGTCAACAGAAGCAAAAGTGCTCATTATTCATATTATATTCCAGTGAGATTTTGTAAAATGATACATGTATAAGTAGGGAAGTAAAAAAATGACGTGGCAGTAGAAACAGAAACGGGTGCAAAGAACGAAGACATGTTCAAAACTACTATCCCGGCCAGAATCAAGGGCAAGGGGTGAAACATCTCCTCCACCCTCCTCGAAAATAGTTAAGAAGAGTCTTATAAAGTAAGTGGCGACAAAGTGTGTAATGTAAATGAGTACACGGAATAAATCCAAGGTAGACTCAATCTAGTTTGAAACAGCTAGGGTCACAGGGCCGGGGGAGCGTGTTGCTCTTCCAGTTACCAGGAGTCTATACTGAGCACTCTCTTCGGTGGCTTACGGAAGCGGGTAGAAGATTGATTTCATCTGTGTTGTGTTTTTTCCTCAAGTTGTATGACAGAGCTTTCATCTATTTAGCAGCTCCTCATTGTGAATAGCAGTCATTTTAGTTACATCTATTCTCAGTGACTTCTTGTGATTTAGTCTTTATTATTCGGTTTTGATTTTCAGTTCATCCTTTCCTCCGTTGGCTTATTTCTCTCTCTTTCCTTGGTGTTTCACCGCTCATAACAAATGCCTTCGTCGGTTGCAACTGTTCCTCTCGTTATCATTTTGAAAAAAAAGTTGCATCGTTCACAATTAGAAAAGAATAAGATTAGGAATATTCAATAATTGTTGAGGTATCAACAAAATTGTAAAAATGCTACACAAAAAGTCACAAGAAAGAAAACTATTCCAAGTTGTGTTTTCGCCGCCTTCTTCTCAGCCCCTCTGGAATATCCGGAACCGGAAATTATGGGAATGAGAAGAATTAATTATCATCTCACTTGTCTGAGTGACGGTTGAGCCAGTGAATACCATGAAATGTGTTCGAATTAATGAAAGAACACCTGTATGAGTTGGACAATAGCTTGCATTGTTATGTTGAAATGAATTGGTCCACAACATAAAATGAACAATAAGTATTTTGTCTTCCAGTTTCGTTGCAATCGAGATGGGTCGAGAAAGTGAGGCGAGAACTCGACTCTCTGAATGACTTACGAAGTGATCCCTTATTTTTAATAATTATTTTTTTTATTTTGATTTGGGGGATTTTTATTAATGTGTTTCACTACTCCCTTGAATAAATTGGTAATAATTTAGAAATTATTTAAAATGTCAAGTTGATATTTTAATCACTCTTTGTTCATTTTCTCTATCTATTTTCATCCGGCCCATTATTAGTGGCTTGATTGGATTGTCCCATTCGCGTTTCCTTTGTAATCTTGGAGAGTTTTCAATCAATCAAGGAAATGTATCCTGTGATCTTAGGTTCTCTCTGCCTCTCTCCAAGGGACGACGTTCATTCCTTCGCTCTTCTTTACACATATTTCTCTCTTTCTCTCTCTATGTTTCTCCTCTAGGATAATTCAAATGAAATTGTTATAGCAAAAGGCCAACGAGATCGATTCTCTTCCGTTGAAAAACCTTCAAACAAACAAGTCTGTGTTGATTTTCCTTAATTTAGAAGCGCTTTCGCTAACAGAAGGATCAACAACAACTTCGCGACGATTATCCAATTAAACTTCTTTGCCAAATGTTAGCGTCGAGGCGCCATTCTTAGACAGTGATCGATCCCACTCTGGACAGCAATTAAGAAAAAATGAGGAATTTATTGATTTCTGAAATTAAAACGAAACGTATGGACGCATCCGCACCAATAGAATGTGAAGAGTTTGTCGAGAGGTTTATGATGTTAGGGGATGTGAATGTGTACGAAAGGAACCCGCAAAGAGCGGACGAAAGGTGTGACCGATTTGATCCCTAGGAAACTCGTGAAAAGGGAGATAAAGGACGCAAGAGTAACTTTTTTAAATGCCATTGAGGGTCAAAGATAAGCCATGATCAAATTACCATAAATATTTCAGCGCAAAAAACTATTTCCTAACAAACTTCTAAAATTATAGAGAAAGAAATCGGCCTCACAATTTTGATGATGTGAGAACACTGGTCGGTAATTATTTACTGCTGTTGCCTAAAGCTTTCTTTAAACCAAACCAAAACGTTTTCTTTATTTTTGCACGAGAAAGAAAGGAGAAAAGCTTTTTTAATTTCTTCCACTAACTTCCAATTAGACGGTAAAATCTGATAACTTGTTCTCTTCGTACCCTAATCTTCAAGAGGGCCTTCCTACCATAATCTTAAAGATGGCCTGCCCCAAGTTAATGAAGAAAACATTTATTTGGAGACCTCTTTAGACAAAAGTCTTGTTCCGGTGCCCTTGCCGCCTAAAGGAGGACTGAGGTCGCTTTTCCTCGTTTCAATTTGGAACTCGCTTGATTGACGACTGTAGACAATCACGTTTCGAAACGTTAAACCTCTGCCGTCTCTCGTTTGATGCTGTCCTTGCCTCCTTCTTGACGACCTTAGTTAGTCTCCATTCACAGTACCATTTGCGATATCACTATGACAACCTCCCCAACCAACTCCTCGCACCATCAGTCCTCGGCCGACCTTGATACCTCTTTCCTTAGATCATTTTTCAATGCCGTTTATCCATTTGCTTCATGACCGCTTCAACTCTGAGTCGTAATCGCTAATGATCAGATGCGTATTGAGGCGTTTTCAAGGAGACTTACTATTGCCATAGCAAATTAAGTTTTAAAATATACTTAATATGGCGTGTGTTCACTTGTAGTCGAAAGCGAGCACGTATCCTGTGACGATACAGGTGATTGTTTAAATAGCTAATTAAAATATTTGGTATTAGATTATTTGCCGCAAGAGGGTGTAGGGGATAGCCGGGTCAATGCCTCTAATATAAATGAAATTTACAGTACCAGCGCATTCTTTCGACCCCATCACCCCAAGAGAAACTGTTGATTTCTCTTGAATGGTCCTTTCCGATCTTGTAGAAACACAAAAATGGTGAAAGAGGGAGTTAAACCTTCTAAAACAAATAATTAATAGATTATTTATACCTTAAACCACTATCTTACATGTGAATAGGTATAAATAAATAACAATAGGTATATTGGGAACGGGGAATAATTCATAGGGTGAGAGAACAACAATTTTTAGGTAGTATAGAAAATGGAATAAATATCTTTTTCTCAGAATCGAACCAATCCAAACCAATCATCAGTAATAGGAATCTGAAGGCGAGACTCGAATATGCCGAAACTCGTGTTGTTTGGAGGGATGAAGATTAGGAGAGAATTCGTTTCAGAGACGAAAGTAAATTTAATACAGTTGGATCTGATGGCAGACCCTTTGATAGACGCGGTGTTGGTGTGACAGACTTAATTCTAAATGTGTTAAAAACTCTGCCAAGCTTGGAAAAGCAGCGCCAAGATATGAGGGATGTTTTCGTCCGAACGGGTTGGTTCGTTAGTGGGAATAATTGGAACGCTAAATGCGAATGTGTTATACCTTCACTCTGAGCATCTCTGAACCAGCCAGTAGTAGTCATGCAGGACAATGCTCCACACCATACTGAAAAGCGAGTAAAACACTATTTAGAACATTAAGAAATCGAACTAAGGCAGTGTCCTGCTTAGAGCCCGGACCTAAACTCACTCGATAACCTCTGCAAGATCATTGGAGACATAGTTCGAGACGAGCAGCTTTCAACTGTGACCGATTTATTGGCGGAAGTTGTGCAAGAAGGCAACCCAATAACGCCATAAGTGTGCAATAAGATGCTGTGGTTGTGGTTGCGCCGAAGTAATAGAAAGCAAAGTCCTCAACGCCTCAGATTAATTGTTTTAAGTTTCATCGTTGTCAAATCTTGCTTTGTTTGAGTATTTGCTTACTAAGCAATTCTTTGAATGATCGTTCTCTTATTTTGCACGCGTCAATATTTCATTTTGTGAGTTAATTGAGTATGATTTAATGAATGTACAATTGTATCATATGAAATGTTAATAAAATATATTAAATTCATGGCTTTATCTACCATACAAACTTCATCTACCTACTCATAATATTTTTTAAATAATTTTAATAAAAATCGTTCTCTTAACCAATAACATCAGCAATATAGAAGCGATAAACAACATATTAATATAATTAATGGAAGTACACGGCTGAATAATACGAGGAAAGACAAAATAAGAAGAAAGACAAAGTGTCAAAAGAATCCCTAAAACTAATGTGGAATAGGAAACACCTCAAAGCAACAAACACAAACCGACAAATTCAATTAAGAGAACTAAACAAACTCATTATAACAAACTCATTGGATTACCAAACTATGGAAAACTACCCAAGAGGTCGATATGATATAGATTAAAAATGACCACGCGATAATTGAAATGGTAGACAAGTATATCTATCTGCGTTAACAGATTACAATGTCACCAGGAAATCTAAAAAAAAAAAGAACCACTCGAACTGGGCAAGTACTTTAACAGCAAAATACCGATGGGACTGAAAAGAAAAGTATACAACCAATGCTTAATTATAACCATGACCTAAGCAGAGAATCTCTGACGATGGATGAACCAGATAAATTGTCAAAGATGGAAATGATTGAATTTGCAAATCATTTTAATAATAATAATAATAATAATAATAATAATAATAGATTGCATTAACAAATTATTTTTAATATGTAGATATACCCTTAGGTAATTATTTTTTTAAAAGTTCTTTTAACATTTATTGAATTTTGTGAATCAAAGCGTAAATTCTTAAAACCATCATCCGTTTACCAAATGTGAAGGACTCGTGTATCCGCGTTGAAGCGGGAAGTCAGCGGGCAATATTTTCAAGATGTTGAGCCCCACTTTGAGCAGATCTGGGATCAAACAGCTTAAAGAAAAGGCGGTTTTCTCCAAAGTGAGAACACCACCCTGTCCCGATCCCTGAAGACCAAAACCCTTATATGGAACACGATGAACAAGTTAATGCAAAGACAACTTGCTTGGGAGGCCAAAGTGAGCTATGGAACTAGGAAAACAACGCTGAAAGATGATCTGAAACATCGTCCATGTAAGATCGCTAAAGGACATCTGCTTTTCAGCCACATCAATACAAAGGTCTAAAGAGCAAAGCTCCTACGGTGACTTGATCATTTTTAGATTTCAGTTCTGCGAACGGAGAAGAAGTTCATTGTCCAGGTGATACACGACACACAGAATGATTGTGAAGGACACATAGTAAAAATGAGACTGGTCAAACGGTAGATATCTTTCAAGAAACAGAAACCAGTTTCGGTTATGGTGTGGGTGGGTGTAATCAATGTGCCAAAATCACCTCTTCTTTGAAGGGGGGTCGTAGACTCGAACGTCGATGCTAGCTGAGGATTGACTAAATTAGCCCTAAATTCTGGTTAGTTATACGTATATATATATATATATATATATATATATATATATATATATATATATATATATATATATATATATATATATATATATATATACACTCTGCTGTAGATTTGTGTATCTTTGCCCACATTTATGGTCGTGAAGGCCCTAAATTAGAATTCATTTTGATTATCTACTTGCAGCTGATTAGGAATGAAATTGTATTTAATTATCTCTCGTAAGATTAAATTTAATCTTTTTTCCTATTGTTTCACTAAGAGTATTAACGGTTCGAACAAAGGACACCGCAGCCAAACAAGTTTGTCTTATTGCTTATAAAAATAGATTAAGGAGTCATTCCGCAATTACGGTTACAACACTGCGGGTTCGTTATCTCGACCTCGAGGATACAAGTCAGAAACACAAAGAGCTTTCATTTTTCAGGACAACTTTTGAAGCGCCATCAAGAAAATATCGGCACACTGAAAGATTGTTTCATTCATTGGCAATCGGCTATCAACTGCTTTGATCAAATCTGGATGACTATCAACAGCCTTGATCAAATCTGGATGACTTTGAATGCATAGGAATATGTCTATCCTTTATATAGTAGCCCATTATCCATTTTATATACAAACTTCAACGCCGCCATTTGTTGTGGCTTCAGCTACCTCGAATTCATTTCAAATTTTCTTAGTAAGATTAATTTGAGAGTAAGTAGATAGGATGCGGGATTTTCGAAGATATTGAAAAAAACACGATTTAAAGAGAGATAGGACAAATTGGAGATAACCTGAAAAAACAACAAATTATAAAGCTAATAAAAATAAATCAGAAATCATTTCTTTATGTAACAAATTATAACGTCTCAGAAATTAAATACAATAGGAAATAAGTAAAAACACCCGGAGAAGTTAAGATTGCATCTAAAAGATTGTAATGAAATGATAATGAATCATTTAATGGCACAGGACCCAAAATATACAAATGAAGGGAATAAAAAGCAGGAGCGGAAAGAGTTATCGGAAGAGGGACAGACGAGGAAAGGGAAGAAAAGTAACGAGTCGTAACTCGCCGTAGGTCGGTCGTCGAAGGAGAGAGGCAATCACGCCACACCAATGGCGTCAGGAGTGAAATAGAATGATATTAAAAATAAGGTGGTTAGGCAACACGAAATGGTGGTGACGGTAGACAACAAACGACAGAAAATGGGGGATATAAGCGTATTGAACTCGCTGCCGAGGATGCGCGGATGTTACCTAGGACAGTCAGTCTCTGATTATAATCTGCTGCGACCCATTGCGAGGGAGTGAGGGATTAACACCTGGCATCCTAACCCTTATAGAAATAACTCGGTCCTTATTAGAAACTAGGTTTCAACTCTTTATTTTCTTTGTTGTATGTAAATATTAGTTAATCAGAATATTTCTATTTGCTTGAATTTCTGGTCAATTTATGACTGAAGTGGATTGTATCCTTGTCAGGCAAATTGCTGCCTCCGCCCCATTAGAGCATGAGGAGTTCTCTCGGGCTTCATTGAAGTGATTTGTCCTCGGACCAAATGACCTGAAAATCTATATGGCAGTTCGGTTCCCTCTCGATAAGGAGTTTTATCAGAGTACTTCTTCTTTGACGATCTCTTTATTGGGCAGCTTTATTGTTTTGTTAAGATGATCTTGACTTAAGTGAAGTTGTGGAATGATGGATTTTGCTCCACTGGAATGCACTGCTAAACACTTTCGCAGAATCGAAATTTTGGAATAAATTTAGATGGAGAAAATTAAATTTAGGAATGTAGGGCTTTAATTTTGGATAAGGCATAATCATTAGTCATTAAGCGTGGGGAGATGGTTTGTGGACGGTTGGATCCCCTAAAGACCACGGGAATTCCCTCGCAAGGCATTGATTGTAATATTCAGATGTAAAAAATCACCACACAAAAGGTAAAGCGAAATTTACGGATTCAAATCATTTCTAAATTTGAAGTTGCAAAATTCTGACATCAAAGTAGGAAAGTGGATGAAGAGAAGTGCAACTACAGTAGGTGACTTGTCATTAGAAGAAACCATAGTAGAAACCACTCGAACTCTCTGAGGTTTATTGGCTAACGTTTCCCTCGTCTCGACCTTCTTCGCGGCAATGAATCGAGCGAAACATCGACCAATAAACTTTATGTTTTCGAGTGTTTTTTTTTCTATCATTTCCTTCTAACTTTTTTTCCGCAAGACGCCACATATAGAATTCGTCATTGCTAGTTCTAACCTGCCAATAGAGCATAAGAGATGACTCGATGACAAGTTTGAGTCGACTTTCAAAGAAGACAGCTTAAGGTAGAAGCGAGGGAAGCAGTCACTTCTTTCTCTTAGTGCTGGGGGAGGGGAAAATTGATCGTATTAGGAGTGCCCTCAAGAGAGAGTGTCTAAAGAAGTGTGACAGTGGTGTGAAGTGACTTGTGCTGAGACAAGGAGAAGAGAAGCCTCGCTCGTTTAACTCCTTGTTATCTATTGGCGGGATATCCAGTCTTCTCCTCTCTATCTACACGATCATCAGCTTTCTTTACAGCTAGTAAACCAGCATCAGCATTTTGCATTTGTTTTTCAGCTAAATTCTCAGTGCAAATACTTGAAACCCCGCTCTCTACCAGCACTTAAACCCACTATTCATTCCTCTATCAATCGCGATGTTATCCATCATATCCACCAACTGAAAATTCATCCAAACTCTTCACTTACAACAATAAACAGATTTACTTTCACTGTAATTCCTGCATTCACTGTTTCTTTTTACTCTTAAACAGTGCGATGTGAAATTTATCGCATATGTTCAACATAAAAGAAAATGAAAGAGTTCATTTTTACTTAAAAATTTACATGTTTAAGAATTGAAGGATTTTATTATTTATTTTATTTCATGAAATCGCCATCGGCCTCATCTACGCCCTCCAGGTGGGTTGGAACTTGCTACAGGCCTTCTTGATTCTTCCCCCTTTTTTTCACGGTCAAAAGTATGATTATCCTCGACTTAAGCTCCACATTGGTGGTGCACAGGGGCTTCATCACACTCTCAAAACCACAAGCCACGCATTATAGTCCAATGGTTTGTAGGATGTGGAGTTGGAAGGCGAGATGTGCGGAGTGATGTGATAAATAAAAAATTGTCTGACATCCAAGACTGGGTCGTCATGCTTGTGTGGCACGTTGCCGAGTCATGATGCCACTCGTACTTCATTCTAGCGTTCCCCTCTTGGACCAGGGAAACGGCAACCACCGGTATTTGATGTACCCCGCAGTATTGATTCTGAAGCCTTCCGGGAAGATAAAAGGGAGCATAACTTGTTCCTGTTACTACAAACCCCAAAGATGATGACGTGAACTGGAAACTTGGTATTTAGGACTCTCGGTACATCTTTGGAGGACACAGCAAGCGACATGTTGTTTTGGGAGTTCACCATCTGGTCCTGGCAGAAATTCTTCTGCTCTGAAAAGAACCAAAGCATATCAGGCTTTAGTGGTGTTCCAGTTTGTTAACAAGCTTCACAGCAAGTTCCTCCCGCATGTTCTTCCTCTTCTGTGACAGAATTTAGCTCTTTCACATATTGTATGATGAGTATTGGATGTCTCCAAGCTCTAACCGCCTGATAAGAAACTTCGATACTCCATTGTCACTAGCCATTGACTTCCGAGGATCGTTGACATTGATGGCCTGGATCTCCACAAAAGGATCTGATAGCTCTCTTCGTATTAGACCGCCTATAATGAGGTTTCTAAAAGAACCGGTACCCTCATAACCTCAATCTGACTCATCAAACTCTATTCTGATCTTCTGCACCGTCCTCTGATTCACACCAAAGCACTCGGAGAACTTCGCATTGGGGTGACCGGCGTTAATCCCAAGTAGCACAGATTTCCTTTTCAAATTTATGGAAAATTGAATTCTGACACGGTATGGCTTTCTTCCCAGATGATACACAACTGAGTCTACAGTGATACGTAGAAGAGAGAACCAACCACAGACAACCCAGCAGACAAAACGTCAGGTGTTTAGCCTACAATATATGCGACATCTCATGCATCATGAAGATGAATTTCTCCTCAACTATGTGGTCTTTGAGTGGCTCTTCAGCCAGGGTGACTTCATGCTGCTCCACATCTTTGACCCCTGAATTTAATCCCTTGGATTACTATGTGTGGATCGAGTGTGGAGAAGGAGACCAACTGTTGTGTCTTCTACATTACGAACGAGCTTAGGGAAGAACTCAAGATCTTTCCAGGGACACAATGAATGACGCATGCGACCAAATTCGGACCGTCTTGATGCAGCGTTGGGGGCTAAGGGAGGATACCTTGATATCTTTTTACCGATTTTTTCCTGTTGTTTTGCCGAATCATTCGTTGAATATTCATGCTGCAACTGAACAACATATTCTAGATAAACACAGAAATATGTTTCACCTCCATTAAAGTCAGTCAAATAACAGACGTTCTGAAATTGGCCTAAGCATTTTATTTCAACCATTAATTGTTCAATTGCAGAATTCATATACTAAAGAGTCAATTATATAGCAGGAAAAGCTGGAGATGCTAAGGTAAATAGTAATGAAAGCTTCGGGGAGAGAAGAAAGTATGGGAAAAGACGACAGAGAATGCTGATAGTTATGATAAAACTTATATCTCGAGTACAAAGACAACAGTTTTGTAGTTGTATAAACACAAAACGCCACTCCAGGAACTACCTTATAAGAGGCCAAGACGAGGAAATATAACTTCGAATCAACAGAGCTGTTCATAATGAAGTCAAAGTCCTCTGCGCCCATTGAAGAGACAACTGCTCTGCCCTGAACAAGTGAAAGAGCCAACAAAAGTATACTTAACACCTCAATATTCTCCTAATTCCTTTCTTTATTGTGTACACTTAAATTAGTTATCTAGTCTTAAGTTATTTTTCGTCAAATAATAATAAATATTTAATTAAAATTGAAATGAGGTTACAGGATAAATTAATAATAAAATTTAGAATCATTTAATTTTCCATGTTTTAAACCTCATATAACGTGAGCTTAGGAAAATTAATTAGGTGAAGGTATGTTTTATGATTTTTCCCTCTACATAACCTCTACATAACACTTTCGTTCTAATATTTGTTAGGATTAGCTCCAGACGAGATTTGACTTTGTTCTAATAAAAAAACAATAAAACTTAAGTGTTTAGAATTTCAATCTCTTGCCCCACTCCGTCTCCATCGGGCACACTGGAGGACGCTCTTCATTCCCACCCAGCAGGAGGGAGCTTCCCCAGAGAGCCCCAGATGCTGAATGGGGTGAGAGATTGCTCTCATAGCCGCATATCCTAACTGCCTCAATTCTGATTATTCAAAAAAGTAAAAGTCAAAATATTGGAAGCGAATTGCTTAAATTTTAAGAGTGAAAGTATTTTCCGTTATTCAATACCATATAATTAAGTTCACTTTTAGCCTTTTCTTGGTTTGGTGATTTGAGAGGACTTCAGCAATGGCCCATTGATAGGGGTGTATCGATGAAGTTAGGATTCAAACAAAATAGAGAGTAATTATTTACTAATCTAACCTGAATAACCATATAAACTATGTTAAATTGAGTTAATTTAGGTTGGATTAGTTAATAACTAACTCTGTATGCATCCCTCTTACCATGAATTTCCTGATGAGGAAAGGGCCTTTCGAAGAGCCCTTAGGAATAATGCTCCCATTCCAAACTCCCCAAAATACATTCAGTCACTTCCGTGAAAGAAAAAATGAATAAGTTTTCTTATATTTAACCTCCAAATATATTTGCATGTTTTTTTCTACTTCTAGTTTCATTGGTATGCAATTCCTTGCTTTTTTACTTTTATTTTCAAACAATCCCTTATTCTCAGTCCCTCTCCTTCCCACGAATTGCTTTATCTCTCTACATTGATCTCATTTGCCATTTTGATGACCCACGAATACGAAGGAAAAGTCTCTAACCAAATTTTCAGGTTTAATTCTCCGCCGAATCCGTAGAGATGAAATAGTTTGCCAAAATTAATGAGGATTTCGGACTTATTAAATATAAGTTTGATGAATAATTAATTCGCTTAGCCTCTTATCTCCTCATAAATTTTACACTCCTAAAAATACCTATATGATTTTATTCCTACCGAATAGTATTGAAACATGTCTTTGGGTTATTAGCGTTGTCGAAATGTATTGTCTTATTTCACTTATTGTAAAGCTCTCGTTAAGAAACGTGATTTCAAAGTAAGGGCGAAAAACAAGTTTCCAAGGAAACTTAATTGCGTTGGGATTATCGCCTACTCTTTTAAGTGTGCAGCAAGTTTACGGCAATGCTGCTCCCAATCGATCTGGAGAACTTAAGAAGACTAGATGACTTGGGTCAAAGATACTGTAGAAATACTAGTCCTTCAAGAGTTTATTAAGTTTATATCTCAATAAGTTCGATTTTGCCCACTGGCATCTTAACCTACAGAAATGACCTTCGAATTTCTTTATATTCGCCAACATAAAAGAAAACTTGAATTATCCTCGATTTTCATCGCTCGTTCCTGCAAAATCAGCAGTTTCTACAGGGTCGATTTGCAGCCTTCAGCATTCTTTCGAGAACGATTAAAAACATTGCCGACAGAAATGTATTGACGAAGATGGATGAATTGTTGGACATTTATACCATGTTTATTTATAATAATGCCTAATTTCATTTCAGTAGCTAGCGAAAGAGAAATAATGAGAGGATCATAACTTTATAACGAAATCTTAAGGTAATCAGACATTGTGAGTCTTGTTATCAAATTCAGAAATTAGCCAAGGATAATTTATATTAATGTTTAATTGTTGCAATAATTCTCATTCTCAATCGATGTAATTTGTAGATATATATAGTAATATATTTGTATTCTTTTATGTTTGGCGGCCATTAACTCACTCTTTAAGTTCCACTTTGGCGAAGAATCTGTAAAATGAGTTTTGTGTTTGTTTTGGTCCATTAAATTCACTGTTACTCTTTTTACTTTATGACGTCGTTTTTCTTCTCTTTCCCAAGATGTTCCCAGGAGGCCTCCCAGGATTTCAGTAGGGAGGGTCGACTACAGGGTGGGCGATATTATGGAAGCCACCTGCATGTCGGAGGGGTCCGATCCCTCGCCTACCCTTCACTGGCTCATCAATGGTAAACGGGTAAGGAATAAATTTGCTTCGAGCTCATTTTATAGATTAAATTGTTAAGAAATTAATGTTGTTTGTAGTATGCCGTATAACACTCGCCTTAGACACCATTCATACTCTACTGATAGTAAATTATTTCAAAGAATCCCTGGTAATATACAAAGAGGTGTCAAAAGTCTTGGGAAAGTTACTTATTCTGCGGCAACTGAACTTGGTTGCAAAGAGACATGCCTGATTTGGTTCACGTTGGGTGGACGTGGTAGTCATGGTATTCTTGGGGACTCTACAGAATGGTCCTCAAAATAATCCCGAGTAACTACGGCCCTATGATAGGGTGCATTCTTCCGCTAGGATATGCCATATTTGTTGGACTACATGTCAATGTTCACCAAGCATTCCAACATAAAGGTCACCGGTCAATGATGTCTTTGGGTGGATCAGAGGACCAAACCCATGTCACGTGCACATTACCACACACTAGTATGGCAAAAAGCCACTCTGCCCAGTGCCTTGGTGAACCCTGGTCCATGATTTAATGTGTCCTGCACCGAACTAGAACCCTACCATAATCCCGCAACAACTGAAACTGTAATTCTTCAGAACACATCATATGATGGCTGTTTACCAAGATCCAATCAGCGATGTCACGAACCCGGGTGTGGTATTGCCTGGAGTCGTAGTGTGGTCAGGGGCACTCTGGTGAGGCTTCTGTTCTCATAACACATGGAAGGTAAAGAACGCTGTAATGATGTGGTGGATATGCGTTTGATGCCCCCTCTATTGAATATGGATGCGATTTCTGTTACAATGCTGCTATTCTGTTACAATGGACCATTCTAGACCAATACCAATGGTCACGATCAATTATCACTCGTGGTCGGCAACTGCATTGTCCATGAGGGGTCGTTATGTGTTCCATGAGGTCTTCTTGGTGCCCATGTTGCACCTTAGTGCGAGGGATTATGAATGTCCACACAGTTTAGGAAATGGGATGTCTCATCCGTGTGCCAATCTCTATCATGCCATCTCCGAGCTCCGAGGATTCGCAGCGCCTCGCTACGAGCAGCCTGGAGAGTGTTGACACTAACTGGCGAGATTTCAGATCGCAACTGATTCAGGTCTGGGAATTTCTCTTCATGTTGGCCAACCTTAACTTTATATACAACATAATGCTATCCCGTGATATTTGGAAGTTTGGTGCATATAGTAATTTAAGCTCTAAATTGGTAAAGTCCCTTATAATTAGCGGTAGGGAGCGAGATTAATTTCTCTTCATGTCATCGTTTACACACAAATGACATGTATGACCTAGGGAAAAATAAGTGACCTCTGTTTTGAATTTCTCTCTCATCTTTACTACACTCTGACTATCATGGAGAGATAACGTAAAAGACGCCGGCTGTCCACCTGGCAGCGAGTGTGTTATGTGACACATATAACCAGCTGATGGTTGGAAAATGAAACCAATTGTGACAACAATTGTTGGGGACAATGATGGCATTGAATTCTATGCCATTTTGACTTATTTGGTTTTGCTTTAATTCACTTCCAAAACCAAGAGATCTTTGCTTCTTCCGAGTCAATTTCCTCTTCTCTTTTATATTTTCCCAATTTGTCAAAAAATGAAAATGGGAATGAAAAGCAACGGGTTTTCTTTTCATTCCTATTTTCATTCTGACTCCACCATTCTTCACCGATAAAGGAGGAAAGACACTCGGAAGATGATCGCATAGATCGATCAAAAGCTCAGCAATTTGAGTCGTTTGTTTTTTACCAAACACATTTCATTTAAAAAAGAGATGAACGTAAAAGAAGTTGAAAAAAAAGAAGATTGTAATCTGCATACAAGAAGGTCTGCTACCCATTTACACTAATATATATATATATATATATATATATATATATATATATATATATATACAGTCTTGATAAAATTAATTGCAATACAAGTTAAATAAAACACTTTCTCACATTTATTGGGAACAAAATCAATATATTTTATGTTTAGTCTTGATGCATGGAATCGACCAGTGTTGCACAAATATTCGTTATTTCTTCCTCATGAAACCATATTTGAATTAGTGCGCAAATGAGCTTCGGCTTTGACGTGCAGTCGTGGTTTTGAAGACGGTTTTTCACTTGTAGCCCAAAGGTTTTCGATTGGGGTTAAATCCGGTGAGTTTCCTTGGTGACTGAAGTACCTGAATGTTTTCATCTTTAAATGCTTTCATAGATTCTTTAGATGCGTGAGAGGGAGAGAGATCGTGCTGAAATATTCCTCCACCATTTGGAAAAGCTTTGATTAGATCAGGAGCCACGATTCTGCCAATTAAATCGACGCATTTCTCGGAATTCATCATTCCAATAACTGGCACAAGTCGTGTTGGCCCAACAGAACAAAAGGAGCTCCAAAACATTACTTTAGACGGGTGTTCAACGTGATGTTCAATATGGCTCGCACGAATCGGTTCATCGAGTGATCTTCTCACGAACTGACATCTCTGACCCTCCGCCTCAAAATGCGATTCATCCGTGAAAAAAACCTTTCTCCATCGTTCCTCTGTCCAGGTCTTGTGTTGCCTAGCCCATTGCAACGTTTCTTCTTCATTGCAATTATAAGGGGTTGTTTTTGAAGGGGCCTTCTAGCCGATCTTCCAGGATTCAGAAGACGTCGTCTTACGGTACTGGAACAGACGTTAATTCCAGCACTTACTAGTTCCTTTGAAGATCATTACTAAAAAGTTTAGGGTTTTTGCAGCCAAGTTCTGTCGCCTCTCTCTGTTGTTTTCCGCTTTCCGACAAATGTGCAGTTTCCTGTTAGGCTTTCACGATCCGGCTGACACTTGAATAGTGGCCCTCCCCATATTGTTCTGCAATTTTTATAACACTCAATCCACTACATTCTGATAAAATTACAATCCTAGAACGGTAACTCGGTCTGATATCCATTGAATTTGTCTAAGAAAATCCATTAATATCCATTGAATTTGTCTAAGAGAATACCATCCAAAATTGCAAAACAACCATCCGTTAGGAGCTTTCCGCTGTCACTGAGAGTTATTTGGTAAACGCCAAATCTTAATTTCAAACCTTTAGTTGCCAAACAGTGTTCACTCTTGTGAAGCTCCACATTTATAAAAAGACCACATAATGAATAAAATTATGGTTTGATGGAACTTTTTACACAAATGGAAGTTGCTGCAATTAATTTTCAAAAGACTCTCTCTCTCTCTCTCTCTCTCTCTCTCTCTCTCTCTCTATATATATATATATATATATATATATATATATATATATATATATATATATATATATTAAGAGAGTATAGAGGTTTCGCGTTACCAAGCGTAGAGGTATTTTTAGGATAAATAAGAATTTAGGATGTTTATTATAGTATTTTAACTCTTTGGTAGCGACGTTTCGAGTAACACATCTTGGCTGATAAAGATATGCCACTTTCCAGATTTTCTCCCAACTTTCGCTTTCTGGAAAGAATGTGTTTGAAAAAGTTAAAAAGCTGCAGCCGAAGCTTCACCAAGCAGCCATCGCTGTTGAGTTTAACAAATCTTGTATACAACATGGCCTACTACCACGATATATATATATTTAAAGGCCCAAAGAAATGAAAACTGGTAACACAACCCGGAAAAATGCTCAGGAACTTAATTACCTGGTCCATTAAAGCTTAAGAAAGAAAATGGGACAATTATAGAAACGCACAATAGGGAAACTATTTTAATGGTTATATGAAAATAGAGAAAGGAGTTGTATTTGAACCTGTTTCATCAAGCGCTCTTCGCTAAAATGACCACGGCGTTTTTCCGGGTTGTGTTACCAGTTTTCATTTCTTTGGGCCTTTAAATACATCTATTATATATCACGGTGTCATGTGATTTTTGATTATTATATTTATATTTATATATATATATATATATATATATATATATATATATATATATATATATATATATATATATATATGGTTATAGCACGTAGGGAAAAAGAAAGATCGATTTGAGGTAGCACTTTCGTTATCTTAACATTTTGAACTCACAATGGCTGATAAAATAGAGAGACACCGTATTTATACAAAGCAATATTTTCCCTATAAGGTCAGATTTTTTATGACCCCTGATAACTTTGAATTGAGGATAGAAATACAGGACTGGACCTAAGAAAAACAAACCGGGGCTAATATTTACATTTCTCTCCTTTGTGCTGGAGATTAGGAACGATTCAAAGATATTTCTGCTAATAAAATCATTTATATGCATTATGGTATCTGCTTCTGACCAGTTAATCTGGTGACCCATCTTAAGCATGTGGCTGGTTAAAACACTAGTTATATATTCCTTAGATACTGCGTTTTGATGTTGCTCAATTCTTACAGAGATATTTTTAGAAGTTTGACCTACATCAAAATGCAGTGTCTAAGGGATATTCAAATAGTGCTTTTGCTAAACAAATTTTATGAATTTGGAAATAAACCTTACAGTGAAAATGGCACAATTGACTTTGTGTATTTGATTTCCCAAATGCATTTGAGAATGTTTCTTACAATACGTCTGGTAATGAGCAGCCAGATACCACTTGTCTTTAATGTTAGAAGGATAAAATAGAGTTATTAGAAAGTTTGACGATTCATAATGGAACCTAACTAGGCTTACTCAAAGCTACAAGTTTAAAATACGGTTTCCTATGAATGGTTTTTATCCCCACCGAAACATTTGGCAGAGATATGTTTGATCACCCTATGATGTGTGTCTGCCTGGATTACAGATATCTCAGAATGTGGTTGACGGATTTCGAAAGAACAGAGTGGAGTGGTGGGCCTTTATGCAAGAGAGAGTTGCTTGGTTTTGGAGGCGAATCCAGATCCAGAGGTGAAACCCGGACCACATATTTACTTTAGTGAGAGTTTTTTTATATTTGGAGTTCGAGAGGTAGTCCATGACCGTAGTCCTTGTACCAAGAAAGATAGATTAGATTTGGGGTGGTTATCGATCCGTTGCGGAACTAGATCACTTTTACTCTTTGGTTTATCCAAGCTATTTCCCAAGGCTATTGGAAGGATTGATGGTCCAAGCTTGCACCAAGGAAGGGATTATATTAGATTTTGAGACGGAACTGAATCCAAATCCGGATTCTGTTAATTTGCCTTTATAAACAACCTTGAAACTCAAAGATTGAAAAGAAGAAGAGAAAATCACTCTCTGCTTTCCAAAAAGGGAAATTATTCCTATAACTGGCAACGATGGAGACACATTTGACTAATAATAACCTAATCGCTATCTGTCAAGTGTGATCAGAATCTGAGCAGAGAAAACCGCAAAAATAGAAGCGCAATCCTTCATAAGGACCGCACAAACAAGCAATTTGCCATGTCAGTGACAGGAGCGGACTGAAACTGATTAAACAATAATTTGTAAATTTTACCTCCGAAGAGTTATGTGTTCTGATACCCAGTTTTAGGTCAAATTTGACCAAGCTCTCTAGGCATAATTGCTCATAATTTGTCTTCTGTTTATTATGAAATTGTTTATTAGCTCAATTCTAAAGATTAAATTCATATTTGAGGTTCTATAGCAACATGATCCCACCTGAGATTACGACATGTTCTTAACGCCCACCTGTTCTTCTATTAAAATCTTTGGTAAGGATGCAGCAACAGATAAGGAAACTAGTACCAATCATTTGCTAAAAACTATCAACAGATAACCAAAGGCGAGTTTTTCCTCTCACTGAAATTCACCCTGAATTGGGATGAATTCATAGGAAACTTTGAAATGTTTAATGGTTTCGAAGACCGGGAATGAAGGAGGGCCCACCGCGGATGAAGGAGGGCTCAGTACACAAGTAGCAATGGTGCAATTATGAATGGAAATAGAAAGAGGCGAGATTTTAGTCCGTTAGTTGTTTCCATCCAACCTTTCTCTCTTTCAGCGACCATTTAAAGAAAACAACCACATCAACAGCAAACCTAAAGGTGTAGTAATATTATACCTAAACCAAATATACACTTGACCGGTATTCGAGGCGGACGGGGTTGTGCTTGGACAGAGCTTAGTGGAATTAGACCAAGATTTAGTCGATGAGTAGTAGAGTAATTTGAGTCTACTTTATGGTAGATGACATAAATACATAGTATAAATCCTTGCATTCTGGACCCCCTTCTACGAACTTAGGGGTAGAAGCGAAAGAAAGGGATAAAATAACAACCAACCAATCCGGGTTTCTTGAGGTATCCTTTGTACAACACGAATGACCGATTGTTGTAAAGAATAATTCATTAAAATATGTATTTCCTTGTCTTTTTTCATCTTCTCAACATAATCCCTATTTTCACATCATCTATTTATTGATAAATTGAAAGATTTAAATTTACCCAATTTGATAATTGAAACTAAAAGGCCTTTGTTAATTCTCAAATTCAATTACTTTTTTTCTTCTCTTAATTTCGTTCAGTCTTGTTTAGCATCTTTCTCGACCAGTTTACCTTTCGATCTGACATTAAACTTTGCTTGTAACAAAACCCAAGTATTTTTAGTTAAATATTAAAGGAAACTAATTTTATTTCTAAGCAAGCAACAGGAAAATAATACCCAACACACGAGTCAGCGTTGACTCATTATTTTAAATTAATTCCAAGTCAATAACTAAAATTACTTTCTTCCTTTTGAGAATATTACGTGAAGGTGTGTAACAGAGCTTTCTAGAAGAATAGTTCATGTTAACACTCACTACTATTAATTATTCTAAGCAGCTCCGATAATGATTAATTAGAACAAAATCTGATTCTTTTTTACCAGATCGATCCAGCAGTATCCAGTCCTCCGTCGAGCCCCCGAAAGAACACCAACAATGACGTTCAGACTGAATTTAAGTCCTCGGGCCTTCACAACTATTCCCCTTTGCCTCCAATCTTCAAGGGGAAAAGAAAAGACAACTCAACAATCTTTTCCAAGCCACGTTTTAGCCCTGTGGTAGCCAACCTGTCTCTTGTCATGAGATCCACCTACTTTATGTTTGGTGGAAGGGCTTCTCTTACCTGCGTAGCGACCATCCCTCAAATTTATACCAGGTTCGTAACCCATTTTTCTGTTTGCCACGCCACGAATTCATTCAAACTTTAGATGATTTCCTTTGATTCAACCAATTTTAAGATTAACTTTTATGATTGACGAATTATTAAACAAGTTTGGATGACTAAAACACACAGATGTCATCCACCAAACTTATCAGCAGCCACAAACCACAGATCCTAAGCCTGAAATCTATTCTTATTTCAAAGATGAGCTTTCAACCAGACACTTTAATAAATTCACCATCATAAAACTCTTTGAGGTTTCGCTTTATTATATTTTATTATTTACGTCACTTTAAGATGAACCGTCTTGTTTTTAAATGCTAGTGAAAATGTGTTTTTGCCTTCCTTAAGAAATTGGCATTTGGCCCAATTTCTTTTTCTTGCTTCTTCTGATCATTTATCAGACGTTATACCATGTTTCCTCCCATAGGGACTCTTCAAATTATAGTCTTTCAAACTAGTTTAGATTTGGTTGTTGTTGGCTTTTGTTCTAGATAAAGACCTTTTGGGCGAAGCCTTCCAGTTCTTGCTCCAGGTTTAGGTTTGTAAAATACAGAAGGGAAAATTAATACACAAAATTATATAATGAACTGCTTGGGCGGAAATTCCATCTTGTGGTAAGTTTACCGGGCTTGTTTATGGCTCAATATCTGATCTAGCAACATTTTGTATGTATGTAAATTGCCTTCGACTCATTGTAGTATGATTTGCTATGTATTATTTCCAGGATTTGTGTACACGAGAGTGAATATTTCTCTCGTAACCTGCTATTCACGTGAAGAGGCAAAGTGTTTGGACTTTTAAAATTGATTGCTATATTTTAGGTTCAGGTGAATTTTTGATCCCTCTCCGCCAAATTGTCTTTATATATCTATTACAAGTTTGGACCATTAAAGCTTCATTTGTGCGGCTAACATCAGTTGAGGTCAGCCGGTTTCTCTCCTGGTCTGAAATAACCAACCACTAAATAACCAAATTTCTTTATTGTGGTGACCTTAATTTCGTTTTGTCCTCCATCCCAAATGAGGCCATTTGTCTTCCTCCATTGATCGATTTCGATATAACTTGTTGTCATCGCAAATTGAATCCATTGCCTTGCAAAATGGTCGCAATGGAAGTTAAATGGAAGTTTTATTTTGAGGTTTTGAGCGAATCTCATCACTTTTCTAAAATGAGGATCTCTCGCGGGTTTTTAAGTCCGATCTTCTTCATTATCTCTAGAAATTGAGGAGACGGGCGCGAAATTCCCGATTCCCCTCTACTTCCATTACATTCGGAATGGACTGGCGACAACCACTTATTACTCCTTCAATAATGGTTATGGCTGCTGGTGGCTAACAATTAATAGGTTCCTCACTTTGACTCAAAAGGTAATAATAATAGTAATAAATGGTAGAAGTTGTCATTTAAGATACTTTATATTTATCAGTGGCCAAAGATAGTTTAACGTGGGATCCGAACCAGGGTATCTTCAGCGTATGCACCTGAATCGATCCTCCAACCATAGACTAACCATAATTGATGGGGTAACTCCGGAAGTGGTATTTTCACTCGGCTCTACCATAGCCCCGAAAAGGTAAAAAGAGCAAACCATTTGTGGCTCAGATCTGAAGTGTTGTGTAAGGAATATTTCTTCCTTCCTTCCCTCCGAACCATCACATTCCTTTATTTTATTCAGACATCCTCTCCTTTTCTCTTCCCTTCAACTTACTGATCTATACCAGCACACAACACAGCCAAATAGTTCACACACGTCCACTCTTTTCAGTTGACGTCTTACTGAGATTGTGAGGGAAGGGGGAAGAGAGAGGAGAGGTTTCACAGCTAAGGTCGGTTCATGTTCATGCTCTCTTAGACAGATGCTAGTAAAAAACCCTGAGCTGCGGGTAATTAGGTAATGAATGAATTGAGTTCCTTCCACAATACACGCAATTTCATCCCTGTTATTTCTTCTTTACAGCGAAAGCTCCACCCACCTCAGCCTGCCAGGAATCAGCGCTGTGGAGCCATCTCAAAGGGTTTCTTCCTCGAGTCGAACGAAGCGATTTTCTTGGCCTTTGCAAACTTTATTAACCATTTATAACATGATTAAATTAACTTCATTGAAGAGGTCATTAACAACTATTTTTATTTAAGACAAATAGCAACATTTCGCACACTCCATTTCTTCTGTCTAAAATATATTCCATATTGTAGTGAAGGAATTAGAAAGAAATGAAAATCACTGAAGAGATATCTAGTTTTATTTCTTATATGTCTAACTATAATTACAATATATTTTTGGATATAAACTGAATAATCTTCTATAATAAATAGGTGTGTTTCACTATACAGAAAGTAAAGAAATATAAATGGAATGTATTTATTGTATTTGGCATAAATAACGTTTTGGTTTTGCCAGAGAGCCTCTTGAGCATTTGGCCGACTAAATTAATTGGCTTCTTTAAATTGGTAAATATATGATATATTAATCGTATATTCTAGGAGTCGGAAAACACTTTGGTCTCGTGTGCCAATTCATTTAAAAAGAAAAAGAAGAATTTCTGGTCATGAGTGCCAAGCGGCTATAATGCCCAATCTACATAATCTAACCTGGTCAACAAACCTAAGTCGATCTGCCCAAAAGATACGCTAAATATCGCGTTAAAATAAATATATTAAATTTGATCATTAGAAAATAAGTAATTTTAATATATATACTTTTAATGCGATCCTGTCTTTGCTTAAAGAAGAGGAAGAATCTTTCCACGTGCCAAGGATAGATGCCTCGCGTGCCAATTTGGCACGGGTGCCAGGGTTTTCCGACGCCTGGTATATTCTATAGGAGTCCTTTAGTGGCGGGAAGTATTTATATATACACATACATATTAAGGAAAGGAAAAAAATGGAACCATTAATAAATAAATTTGATAAATCCCGTAATGATTCTTAATTTTGTGTACACTCGAGTATGTGATTGTGGCAACGGAATAAATAAAGATATTTAAATAACTCCCTCGAGTGTTGATTTTATTCTGATCCTAAAAAATAAAACAAATCAACTTATTTTTGATTTATGGCATTCATAAAGATTCTTATAATGTTCGTGTCAATGTTAATTTGAGAAACTCCTAAGTTACAATTGATGTGGTTTATTTTCAAGATTTTAATACAAAAATGGTCATTTAATTTCCAATAAACATTCTTTAGTCTCTCAAAATCCGAATAGGATCAAATTATATTCGCAAGAAAGTTTCTTTATAAATAAATACTGGCAATTTTTGTAAATTGGTAATTTATTTGGGGCTGTTATAAAATATTTTCGAAAGGTGAGAATAAGATGTTGACATTAAACATTTTATGAAATAAAAATAGAAAAATAATTTATATTATAACAGTCGTGGAAAATGTTTGAGTATACCTCGTAAAAACAGCTTCCAAATAAAATATCTAAATATTTATTAATATTTATTTTTAATTTCCATTTTTATTATAATTAAGCCACGGGAATGAAGCTGGCGTCTTATTATATCCTCTCGGCATCGGTGAAAGAAGAGTCGTGATGGCACTTAATCTCAGCTCTTCGGTTCCCGCTGTAGACATCCGACCCATCCTAGCTTATACGGAAGATTGAAAGGTAGATAGGAGTTTGAAGGTAAAAGTTAATGAGATATTAAGAAACTTTTAATAGACTCCATAGACCTTAATCTTGTAGGGTCTTTTAAAATTCCGACTTCTATCGATTTTCTGATTCTGTTTTCCATTGCTCTGTTTGTCCTTGTCACAAGTTTTGTGTCCTCGGCTATATATTTACAAACATCAAATATACAGAAAACTTTTATTAAAAAATATATTTAATGATTCAAACTTTGAATGAAAGAAGTTGGGCAAACTGAAGTAAAAAGACCAATGACTGCGAACTAGAGACTTAGGAAGCTGGGACATCGTCGAGATGGCTCTAAAAGCCTATTTAAAGCCTACAATAACATCTCAAATACTCTTTTTACATTCTCCAAATGTGTCCGGTCTTTATTATAAGTAGATTTTTATTGAAAATATTCAACGTTATTCATCTTCTCTTTTTATTTTGCCTTTTATATTCACTTATCCCATGTTACTCATACGTTTTTCTAAGTGTAATAATCCCAAGGAAGTTTTGAGATAGAATTGAGCTCCTTCAATTCTCTCCTCCTAAGAGCAATGTGGCATTGAACTCTTTTTGTGAGAGAGGAAGCTGTTAGCTTCACTTTCCCTGTCATCTTCACATTCATCTCTTCAGCTTATTGACATAAGCCTTGAAGATGTGGAAAGCAGATTATCATTTCTTTTGGCTCTATTCATATTTTTCGTGTCAATTTTCAGAAGTTTGAATTAAATAATGCGTTTTCTGAAGAGATTTTCGAGAAAAAGGAAGACTTAGAAATGTCAGAAATCCAAATGAATCGGAATGAGATTAATTTTTGTTTTCTTTCTTTTTTTAATTGGATTAATGTCGCCTGAGCAGGCCAATATATATTATCCGATTCCCAGCTGCTACTTATTGGACAGCTCAAAAGATTCAGATGAAGCACGTTGTTCATAGCTCTGATGATGGCCTATCAGTGCTTCAAATCTTCTATGCAAGATGATTCTACTTCCTCACCAATCAAAGCCTCCACGACCTTTGAGCCTTTAACCAATTAACGATACTAGAAGTAGAGAGAGGTCATGAAATTTTCCTTGGAATCTTCCCTGAGATTTTCCACGTTGATTATATCCTAATTCGAACAAAGCGTTTTAAATAATCGTTGAATCAAAATCATGAATATCAGTATCAAGAAGTGAGAAAAGCAGACAGGAAATATATATATAAATATATATATATATATATATATATATATATATATATATATATATATATATATATATATATATATATATACGCAGCCATAATATAAGGGTCAGTAAGAACAAGTGTATTTAAATATTTATTATAGAAGTTTAACAAAACATTGAGACTCTATATTATACACACATTTTGATATATCTAATATCTCTCTTTCCTAAAGGTTTAAAGTGAATGGATTAAATATTTCGTTAGTTATGAGGAAATAAACAAACTCTCTTCCGAATTGCAGCGGCCAAAAGTTAAGAGTCACTTAGAAAAACAAAGTAAAATGGAACAAGAACAAAAAAGAAACCCTTACTATGAATATTTTGTGAACATCCCTTTACTAGCAATGACCTCCAGACATTTGTTACCACATGACTGAATTAATTTATTGCAAAATGATGTGGTAATTTTGTTCCATTCGTTGTTCAATAATTCCCGGAGTTCATCTTGGTTCTTTGGGTTTCTACTTCGCACCCCATCTCCAATAATTTTCCAAACGCTTTCCCTAGGTTTGAGGTGGGGACATTGAGGTGGCCAGTCCATGAGACCAACCTCTTTATCACTCGAAGAATCTTTGAGCCACTTCGCAGTGGGGCAGGGAGCGTTGTCCTGCACGAAGAGAGGAGGTTGAACTGACAAGGATCAGCGATGTGGAAGTGCATGTTGGCTAAGAATGCATTCAGCATGGGCAGTCCCTTGTAGGCGAATAAATTGACCAGGACCAGTAGCAGAGATCACTCTCCAGAGCATTACACTGCCTCCTCCATAGTTCACTCTCTTCTTCACATACGCATGAAATAACCTTTCGCCACATCTTGGTCGGACTACATCCCTCCATCGGAACCAATTACATTAAACTTCGATCCATCTCTTAAATGAACCTGCGCCCAAAGTTCTTCTGTCCAAACGACATTTCGGGAGCATAACGAAGACGCGCTCTTTGATTCTTGCCCTCATAAAATGAAGGCAACTCAAAGAAACACGAACGCATACATTTTAGAAACAATCTTAAAAGACCATTAAATAAACACGTGAATAAGGAGATAAATCCGGGGCACAGATATTGTAAACAGAATAAAAGTTCAGAGAGCAACATGGGCGAAACATATCGCTAGAACAAATGACAATATAAAATAAATCCTATTTCGGGCAACATTTTTCAGTCTCGGGCAGTTGCTATGTGACATTTGATTTTCTTTCCCTGATTTCTTTGACCAATGGGAAAGAGTAGGTGATTCCTAGCATCTGGTTTTATTTCTATACCCAATTTAATGAAATTGAAGCAGCCCTCTGTTATTATTTCTCTTTTGATTTCGTGGGTGTTTCGAAAACGAATATTTAAATATATTGAGGGGGGGTTTGATGAGTGGTAGCGAAGGCACCAAACAATAAACACTTAGCGAAAAGTTTAGTTGTAGGAAATGAATCCCTGGGTGAGGATTAATTGTTGGATTTCACCAAATGAATGAGATTTACTCGAAGAAATTCAATTTTCTGCCCAACTTTTTTCTCTGCTCTCTTGATAATCATGAGGTTAGGTTAGGTCAAAAATTTTATTCCTCATATTTGTAATTTTTATTAATAAGATTTCTTTATGAAAACAGATAATTGGCTGGTCTAACCATGGTGGGAATTTTTACCCCGGCGAAAAGCTGATGGAATATGTTTTCTCCTTTCAAGTTTTTTTGGCATGGGTGTGAAAATAACGTCTAAGTAGCCATAAGAAGAGACTGCTTTGGTACAGTTACAGGCCTCCTCCCTTCATAACTCTATGAATATTCCATATCGACCATTCACCTTTCACACAGTTCTTCTTCGGCCTAAACTTCCCCTCTTTTTCGTAGTAAGGATCGACAACCAAGAGGTAGCTGAGGGAAGCAGAGGTTTCTCAAGTTGAGTCATGGCCTTAAATTATTTTTTAGAAAATTTAAACCCGGCTTTTACCATTTAATGGGTGTATACAGGCGATGAGAAGAAAGGGGAAGGGGGATGAAAATAGCTAACCTATTTAGTGTTAATAGGAAATTCCTTATTTGAGGTAGAAGGACAGAGGGATTAGGTCCTGGCAGAAGTGTTTTGGATACACATCTTCAATTGATGGATTCTTGAATCTACAAAATATTATTAAACCGGTTTTAGTTGACGATGTTCTGTAGCTGTAGAATGGAGGAAGTTATTTAGGCGACCATAAATCGCATATAAAGAGCATCCAAGGATGTAGACGGACTTTGTAAACTCAAATATACAAAAGGGGTTTTGTGGAGAGACAGGAAATAAGCAAGGTGCTCTTCACTATCAATTCATTAATTTATTAATTAGGTCAGATTTTAAGAGTGAATCTCTAATTTCATATTAATTTATGTTGTTCGTCTTAATATTTGCTGAATCAATAAGTTAAGCTCCTATAAATAGCTGATGTGGCGGAGTTTCAGATCTTCCCCCGCTGAGTGTGAAGGTGGCGTCCGTTACAAGTGTGGCGGTGGTGATCTTTTAAACGTCTCTACTTTCCTCAAGAAACCGTTGTAAAACTATTTCGAAGGAGGTGCACTCCTTGGTCTTCAGCTTTTTCATTTAAGTTGCTTCAAATTCTGTTTATCTAGAATAATTTTGTTGTTCCAAATTAGATGAACAAAAAAGAATCACAATATTTGGTACCATTTTGTTTCAAACATTTTCTAGTTTATTTAACATTACAGAAGGTGGAGACACGAAGTGATGTTTAATTATGTTTAGAACACAATCCAATAATGCTTAGAATCAGACGGAAGTAAAAATATATTCTACGAGATGATGTAACAATAGTAACCGACTTTAGTGTTGATTAAAGGATTGAGTGTAGGTATGACCTCAGCGCTAGTAGCTTATATTTCCTCCTACTATTTATCTAGTAATGTGTAGGAGACTTGGAAATTCAACCCATTGGCCAGCCCATTCAGTCCACAGATTTCAATCTTGATGAAACTCGCTGGGCAGAAAGGATAAATGGAGGGCACGCGACTTCAGGTTTTTTGTTTAAGAGGGAAGTCAATCAACCAGATGTCAGAAGCCTCATGGTTATACATACATACGACGCTGTACATTCCATGTTGATGGACCTGCTAGAAGTAATTGGTCAACGTACATAATATTATGAGAGTGGTTAGTTTCCTCGACTACCCAAATAAATCAACCACAATTTCTGTAGTATCACGCGTCACAAGGCAAAAATACTAACTTGTATCGCATGAAATTCATTTTTAAAGACGAAATTTAAAACAGATTAAAGTGAGATTTTACTCATTTGCATTAAAATCTGCTCAATTATATTCATTTGTATGTCGTATTCCCAGGAATGTCAAATTAAATAGTTCCATTCAACAAAACTATTCGTCTGTTGAGACTATGAACTGTTCCTTTGGTCTCAACTTCTTGAATCGCGAAACATTTTGCGAATGTAAATATTTTCGAATTTTTGTACCAGGATTAATCTGTTGGTCAGATCAGGGTAATTTCTGGACTGTACTTATTTTGCATTAATTGGTAATTACCCTTGGTCAAAAACGAATAGTTTGGAATGAAGGGTAATGGATCAATAGATCCTACTACGGTGCAGGAGTTGCCTTGTTGACTTAAAGAGTCATTCGCATCTAACTTCCTGAACTGTTTATTAAACTAATTCCACCATTTGTAATCACAAGTCAAGTTAGGAAGCAAAAAATAGTCATTTTAACTGGGGATTGGCAGCGTTAAGCACAAATCTTGACTCTTTTATGATCTTTAAATTATGTCAACAGTTTAAATAATTCATTTTTTTATATTTTCCTGATTCAGAACCGAGGAATTGAAAGAGGGAAATAAACTTTAATTAATCGGCGGTTTGTAATCGAGCGAAAGTAGAGTATCTTTTAATTTAGGAGGACACTAATGTCTTAAGAAGCAATTTTGAGTAACTTTAGAACAAGAATACTTAGTGAAGAATTCAAAATTCCAATTGACCGATGCAAACGTAGAACATAAATCCTCTGCTCAGGAATGGATTGCATTGATTGCAAATTCGCAAAAAAAGCCAAAGAAACGAAATTCAAAGCTAAAAAAGAGGATTTTCTGAGAACATTTGACGTGAAATGATGATTTTCTCGGGTTATTTTAATGTCAAGAAAGGCAATGGTGTCCTTTGATTCGAGCTTACAAGTTAATTAATATTAGAATCTTTTAAATTTAAAGAGTTCAGGAAGAACATACTATGTGTGTTATGTGGAAATAATAAAACGGTCTCATCCTAATAGCGACTACATAAGGCTGGACCAAAACTAATGGAACAATCCTCAAGCCAAAAGAGTTTAATAATAACACATAAAACTATTTGCAACCTCAGGAAAATAAAGAAGCCTCACTCACACACCTTCAATTTGCTCGCAAAAAAACACCACTAAACAAAAAGAATGAAGTAAAAACAATAATTTCAAGGATAATTACGGAAGAGAGAAAGAGAGCAAATTTGAATAATCTCAGAAAGAGGAAAATTAGTGAACAAACGCTTGACATCCAAAATGGCCATGAATATATTTGGGGATCAGGAAAGTTTGTAATCTTTTTTAACAAACCAAATCCAATTATTCACAACAAACTCATTTGGGGTCAAAGAAATAAAACAGGGATTTGAAACTTGCTCTGTGAAAAGGAAGGGGATGTTCTCTGCAGCAGAAAGAGGCGTTATTAGTTGGCCATTTTTATTTGAATTAAGAAAGACCTGAGGAATCGGAGGGGAAGGAAGAGCCACCTCAAACCAGGTTTTATTGTCATCCTCAGGACGGTGTCCAAGTTCTGAATTTCCTAAGGACTTTTTTCTCATTTGGTCCTCAATTAAATAAGACTGAAGTAGTTTTCTTGCTAAATTTGGTAAAACTAAAATAATAGGATAAACTATGATGAGATACAACTCCCTAACTAAAACAAATACACATCGAGGTCAGTTTTGTTAAGATGCAAAATCAGATTTAGAAAAGAGCGCAACAAATATTTTAAAGGGCTTAAAATTTAAAAAGGTTTTTAAATGCTAAAGTGCACATTTTGTAGTTTAAAAGAGAAAGAATTATGGTTTGGCGCAATTTTATGGGAAGACAAAAGATGACGAAGCGCCTCGAAACTAAAGAAGTAGTGAAAGATATGAAATAGTAAAATGGGGAAGACGAAAATCTAGTCCGAATGATGAGGAAATGGTTTCATGTTTAGTTCAAACTCTGAAGGAACGATTGAATATTGCTTTCTCCGGGTTACACAGTTCAAACAGGCTTCGTACCTTATGTGAGTAGGCCTCATTAAATTTAGACGAACATTCCGCAATAGATAATCATAAAATCTAGACCCAGAAGCAATCGATAAGCGATAGATTGAGCGAAGATCATTCGACCTAATTGAAATGGATTCCTTGATAATAGTTACGCGTCTGCGCTTAGAAACATAAGTTGGGTTGATTTATATTGGGGGTATTTGTAGACACTGTATAATTGGGGATATTTGTAGACACTGTATAATTGGGGGTCTTTTTCGGAACAGGGAATTAAGCAGCGAATTAAGCGTTCGAGGCTATCGCGAGGCTTAGGTCGGGCTAAGGTTAGGTTAAGACAGCGACTTGGCAAAAATGGACATATTATGAAACTTTCATTAGTATCTTCGCGTTGGCGGAGTCGCTGTAATAAGTGTGAATGCAATTTCAGTGTTGGATTGCGGGAAGACACTCGGTTAGAATAACCCAAATCATTTTCGAGACAATCGTTTATTTCCTTCTCGCAATGAGCAAAGGATTGACAACCAATGTTTTTTGTGTTAAATCGCTACAAATGTCAATAGAAACCATGACTGATTGGAAAAACTATCCACGAAAAGTTTGCGCCATTCCGTGCTTCAAAACCTAACCTAACCTAACCTAACAGGTTAGGTTAGCTTAGGTTGTACTCAACTACGAGGCTCAAACGCCATAGCCTAATCTTAGCCTAACCTTAACCGCGCGATAGCCTCAAAGGCCTATTTCGCTGCCGGGTCCGTTCCGAAAAAGACCTTAATTTGAAACGAAGAAATATGGGAAATAATTTCTTGGTAATTTTTACATAAGTCGAGAAATTCCTCAAATTGGTATTAATAATATAAGCATAAACACCATCATGACAACAATGTAGTACAATTGACAACATATAAAGTCATTTCAAACATTACACTGAATAATACAAGATATTTCTCGGACTGAACAAAATCTTAATATTTTCTTTGAATTTATACTTAATATTTACTTAATCTAAAATTTCTCTGAGAACGAAATATTTTGTATAAATATATAATCAGAATTTTCATATTTACTTCTGACATTCAGTATTTTCATGAGCAGCTCTAAATTTCCAGAGGTCTTAGTTCTGCTTCGGGCCTAACACAATAGGCCATGCTTGAATACAGCTTCGGGCAAATATTCCCCACCTGTTTCCATTAAAATTGGCCTCGATAATTATTGATTTCACCAACTGTATCAATTAAATGCCTTGGGAATTATTGATAATGGAGTAATAGACTTTATGCAAAGGGAACGTGTTATCGCTTGGGGCTAAATCCTCTATGTCATTAATACATCTCTCCTCTTGCCGCCGGCGATGATTTCTGACCTAAGGAAATAAATTGCTAGAGTTTAGACAATAAGACTGTTGCCATTCAATGGCGCTTTCCACAGATTGAAGTTATACGTCCTTTAATTTGAAATTGCTTCGTCCCATCTTTTAAACCAGTCACTTGTTCTTAAGTTTGTAACCGAAAATTCGCACTTAACTACTGCATAAAATGTAACTCAGATTGATGATACTGTTTCTTTCTAAACAAATTATAATACGCACACAATAATCGACACTAGCAATACAGTTATTGCTGCAGCAGCCCTCTGTACCTGTGTGTGCGGGCCTCAATATTAATTAGGTATTAATTTCAGTTAGCGTTGAAGAGCTCTCTGATTATCGAGTTTTCTGACTTCACGAGAGTTGCCACTCTAAGAGTTCGAGGATCTGGAACGAGGAAATTCCTGCCTCGACACTTTGAAATGAGCGAATTTATTTCATATTTTGACTCCTCCGCATTTTTGAGGTTGCCTCGGTCGCCGGGAGCAGGTGACATCTCTTCTCCCTCCGATCGCTTAAGGGAGATTAAGGGAGAACAAAGCCTTTGATCCTACAGCCTGAGCTACAGGTCCCTGGTAGTATTAAGTGTGGCCGCTGCATGCTGTGGGAATTTCGTACCACCATCCTGTACTAGCGGTTCACGCAACTGTTGTGAAATGGACGTTCGAATAAAACTTAACCTGACGTGGATGAACATCCAAGTAGGATGGTCCCACTGCATGATTGCATCCAGTGGGGGGAGGGGTCATATCCAGCCGGAAATGACTATTAACCACTCTACAACTGTATGTCCTTCCCCTATAGAGTGGCTAGAGCTTAAAAAGATACAGTCCTGCCTCTTGGGATGTCCTTCGATCAGTTCTGCGGAGAAGAAAAAGTGGCAAAATTAACCGAATGAAATAAATGAGAGAAAAACCGATAATTGTACTTGAAATGTAAAAAAAAAGACGGAATCTGCTTGACATAGATTCATTGCAATTAAAGAAAGGGAATAAATAAATAAATGTAAAGGAATTAATTGAGACGAGGCATAAAAAGAAACAAATTCGAGCCCTAAATTTGGCCATTGCGGAATAATGACTTATTTTAATTACAATTTCTGCTGAAGATGAAGAATTTCGTGAATATTAACGATGAAGAATTTCGTGAATATTAACGATGAAGAATTTCGTGAATATTAACGATGAAGAGTTTCGTGAATATTAACGATGAAGAATTTCGTGAATATTAACGATGAAGCAAATAAAGAATGATGTGTGAGGGAATGATAAGAGATGAACATGGCGGACTTAGAGCGAGTAATCGATGGGTGAATGATGGGATAAGAGATTTAAAGTGTATGATAGGGTTCCTGGACCTGGATAAGTAATTATAGAATGTGTGATAAGAATGTATGGAGTAAGTGGTAAACTTAGGGGTGTAATACAAGTTTGTGTGAAGTTGCAATGGCTGTTTAATATCCTTATGGATGAAATACCCACAGATGTATGTATAGGAATGAGGTAAAAGGGTGGGGGATTAATGAGTAAAAGTGAAGATGGGTTCTGTCTCTGTTGGTTTAGGCTAATCGCATGGTGTGGTGGGGTTAAAGTGAGAAAGATTTGAAAATGTTGATTGGAGCTTTTGACGTGGTGTGCGATTTTAAGAGGACACCTAAAATTGGAATGCATGAAAGAGTAAGGTAATGGATGGTATTTGGATGTGGTAATGAAGTGAGATGTGATATACGAAACCGTAATGTCACCCCTGAATAAGTCCGTAGTTTTAAGTATCTCGGATGCAGTGTAAGTGATGTTAGTACAAATGAAGCAGACTGCGACTACAAGGATTGAACTGGTATGAAAGACTCTGTGGCATTTTAAGTTCGAAAGAATTGTAAGAGTTGGAGTGTGGAATATGCCACGAAACTGTATGAGAGAGTATGATGATCCCAAGAGTGGAGTACGGGAGTGAAATCATACGAGGAAAAGAAGATCTCGACGGAGGTGAGTGCAAATGGACAACTTTAAAGGTAGGCTTGGAGTGTGAAAGGTAGATAAGAATGGTAGATAAGAAGTAAAGAAGGGTGTGACTGAGGTTGCGCCTGAATATGCATTCAGGTGGTATTGGCATGTAATGGTAATGGAAGGAAATTGATTTGTAAGAAGAGAAATAGTGTCAAGGAGTGAGAAGGATTGGAATGCCCTGTAAAAGAGAGAAGAAGAGCTGACTAAGGAGGAAAGGAGTGATAATGTGTAAGGTAGGTATGCTTGATGGGGGGGCGGTGTGAGAAGGTCTGTTAGGGGGCTTCTAGCTAGAGATCTACCTTAACTAGAGATGCTACAAAACGTAGCACCCTGTAGCTAGGAATGGCCAATGTGGCTTAGAATAAATGATTAGTAACTCTGTGCTTAAGAGGCGATACTAGATGTGATAGGGGTGGTAGTGCTTATTGGCGTTGAATTGCACCGACCACACTTGAGGGATACTGGTTGAAGTTTAATTCTTTGAAGTCTTTAATTTCAAATCTTTTTAGGCCATCAATTTTGGCCACCGGCGTCAATTGGTTGGGTTAGGGAATATTCTTGGTTGAAGCTTTGGGAGAATAGTCTCTATTCTTTACGACTTTAAAAGGTTAAATAAGGTCAATTGATCTGATTGAGAAGATGACCAACATTGACCAAGGACAAAAATCTCTCCTTAGCCTTGATATTGTTTCCCTTTTCTCAGAAGCGGCGTTAAACGAGACATAAACGTGTTAAGAAGTTCCTTGACGAGTCTGGCCACTGACTAATATTCCCAAAGATACTCCTATTACACGACTTTGAGCCCGGTTAAGAAGATAAGAAGTAAAGGTGTGAGAGAGAAAAGGGCTAGAGCGTCCGAGATCTCCCACCGCCTCCTCCCCCTCCCCTTCACTCCTTTCGAAGCGAGGGGAGAGGGAGGTGTGTGAGAGAGACCGGACTCTCACACTTCTCCATTCGCCTTTTTCCCTCTGCCCTGAAGAACTGGGGGGGAGGGGCTTAGGAGAGGAGGAGGACAGGGAGAGAAAGAGGAGAAGTAGCACTCGTTGGAAATGAAAGTCGTATAATAATGAATTTTTCAGTAATAACAAAGTTTCTCAATTCCCCCCCTCCCCCCTCCTCTCTGTTACTCTTGGCAATTATTTCTTGGAGATTTTTGAAAGGAATTTTCTACCTGATAATTTTGACCCCAAATTGACTTGTCTACGAATTGTAGAGGGGCTTTTTTAATTATGCCGGAGGGACTAAACCAGATAGCACTCCTTAATAGTAGCTAGGACATCCTTCCTTCTATTGAGTTTCCTTGTGAAGTGGAGAGCCCCTCTGGGGTGTCCTTCCTCCAATTCCCTGACTTCAGGACTTCTCAAAACAAAGCCGTCTTCGAGATATTTAGCAAAGAAAGAATCAGCTGCTTATATTCACCGATCCTTCCCTTATTCAAAAACCATAAAAAAGACATTTTAATCTTTTCCCCTCAAACCAAAAGAATGTGGCATCTACAATTTAATGACGGAAATCATTTATATTAGAAATTATTTTCCAAAAATTATCTTATCCTCCATAACCCTATATTTTAAGAACGAGAATTTTTGAAGGTTTGAATTTGATTTCGGGTTTTAGTTCGGTTGTCGCCTGAGTAGATTTAAATTTCTTATCCAAGTTATTTCTAATTATTCCTTTATAATAGAAAAAATAGAATGGTGAAGTTCACAAATAAATATAAGTATCGAATTTTTCTGAGTTTTTTAAAACTAAAAGAATTGCAAATGGTGAAGTTCAGAAAATTTATTAAAATTTTGGCCTCGAAATTATTAAAGCAATTTTAAATGGAGAAAAAAAAGAATCATCATAGGCCGTCGGACACAGGCCGAAAGACTGCCAGCGAAACGCAAGCTCCTTCTCTAAGGAGGAGTGGTGAAGCTGCTCCTCTTCCATAACCCTATATTTTAAGAACGAGATTTTTGGAAGGTTTGAATAAGATTTTTTCTTTTAGTTCGGTTGTCACCTAAAAAAAAGAAGAAAAAGAAGAAGAAGATGAAGAATGAAGAAGATGAAAGATGAAGAAGAAGAAAGATGAAGAAGAAGAAAGATGACGAAGAAGAAAGATGAAGAAGAAGAAGAAGATAAAGATGAAGAAGATGAAGAAGAAGAAGAAGATGAAAGATGAAGAAGAAAGATGAAGAAGAAGAAAGATGAAGAAGAAGAAAGATAAAGAAGAAGAAAGATGAAGAAGAAGAAAGATGAAGATGAAGATGAAGATGAAGAAGATGAAGAAGAAGAAGAAGAAGAAGAAAAGGGTGTTCATGGTGTTAAAAGTGCAGAACATACGAGTAGGAGGTCTTTAGGTCGTCATCCGATCGAGAGTTCGTGAGGAGTTCCTTGAGAAAGCTCAGTGGACCTCGGACATTGCGACCGTAGAGAAGTTCGAATGGGGAGAATCTCCCTACATGCAAACCACAGCTTTTTAATCACGCTTTTCAAGGTAGCGTTTAACTTCTCGCATATACCGTTTGCAGAGGGATAAAAGGGCGTGGTTAAAATGGGCCTAATTTGGAGCAACTTACTCACATGCTCCATCAATTCGGACGTAAATTGGCGGCCTCTGTCAGAGTGGACCTCTTTATGGATCCCTACCAGTGGAAAAATAGAGATTAATGCCTCGCCTCGAGATGCTATCAACTTTTTTGAGAGCAATTGCTTCGGGAAACCGGGTGACCCAATCGACGAGGTAAGAACGTATGAGTGTCCCTCGGTGGAATAGGGATGTATCGGTCCAATAAGATCGATAGCAACCCTGCAAAATGGTTTGGATATAACTGGAGTCTTCTGAAGGGGGGCCGGTTGTACTCGTCCTTTGGTGGTGACCTTTTGACATATATCACAGGTCCTGCAAAACTCTGAGATTTCCTTGGCTGCACCAGGCCCCCCCCAAAATACTTAAATACGCGTTGCGAGGTCTTATTGTGGCTAAAGTGTCCTGCAAACACACCTTCCTGTGCTATTTGTAAAATCTTCGCAACTTAGGCCCTAGGCACGCCAAGGGCCTTGAACGGGGAGCCTACTGGATCCGGGGAAGTACGAAATAGCAAAGCGTCTTCTATCACATACCTCACTTTTTGGTCTCCACGAACCGATTCTGTCTCTCCTCGTTTGGCCTTTTCCCACAAGGGTTAGAGGGAAAGGCAGTCCTTTTGGGCACTGATGAATTGGGCGTTATTCAGTCCCTCATAATCGGTGGTGCATTGGGGCTTGAGAGACGCAGGGGGGGGGGGCAAGCCTCTCTAGTCCACCCCGTAAAATAGCGGCACTTTACGTGACATTTAGAAATTTATTAGCTCCTCCCAAGAAATCGTGTACGACTTCGAATTTCTTATGTTGTGCGTCCACGGGGGGAAGCAGCTTGTCCGATTCCACTATACATGCACACCCTGTATCTCTCACTAAAGTGGATACTCTACATCCATTAATGGATCCAGACTCGAATTTGAGCCCACCAGAAGAACTGTTTTTAAAAGGAAAGTTCACCTGGTGCTCCTGAGAGGTCGACGAAGATGGCAGAGGCGCAGGCGCGGTAGGCTGTTCGGCAGCGAGAGTTGCGGAGACTTGGTGGACCTGTTGTCCAGGGGCAAAGCGAAAGCGGGAGTTTTGTGGACACTGAGATTTGTAGTGACCAGGGGTTCCGCAAGTGAAACATACAATGGGTTACTCCGGTAGGGATTACCGGATGGAACATTAAAAATTGGGGGTTTCACCTCTTCTTGCTTCTTATGGTAGTTAGTTACCTTTGGGTTTAAAAGGGCCTGGGGCTTTTACTAAATGAGGGGGTTTTCTCGGTTGTGATTGTCCTTGGTTCTTATGGGACGGAGGACTGCTCTTCTGTTGCTCCTTAGGATAGAACTGATGATTTGTGGGGTAGAGATTCGCTTCTCCGATGCACTCGTTAAAGGAAGAGAGACGACTATCTTGCACAAATTGACGGATTTTCGCTTGATCTCGACTTAACTCGCGCTCGTGTTGACAAATTTTCTCCCTCTCTTCTATTTCTCAATGTTTCGCCTCTCTTCTATTTCTTCTTGTCTTCGCCTCTCTTCTATTTTTCCTTGTCTTCGCCTCTCTTTCTCTCCTATTTATTCTTGTCTTCGCCTCTCTTCTATTTCTTCTTGTCTTCGTTGTTTGTTCTTTCCTTTTTTCCTCACGTTCACTCCTTTGTTCGTTCTGAACGTATTAGATAAATTCCTTTCCCGAAAGACCCCAAATTTGTTCCTGTTTATGGAAAACCTCAAATGAGGAGGAAGACATCTTGGATACGCTGTCGGATCCGCTGATTCACGAAAGAGCTTTACGACCTAACCCAAATTATACGGCGGTGACAAATAATATACACAATAATAATAAAAAATAACAAAAATACAAATAGTTACTATGCTGGGTGAGATGCTGCAAGCAAGGGTTATCGAGGATGACCTAAACAATAGCAAAAAAACAAAACAAAATTAAAAGGACACCGGGTCAATTCTTATTTCACCAACAAAATTTAAAATGTTTTATTATTTTTTATATCTAACCTTGTGCTCTTGGCAATTAAATATGATATAATATATATACTATATGTCGAGGAATAAGCCTAGGGGTGGTTAGAGTTTTCCCGACTCTTATATATATATATATATCCTATTATCCCGAATGCGAAGGAGTCGTCGTACTACTCCTTATACTTCGTTCGGCCCGTGTCCTGAATGGGTTTATTGACTCAGAGTGCTTAGTGGTTGGCTACGGAGGGATTGAAATGAACTTTGCCAGAAAGCGACCGGAAGGAAGTTAGATACACAACAATATGAAAATATAGTTACAATGAACACTAACCAAGAAAAAAAAAAAAATATATATATATATATATATATATATATATATATATATATATATATATATATATATATATACAAATAATGTGCTTTGAGATACAAATTAATAAGTGAATCTCGGATATCTCACTTTGCTTGTAAATAACTTGTCACTATGTAAATCCCTATGCACTTGTAATGTTAGTAAGCTTCGCGGTGAAGTTGGGGAATGTGAATGAAAAGGGTTACCTTGGAACCTGATATTCGAGTGGCGCTGGTGAGTGAAGGTGGTGAGATAAGGGGTGGAGACGATGAGGTTTGTTCTCCAGGGACCGACCTGATCCCACAATTCCGTCACGATTCTTGCCTGAAAAAGGCGGTGACGGGAGCTTCTTGTTACAGAGGGCCCCACGCTCGTGAACTCCAAGGAATCTTGGGTGCCTCTGTTGAGGAGGGAGGGGGAGGGCGCTAAGTGACGTATCGACGCGTAAGGTCACGGAGAAAAGCCGAGATGTAGTTTTCTCGCTTAGGGAACCAAAGTGAGGCGCTTTGTAGCTTCGGCTTTTACACGTGAGTACGAACTTGGATCCGCACTGCCTTGCAGACCACCGGGGTAAGAGTCTCCCTAACTGAGACCCATCTCCTCTCTAAAGACTTGATGTTTCAACGAATTACCACTACACCGATAGATGGCAATTCCTGCCCCGCCTGACGCTGTGCAAGCTCTACTACTGAGGGTTAAAAGAATTCATCTTTTATCATCGAAACTCGGGAGACGTTCTCAGGGTGCCGGAAGTAGATTAGATGTCAAGTTACTCCATTTCGTCCTTTATAAACTTCCGGCAACCATCGGAAGCGAAGATGGGCTCCCATCTATCGATAACCATTCGAGGAAGGAACTCGGTGGTTAGCTGAAATGGCGGGCGGTTTCCTCCGGCGGGAGACCATCAGATATCGGGCCGGAAGGGGAAGGTTTGATAACCCGGTCCACCCGGAAGGGAGGTGGGAAAAACTCCGGGGCATTATGCTATTCTCCTTCACTCACAAACTGGCTTGGATCCCCCGAATACGGTACATAATAGAGAAAGTCTTGGGTGACCTCGGAATATTAAAGGTACTCTTCCACACCTCATGGATGAGTGACCTGACGCACCCTATAGATGATTTATCTATCCCTGGTGCAGTCCAAACATGCTTATGGGAGCCAACTTTACTCGTCAGCGCCCCATCCTCTCTCTGAATGTTACACTTCATCCAAACCTTGGGATTCCGACCTAATCTTAATTAGATAGTGGAGTCCTGCCAACGCATCTTTTTTGAATCAACGGGATAGAATGTATTTTCCAATCTGGTTCAATACCCAACTTACTATAAACATCCAACTCGGCCCCAAACTTTGGCTCTACGAATTGGGGAACTTAAATGTCCTCGCCTCCACATCCCCTAATCTTCGCACTAGAGGGCCATATTGCAAGATAACATCTCCTAACTTATTTTACCATCTCTTGAGACAGATGTAAGGCCTCAATTGACCCATGAATGATCCATTTCTTGAACATGCAATAAGCCGCTCATCTGCCTGCCATCTATACACCGATAGCCATAATTCAGAATGTGGACATTCCATTTCTTTGGAATTAGCAAATGAAACTTCCATTTTGACCATCTCTAATTTAAGCCTTCAAACTCTACTTCAAATAAACCACATTTTAATAATTTTAGATTTTTTACTAACTCCCGAAACCCACTGATGTCCCTTAACAATTTTAACTCCAAGCATCCATTGTTACCTTCGAATACCTTTTAATTGTTCTGCTTTTAAATTTAGTTGGTTGTTCTAATTTATTTAAGTGTTTATATTTAGGTAATTTAAAAAACTGTTTTCTCTTAAAAAAAGGTGGCTTAACAGCGTTAAATTTGGGATAATAAATTTCGATCAAAAAGATTGAATAGTTTTTATTCTTTTCAATTAAAGTGAATTCAAATAGAAATAAATCTACACCTGAAGCAATCCTCGAAATTATTGTCGATATTCGAAAGCACACATCTTCAAAACCACCTCATTCTTCGTTATTTCTGAATTAAGCAATCCTTGCTGTAATTTGACCCCCCTAATTTTCTTGCATGCCCCATACCCATTCGATTCTCACATTTGAGCAGTATTTTCCCCGATGGCGTCGCGTCTCGATGTAAAATCGACGCGAAGTAATTGGACGAAAATGGATTTTCAAATTCGCATTATTTTTTAACATTTTCTTCTTTGTTTTTTCTTTTGTGTCAAGAGAAATGTTATATAAAGATTAGCCTCAATGACCCTAGGAGCTTAATGAGGTGCCAAACAGTTTAGAGATGTCTCGACTTTGGCTGCTTCCACTCCGAGAAAAAGAGGAGCGAACTCACGACTGAGATTCGCGCCGGTCGATCGGTCCTTTGAAGCCAAGTCGCTGAAGCAGCCGGGGGTTCTTCGGACGTTGTGGTGAGTATCTCTCTTTTGTTTTTATTTGCTAATTTTAACTTATTTCATTATTTTTTCGATAACTCTTAGTAAAGTTTAGACGGTCATCGAATTAGTCTTTGAATAAATCACCATTTCTATACCTCGTCTAAATCTATAATCTTCACCTGCCTTGTCTATTTTTCCTATAGTAGTCTCGTATTCCATTCTAGTCTAATCTCCATTATAGTTATACATTCCATGTTCTTTGTAGAGATTTGGCGCTCCCAACTACCTCTCACTGGTGACCATGTTTTGATCAGTCGATATAACTGAACAGGAAGATGAAGATGAAGATGAAGATGGAGTAACCTTCATTGTTTAAGTCTTCCTTCCCTTAAACGGTTGAAAGATTTGATTTGGTAAGAATTTGCAAGATTTTGTGCAAAACTAAAGTCCTTGTGTTCTCGAACTTCAGTAACCATTTGTGCCCCGTAATCCTCTAGTTGATGGGCACTTTTCAAGAATTGCCTAGAGTTTATTCTCTTATTCCCCCTCTTGTGGGGCACCCTTTATTCTTTCCACTTTGCTATTCTTGTTTCTACCCATGACTACTTTTAACTTCTTGGTACAACACTCCATAACATTCCAATGTGGTTTACGGCTCTGCCCTCGACGCTGGTTGACCGAAGTTTTAACTGGTATAAACTCTTCCCTACACCCCCCCATCCCATGTCTCTGTACGGTTGCCCCTTTGACTAAGGAGGAAATGGGCCAATAACATTAGGCCGATGGATGAGAATTAACTCCACCTTGTTCGGCGAAGAGCGTCCCTTTTCTCTTGGCCCCATTTGGGACCCATTTCCCAAGGCGACCAAGGTATACAAGACACGCTCGTAAGCTCTTCTAAATTGGGTACATGGAATCCCCCCCGGACTAAAATCTTATTTTTCTCGAATGAGGGGGAAGGGGCCAAGTTAATATAGCACTAGTCTCAAAAAGCGCCTCATCATTTTGTACTATCCAAAATAGTTGTAATTTAACTGCTCGTCTCTTATTTACTGGTCCTAAATGAGCCTTTTTCTTTACTACTTCAACTGATATTGTGGTAGCTACCAAGCTGAGTTCTTGTATTAAAGAGAAGACTATAGTCACTACTTCACAAGGTACAGTCTAATCCTAATTATTAACTTGCGGAAACTTAATTGCGGAACCTTAAATCCACCATCCTTTCGAGTATCTGAACTAAGATTTTTGTTTCAGGCCTGGTCCCGGTGAAGAGGTGCCTGCCATTGACCTCTTCGATTGAAAATGTAAGTCTTGGAGGCTCATCATCAAAGGTACTCAGTAGCTTTAAAAAGAGTCCTCTATTAATGGCTTTTTCCTTCCCCAGGATTCTCTTCCGCCCAACGAATCGACCAAATGACCGCCAAAATGAAGGAAAATCGCTTGATACAGACCCATGAGTCTACCCCTAGGCTTTACTAGTCAATTTTATTTAGTATTCAGAAAAGAGGGCATTATCTGGGCATTGTTTTGATCAAGCCAAACTTTTTTAGCCAAAAAAAAGAAAAATCCACTTTCTTTAGGTACCGTGATAATAGGTATCTACAACCAACTCGTCGAAATCTTTGCTCAATTATCTTAATTATCATCTTTGCGGACGTCTCCCACCGTTCTGTTTGTGCACCCGGCCTGAATAATTTAGTTTCCCCCGTGAGTTTTAGTACCACTTCAGCCGCTCATCAGCCAGACCAGTGATAGTAGTTTAGCGTCCACACCATCGGACTCTTAGGTTAATTTGGTATAACATAGCACTAGGTTTGTGTCGAGCCTTTAAATGAATTTTGGTATTCATTTGGATAGACAAAATTTAAATTTGTATTGGCCACTTCCTTGGCTAAAGTGTGGAATTATTGGATATTAAAGATGGGAATGGCAAATTGGATTTAACTCCCTTATGGCTTTATAGAGACTCTTTGGGTAGTAAATGGGTCTCAATTATTTTAGTAACTTTGCTCAGCAAATGTTGTTCAATTCTCTTTAAAAGCTAATTGTCTGTTCTATATCCATATTCTTTGGTCTTTCATTTATTGCTACTTCAGTTAATCATCTTTTCAGTGATCTTTGGGTTTTTATACCGATCCGTCTTTTCCTTTAGTAGGAGAATAGAGAAAAAATGACAATGGAGAAATAGATCAATGATGGAACTTTAAGTCCCAAGTAGTCAAGTCTTGACCAATTAGCTTTGAGGAGGATGAGCATGTTAAACTGTAGGGTTGGTATAAGTTAGTCGAGGGGGGGAGGGGGAATTTAGATCTAAAAAGATGACCAGTAGCCGATGTGGGCTTAATACCGGCAACCTTCAAGTCTGAACACCCCCAGCAGGGGGTCGGCAGATTGTAATAAACTTCTCGACAGATCGCTTGGATGGATGAAGTGGGGGCAATGCAGAAACATTGCTACTGAAATGAGGAAAGTGGACGAATTGGGCATGTTGGAGTCTCGCTCAGTGTAAATGGGCTCTAGGAGGACATGAAGTTCTGCGGATTCAAATGAAAATACAGGAAAAACTGAAGGAAAGGTAGCAAAGGCATTGATTATGCACGATGGTAGCAAAGAAATGTGTAGTCAACGTGAACCAGTAGTCAAGATGGCTGATAGAAAAATGAGACGCATGTCTATCTGATAAAATAACTCTAGCTGCTGTCGGGCATATTCTTGGAAATATCTTGGATATTCTTGCATAGGATATCGTCCAGGAAATTCTCTTGTAAGAACTCTGATAGATTAAGAGACGTAAACTCTGGAATTGCTTTGCAGATAGTGGGTTCCAGGAAGTAAACGAGGCCTGAGCTCTATTTACACATTAATCAAATTTTAGTGTGTCCATTTTGCGGCAGTGCGGTAGATGTAAGGCTTCCACAAAAATGGTTTGTAGACGAGGCTAAGGACCCCCCTCCCCCTCGCATCTTCGTTGCTTTCTGAATCCCGGATATGGAAAACGATGGAACGTTTACATGGCAGTTTCATTCGGCCTGCAAGAGAGCACGCGATGTAGATGACTTTAACGGCAGCATTGAAGCTAATTTGTAGCAACCTAACGACCGGAGGAATAGAACTACCAGGTGGTTGGCGTATAATTGGCTGCTGATATAATGGGCGAAGGATAAAGACTGTTTTAATTGTCTTGTGTAGAACAGCCGATTATAATCCATCTTGTGAATGGGAAAGGGGTCTAGAATGAGCTTTCTGATCACTTCGAGATTGAAGAAGAGTGGAGGGGTGTACGCTCTGAAGTCACTCTTTGGAAAAAAGTGGATCCATGAGGAAGGGAGTAGAAGATGGTGCGTATTTACCACACTGGGTGCTAACGGCGCAAGACGTCGGTACTGGAAGAGAAGGTAGAGATTTAGGCCGCAATAGCCCGTTTAAGAGAAATGGGTGGCCTCTTTTACACGCAGCCTGAGCAAGATTCATTGGGACCTTATGTTAAGGAAAAGCTGGGGCCTTAGTATCGCTGAATTGCACTCTTCTTAGCACTAACTGCTTCACTACACCAGGAGAAACGCCAGAGTACTGCTCGAGGGTGAACGGTGCGGAATATGGTATACTGTGTGCAACAGAGTTGGCACTTCGCTATTACTAACTGGGCTAGTTATTATACCGACGCTTAATCATCTCTGTGTGTCCTTCCCCCTCCCCTCCCACGTTTTTTTGATGAAGCCTTGAGCCATCTTCAACTCTAATACACTTCATCACGTTAAAGAGTTGATGAATATGCAGAATTAGGCTGTCCCGAAGGAGGACTAGGGGATCCTGAACCTCGAGCTAGCCTACGCTCACGGAAAGAGGTGCCCGCGGGCAGAATGCGGCAGGGCGGCGGGGAGTATCTTATTGGATGCCCAAGTAGAGAGAGAAGGTTGAATACAGGATAAGAAGGGGGTCAATAAGTTTAGGAACGGTGGAAAAGGGAGGGACAGTAATGGATGAGGCAGGATAGAAAAGATTTTTTTAGAGGTCGTGTTGGAGAATCTGGGAGAGGTTGAAGGTGAGAGAAATGGGATTTAAGGCGAGTGTCTAGGGAGTTTTTATTGAGGGCGCATAGGGAGAGGGGACTGGAGAGTCTTGTCTTTTGAAGTGAAGTGGACTATGGGTGGATGAAGTCGAGGGACTAGTTAGTCTTGGCAGTGTAAGAGAGGAATGGGGGAAGGGAGCGGAAAGGGCCCACAGAGGTTCCTCATTGCTTCTTTAACTCAGAGGAATGGGATTGGATAAAATCATAGGCAAAGCCGCGAGAGTCACAATTGCACTGTGAAAGAGCAGCTCGAAAATCAGCGGTGGTACTAAATAATTTATTTTAAGAGACAGAAAATTGTCGGAAAAACAGAAGGGCGGAATTCTCTGGAGGCCTCAAAGGTTAATAATTGTTATCGATAGCGCGACTCTGCTAACTTTATGGAAAGGCTCAGCCAAAGCATGAGCTACTGACAATTGAATAGAGACCAAAGATCCTTGAATACTTAAAACTGGCGGTTGAATTATCTCTAAAGAATTCCTACAGTTCGGCGACGGCTCCCACTCGACTATCCGACTCGTTTCATAATTTTGGCCAATCTTTTGCACCTCCAATAGGTCCATGTGAGAAAGATGATATACAAGGAGTTTGTAGCAGTTAAGAGACGGAAGTTAAAGGTAAAATAGGATGGGAGTTTACAGTGATGAAGATGGCACCTCAGATCAAAGAGAATCTGGCTCTTCTGGAGGATGTGAACCATGTTTAAGGCCCTCATAAAGGGTACGGCGATTTTACTTCCTGACCGCCGTGATGAGGGTACTAAAAGCCCCTTCCGGCCCCAGTTTAGCCTCTTCTCCTTCCTTCTCCTACCCTGCTTCCTCACCTTCCATACAGCTTCTCCCACAACTTTCTCTTGCCAGCCCTCTAGTTTCACAGGGAAGACACCGACCAGCTTTATCTCGGCCAACAATCCGAGATCGGAGCTGAGGGTGGAAGGGTCAACGCCTCATCATCCCTGAGCTACGGTTTGGCATGGTAGGGTTTTAATAACCTGCTTCATACCTCAACTTCACAATATTTCCTCTTGAAGAAATGAATATCGCCGGTGTGTTTTCACTAAAGAGCCTTGCCTTTGGGAATAGAGTGATTGAAAGCAATAAGGCCACCGTTTCGCTCTTGAATATTGAGCCCAAGGCTCCAGGCCACCGTGTGTTACCGGAAGGAGACAGCAATTCCGGTGGGGCTCGCGTCACAATAATATCTAAGGGGAAAGCTTTGGGAGCCAGCAGGATGAATCATTTATCCGTAATTAGTGATATCGAAGGGACGAAGTCCTCAGGTCTTGGGGGGCCTACTGTTGGTAACAAAGTTCGATCCAGAACAAAGGGAGGTGTATGAAGGGTCGGACGAAATTGAGAAGCCCGGCTATCCTCATCCAGGCTTTTCTGGAGAGGCGATGTTCTGAAGCGACTTTAATTACCTTCCGGAGTTTGTTGCACATTGGGGATGGAAGTGCTACCCGATTTTTCTTCACGTTGATGTGCACTCCTAGGTACGTTAGTCGGGTTATGGGAATTAGCGTGCTCTTTTCCTTGTTTATATTCAGAGAGGATCGTAGAATTCGTTGTATGCAGGCGCGCACGTTTCTCTTTGTTCCTACCATCAGGATGTTGTCCAGATAGACGTGTGCTTGGCACCCATGTTCCTTGGCAAATGCATTTATAGTAGAGGCAAGGGCCATCCGCATCAAGTGTGGGCTTCTGAAAAACCCCATGGGGAGGCGAGTAAATCTAAACTTTTCACTATTCCATGTGATATCGAAAAATCTTCTCGCCTTTGGTTGAATTATCAGATGGTAGAAGTCATCCTTGAAATCCAGCTTCGCAGCCATACTCTTGGTGGAGGGTTGCTAGAGCACCTTGCTGACACTGGGGAATTAGAAAGCTGAGGGCTGGTAGTGTTCAGAGCTTAGCGCACTCATGTCCTAGACTATTCGAACGCTGCCTTTTCGCTTGAGCACCGCGAATATTTTGTGGGCGTGAGTAATGTCGTCGGATTTCTCAATCACACTGAAGTTCAGTAGTTGTTGTAGTAGGAGCGAAACTTTGGGAGTTGAGCTGCGCCAGTGCTGATACGAAGGTTTAATGAAAATCATGAGCCCATTTTTCTGCAGGGCTTGGGTCATATGGCACACTAGGGGGACGTTGGCAAAAGATCCAACGGGCTGAAGATCTAGACGGGCGTCGGGGTTGGTAGCATGTGAGGAAGGTTCAAGGGCATCCATGTTGGGGCTTACCTCATCCCAGTTCCCTGCATTTTGACCTTCATTGCGGCGTTGTTGCCGTTATTATTGACGCCGTTGATCCCGGCATCTGCTGTTCCACGGTTCCCACCGGCCATTATATCCTGAGGGGCACTCATCATATCCCTCAGTACATCTGCATGCTCCGAGGGATGATCTGATTCCGGGTCGGAATCTTAGATGGCTAAGGGTGCGTTGACGTTTATTACGGCGGGACTGCCAAGCTGGGGAGGGGAATAGATACTATACTCTCTAGGTTTTTTTTTGGAGGGACCGGGTCGACAATGTGAATACCTCCTAGCTCTTCAGCTGTATATTCAAAGAAGGCCGTGATGTCGACAGCGTCCTGTGGAGGGGATCGAGGGGATAATTCTATTATCGCGAGATCTTCTTAGTTAACCAAAATGACCTCCTTTATTGAGACATCGAGGGAAGGTGTCTCCGGGGAGAACGCAGGGTCTGATGCTGAGGTGGCGCTGAAGAGTCGGTGGCGTGCCGCAGGCCTAGGGACAAAAAGGGTACAAGAGTTAGAGCTGGAAATCCTTACGGCGTCGCTATCCAGATTTGCCTCTGCGTCCGACCAGAACCGAGGGATGCTGTTTAGACACAAAGAGGGGGATTCATCCGAAATAGTAGAGCGTGTTGTATTATCAAAGCCCATTTTTCGTGCCGCGTGGTCCTCTCTCACTTGCCAGCTCCAATCCAGATTTTCAGCAATTTCTTCTAGGAACTGCTGGGTGATTCTGATTCTCTCTGTGTGGTGCTCCTATGCCGCGTGTGCCCATCGTGGCAGGTTGTTGCCACGTTTCAGAGCGAGAGGGGTGTACCGACTGTTGGAATATTACCTTTTGTCGTGGCCCTAATAACGCCAATTCGCTGAGCTGAATTCCTGTGTTAACTGCCGCCTGCTCCCGAGTGGTCCGCAAAGCCACGCTCCAACCGTGAGTAATTACGTTGTAGTATAGGCAAAGGAGATTGTAGAGGCGGAGGAATTCGTCTCGCTGCAGCTGTGACCTAAAGCGGAATAAAATAATAAGAGAGTTAACTTCTTCCCTGTCACACGTTTTTAGTGTTGCCGAGTTGACGTCGCGGAGGTACACAATAACTTTTTCCGACTAAACTGCTCTTAGGGCCTGATGATCTACGAGACGTAAGTTCTGATTCGGTTTGGTCGTGGGAGCAGGCCGCGTGGGCATCGGCATTCGTGGAGACATCGGGTTCTCCTGTCCCAGCACCCAGACTGATGGAGTTAGTGAGTATGGTGGAGGCTCAGAATCTTCCAAAAGATCCTGATTTCTTGGTTCCGATGGATTATGGGAACGATCGGCTGAGGGACCCTTGGCCAGAGTCCGGTTCGTTCCTGGAGCCGATATAACGGATCGGGTTTCGGATGAATCTTCTAGAGTGTGTTCAGGTGTTAAGTTGAATCCTTGCAAGTCTTGACTCTCTTCGTTCGATGGGACAAATCAAGTTTCTTCTTGATTTCAGACACTTGACCCCTTCCCCCCCCCTCTCATTGGCTACCATATTTTCGTCTTTGGATATAACTGAAGGTGAAGGTTGAGCAACTTACCTTGCTTACGTCCTCGTTGTTCCCTTTGTGTTGAAAGATCAACGATGGTAAGTCTCTGAACCTATTTGGGGGATATTACTGACTGTGCCTTCGACGGTGGTTGTCTTTAAAACCCTTTGTGGGATATTACTTAGTGCTTAAATATTACTATGAAGAGATGGGAAACTATTAGATGGGTCCTCTTTAAATTGGATCATATCCCTCGAATACTACGTTTCTTTGTGCGGTAGTTGGTCACAGCCTGGAGAGTTGCGCCATACTCACTCTAAACTAACACAACGGAATAGCTATCTTCTTTGTTTAGGGTACCGTTTTCCACCCAGACCTTTCCAGGACCTTCTTTTTTTGGTAAACCGCTTAACATCAGTTGTCTCTCCCATCCTTACTTCTATCCTTCACCCGTTAACTAAAGAGTCATCTTTTGGCTTACTGACTCTGCCGTTGTGACTTTGCCTTCGCCTTCGCAGGTGTTTGTTGTAACGAGTTTCTACTAAATTAAAGCACTCATTTTTGTCATTCCTATGCTCTTTCCTTAAATGCCGGACTCTCTGCCGAGGAAAGACGAGCACCAACCACACTTCAAACCTGCGGTTGCTGTTTTATGTTATAAACCAACTTACTGCTGTTAGGTGGCTCCTTCTTTTCGTGGGTCCCATTTGCTACCTTTTTGTTGTATAAAACGGTTTTTTATAGTTACTCTACTCATATTTAGGCACTTTCAATTCTACTTATAATCCAATCCACCTCTATCCACAACATTACCACCGACCTCGTCCTCTCGTCCTCATCATCCCGAGCTCATCCTCCCGCCCTCAACCCATAAATAGAATTCAGCCGAAATCTTATTCAAGATTCTTATTATATTTCCTTCAATCGAGAGGTTCTTGGTTATAGGACATAGTCGGTTCCAAAATGCTGCAGGAGACAGTAGTACGCTTATCAGTTAGTACAACCAATACAGTTCTTATGACTACAGAGCTTATTTTATGTCTGTAATTTTCTTAAGTGACTTTAGACAACTTTCTGTGTCTTATAATGGTTCCTCGTCTTTCATTGAATATAAGAATATCCAGCTTGTCTTCATTTTACTTATATAAGTACATAACCGATGAAATAGAAACCCGACCATTGGATACTGTGAAAGTATGAATTCGAACGCACCTTGTGGCTTGATTCATATCAGGCCTAGACTGGCACCAGCTATGTTTGTCTTCATTTTTGACCACTGTCCCACACTCTGATAGCGTTGACCACCCGTTTGGCCGCTAGTGTTTCCCTCGTCAAAACAGCGCTTATCAAACTCCCTTGTTTGCATTGTCTGACGCAATGCTATCCCTTGGGACTTTGCTCGTCTCGCCCTCTTCCCCTTGCCTCCAGACGAACTTCCCTATTTAAGACGAAGTTCATAGTGCTCATTAGAGAGTGCGAGTTAGGAAGTCTTGTCTCCCAGATCAAGTGCATCTGTATCTCAGTCAAACCGAGCTTCGTCGTCGTGATCTGTTGAGCAGATCCTCTGTGTAATCCGCTCTGTTCAGAGGAAGATTACCACTACTTTACTACGTCCCGGAAGACTCTCCTGGGCTTCCCCTCTTATCATCCGACTTCGTGGAGATTCTAAGCCGTTCCGTTGACTAGTCTCTACTGTGGTCTTTTCCCCCTCACCCTGGAAGTCGGAGTAATAGCAAACCCGTTGGAGTTTCCTGAACGCTCATACCCCGAGTTCGTTCTACGAAGACCTGGCCACTGGTCTTCCGCTCCCGTCAATCATCCGATGTAATCCAGAATCTTACCCTCGTAAGTCACTTCATTCTCTCAAGTACTGAGAAGACCCCATACTCGCATAATGGACAGATTTAGTAATCTTACTCCTCTTATTTAAACCGTCGAATTAATTAATAATTCCCGGGCCCAGCTTACATTAATTCCTGCCCGCTTTAAATTTCATTGTCAAGCTAACCTTTGTGCTAATTTCCATTATTATTCTTGTTTCCATATTTAATCATTTATTTTTTTAAAGCTTATTTTTTTAGAGGTGTTTCCTTAAATCTGGCAAAGAGTTTCCCTTTCGAATAGCCAACCTGTAATTAAGTCGCATACTTACTTTGGGAGGCCATTGCCTTCCCTTCGCTGCATACCTGCCTGAGTACAGGGCCGAGATTTGACGGTCTGACTCAATTACGTATGTACCTAACTTAAACACTTTCATTCTAATGTTCAACGTTGGCTCTAATATTTTCCATTCAGACTTGAATTTTTACTGTTTTAGATGTGGTCCGTGTGAAGAGGTACCTTACCATTTCCCTCTTTGAGTGAAAATGTAAGTGGTAAACTCCAATTATCCAATTAACCCTAAATTTCATTCGCATTTCCCCATTAATGGCTTCTTCATTCCCCAGGATTCTCTTCCGGCTATCTAATCGACCAAGGAACCAACAAAAGAACGCAAAAAGGGTTCGACACCGAAGCTATGCTCATTTACGGTAATTTCTAATTTTACGGACGTCTCCCACCGTTATGCTTTTTCTCCGTGCTTTATTCATTTAGTTTGTATGTATTTGTTTTCGGAGCTCTTCGTGCGCACATCAACAGTACCAGCATCATTAGTTTTAGCGTCCGGAATATAGGACTAGTAGGTTATTTGTGATTAATCCATCATAAGATTCATAATGTCTCGACCCTTTAACGGATTTTAATGGTTATTTGGATCGACGAAATTTTAATTTATGTTCGCCACTTTTTGGGCGAAATTGTCAAATTATTGATTAGAGATGAATGGCATCGTTTCTTTATCGTTCTGGTATAATTAAGTTGGTTTTACTAGGTCAGACATTAAGTTAGGTTAAACGTCATTTTTGTATATTAACAGTATGACACAGATGCTTACAGAGTATTGGGGTTCAATTTCGCAGCAAAGTACTAGGACTAAACCTGTTCATATCTTTAATACCTCTAGTTTTTCATTCACTCGGTATTCATTTTCAATTTGGCAATGCGACACTTACTCCCCACACTTTTATGGCTGAATTTAGTAGAAAATTCTATTATGCTACTCAACAAATAGATTAGTCACTAAAATCTAGAACAAAATTTCCTAGTGGCTGCTGACTAAGGGGCTCTCTCCGACTAGTAGTCCAAAATCTCCGGCAAAACACATAACAAATGAACATGAAAAAACAATTGACTAAATGGTATCAAATGGGCTACAGTGGGGGAAGTGGGGCAAGAGCAGAGGGGAGCTGTAAGGGCCTCCCGATCCGCACCGTCATTTCCAGCAATCCTCACATGGCTAGGGGCCCTCCTAAAGGAAACCTCTCCTAGGACCCTGGTGACTAACTATGATCAATTCTTCTAGACAAAGGGGGGAGGGGTCAAAGAATGGGCCGGGAAAATACTTCTAGAATCGGTAAAAAATAGTAAAATTTGTTAAAGGCCAAGTTAAAATTAGTCGAAATGAAGCTGAGGGTTCTGCTCTAAATATCGATGGTAGCCAGGTCAAGGTCAGCTGAAGTCCCTCGGTGTACACGGCACCCGCACCCATATCCCGGTCTGACGTATAACTGTGGGTCTATATTGCTCATAAGGGTGTATGGGAGGAGGCATGACCCGTGATTAGCAAAAGAAGTAGGCAAAGGTCATTGGACCTTGTTTGGAAAGGCCTCATGCCAGTACATGTCACGAGGTGGGGAGGGGAAGGGAAGCCCAATATGGGGGGTACATAGGTGAAATCGAGAGTACGGTAGGACTATCTAAACGGGACATCTAAACGGCAGCCATTTTGAGTCCCAAGTAATCATAATAATGACAATTATAATAATGATGTATATAATTATAATAACAAAGGTGATTGTAATGAGTGACAATGGTAGTAGTTATATTAGTGGTAATGGTTATGTTAATGACAATGTAATGGTCCGTGGGGAGGACGAAGAGTATACTTATCACCCAGCATCTAAAGGAGATTGGATGAGGGCGGTGCACAGCGTCCACGGCTTCTCTCCTCCACATGACACCTGGGATAGAACTTGTAAGGGGTCCGAGGCTTTCGCACATTTGACCCTAAGTGTGGTAGCCATTTGAGTTTGCAATCGATGGTGACGCCCAGGAATGTGAACTCTCTCACAAATTCACTTCTAGAGTTATTCATATGAAGAGAGGAACACCTCTCAACATGTCCAGGGGCATCGCCATAGGTATAGGCGATGAGAAGGCTGATCAGCCTATCCTTGGGGGTCGCAAATACCTCCGCATTGGTTCCACGATTAAAATTGGGTAATAGGCCCCTCATACCCCCAGTCGTTCAAGCATTATAAGATACCATGCCACCAGATGGTATCATAAGCTTACTTATGTCAAAGAAGGCAACGAAAACTGGTTATTTTTTCACAAAAGCCTCACCTATAAAGTTCTGTAAACGGACGACCTCGTAAGGGGCACGGCAATTTGCAATCCTCACTCTGCGCCCCGTCCGGCTAAAGCTTGGTATCTTTTTTCTTCCGCTAGACCTTGCATCGTCTTCTATGTCAATTATTTTTCACCCTGCATCGTCTTTCCATCTAAGTTTGTTTGGCGATCTCTGTGTATCAGAGCTGTTCTTCAGGGGACACACGACCCCACGGATGGGTCCTGACTGTATTGGTTGGTTGGTGCCTGAGCCGGAGTGGCGCTCTTGGGTCTTTGCTTTCCCAACCGGTAAATTTTGGAAGCTGGCCCTCGACCCCTGAAAGGGGCTCTTGGTTGGACCGGCTCTCCGAGTAGGTGTCACGAAGGTAGACGGTTACTGCGCTGCCCCAATTAGCATCCCCCCCTTTATACTTTACCTTATATGGGTAATAAAAAAAAATCTACTTCTGGTTCTCGTACTACGCCTTTCAAAAAAAGAGGATTTGGATTATCCTCGTTTTCTAGTGCTGAATTCCAGTTCCAGGTCTCCGATTTCTAAATTGGACGTGTTTGATTTGAATGAGGAATTTGAGTCCCGCTTTGGTGCGCCCCGCCGTATGTGGGGCCGTGATAGTGGCGATTTAGTGGTGAGGCATCTTCGCGAGGGCAGTGTGGTGCATTGCGGGATTTGTCCTCCCTTTCAGAGGTCCCGGTTTCGGTTGTGCCCCACCGTCGCCTTAATTTTTTTTAAGAGAGTGATTCGCTCCAACGAATTATTTCAATATAGTGTTTCGAGACTAAAGGATAAATTTTCATCCCAGAGGGTTACGAACGTTAATAGGGTGTTTAGGTCTGTTGGTCCCGCTAAGGTTCTGCCCTAGTTTGTTCGTGCTGGTTATCTTCATGCCAGTGTCCTGTTATGTCGAGCTCCCCATGCGTTGTTTTAATTGCCTCCTGTTTGTCCTTACGAACCGCAATTGTAGACAGGCTCTAGGCTGTGTGGCCTTTGCGTTGGCGTGCCATGGCTCCTCTTGTGGGAATCATGATGCTGCATCAATTGTGGATTCTCATAGCGCGGCTTCGCGTTCTCGTCTCAGATTCCTTTGTGAGGAGGAGGTGCTGGCTCTTCGGTACTCGCTCAGGCTGACTTTCGTGAGGCTCGTTCGTCTCTTCTCTGACGTTCTCTGTGAGGAGAGTTCCCTGCGATCTCCTCATGGTCGTCTCACTCCCGTTTTTTCCCCACGGTCCCTCTGTGGTCCTTCTTCTTTTCCTCATCTCTATCTGACCCAATTCAATCCTCACCTTCTGACCTTGTTCCCTTCTCACCCTCTGTAAATGTTCCGTCTTCTGTACCTTCTTCTTCGCATCTTAGTTCTCGGCCGTCTCTTCTCGTTCTACCTTTCCCTCCGAGCCATGAGCCGTCCACGTTGGGGTTTCTGTCTGGCTCTCAGCTGTCGCCTCTCGCGGTTCACACTGCCAAGTCATGCCAGGTGCGTGTCCGGCTTGCCGTGATTTGTCCATGATTCTCTCTGGGTCTACTAGTTGTCGTGAACCTTAGACGATTTCTGTTACTAGAATCACGACAGTGACGTCTGTCATCCTACAATTGAATTGTCAAGGAGTTCTTCCCAAGTGGGAGGAACTCCAGTTCTTGCTTCGTAGCATTAGACCATTGGTCGACTGCATAGAAGAAAAGAAGTTTGGAACTCTTCCCTTCCCGGTGCTTTCGCACTTCCCGCTGTTTAATTTCATCCCTCCCGTCGGGGTCGTGTCCCATGGTGCTGCTTATCTTTGAATTTCCTCTTCATTCGCTATTTTCTGCGCCACTTCCCACCGTACTAGCTTGCAGGCTGTTGCTGCGAAGAGTTTTATCTCAAAGCTTTTAACTGTTTATTCTGTGTACGTCTCCCAGGATTTTAATTTGATTCGCTTTGACTTTTTAGAGTTGGTTACCTAACCCGATTTTATCACTTGGTGATTTTAATGCTCGCCACCCGTCTTGGGGTGATAATGCCCGTAATCTCCAGAGCAGAGTAGTTGAGTCCCTTTTACTATCCGACTCACTGTCTTTTAAATTCCGGCGATTTTACTTCTTACTATGTTCAAATGGATTCTTTTAGTGCTATAAATTGTCCTTAAGTTCGCCCGACTGTTTCCTCGATTTTCGGTGGTTGATTCGAGACAACTTTAACGGGAGTGATCACTTCCCGATCGTCCTCTCGACCGCCCTTTCTGGGTCGTGCATTTCCCTCCCTCCTCGTTGGGATCTGCGGCGAGCAAATTGGGTTGGGTTCGGTTCCGGGATGCTTCCTTTACTGATGCCGCCCTGGGTTGCTTCGATAGCGTTGACTACACGTTCTCGTTTTTCTAAGGCTGCTGAGCGCTTTGTTCTGAGGAGGTGCCCTGTTGCGTCGGGCTCCACCATCCCTTGGTGGTAGAAGCATTGCGCCTCGGCTATTTCTGCTTAGCTTATCAGTTGGCTCATTCCCTTTATAGAGGGAACCCGACAGTCTAGAATAAGGTCGATGTAGTAGAATGAGGTCAAATGGCGACAACATGCCCTTCTGTATCCATGTATATCCTGAGATCACCGCATGGAGCTGTGAAAGCATGGCTGATTCCGGGTGAGGAGGCTGCCTAGGGCCGTTATCACAGACCCAACTGTATTTTCCTAGGGACCGATTTCAATGTCTCCCACGGCCACCTCTCCGCAAACATTCTGGCCTTCCGCCCGAAGATTGAAATCCGTTGGACATCCAAACAACGTTATCACAATTTCCCCTTCCCTTGAAGAATCGCCGACTTTTCCCCAAAATCGCACGCGCGTCTTGAGCCACCTCACCAGGCGCCTATATAACCATTCGACTGAGTTTAAAGAGCAGCACTGTTAGAGTTCCCACCTACTCCGGGAACGAGCTGAAGGACACTTCCCTTCCCCTTCCGCAGCAGCAATTTCGATTCGAGTCAAAGGCTAAATCGATCCGTGAACTCTGCTATAGTCAATCGGCAAGTATCCCCATCCGTGAACCCTGCCATAGTCAATCAACCAATATCGACTTCAGTAAACTCTGCCATAGTCAATCGGCAAGTATCAACTTTAGTGAACTCTGCCATAGTCAATCGGCAAGTATCTGACGAAGATTTCCAACTCCGAAGGATCGACAAGTGCTCCCTCCTCTGAAGTAAGAGGTAACCTGACATCTTCCGTCCCATTTATCGTAACCTAACCTAACGAGCACATAAGGTAATCGTAACCGTTGCCACCTGCAGATTGATCTTGAATCTGGCTTACATCATTGCTCCATTATTTGTGTGAACGCACCGGTTTAAAATACCTCCCTTTAAATCACCAAACTGAATCTGATCTCTTTAATCCCTGAAATTAACCTACCTGTATCTCGTGTGGACCATTCCCTTTAAACCAAATATTTGTGTAAATATAAATATCATTTTTGTTGTTTATAAAGATATATTTTCGTCATTGTCTTTCTTTTGCAACCCCAACGCGTACCAGCTACCTTTTGATCTTTGGCCAACTTGCACGCTGATTTTTTTGTTTAAAAGGATCCAACAAAGTTAATAATAAACCATCCCCACTGGCCTCATAAAAATTTCCCCTTTCACTAACTGTCTTTAACCAACTGCGGCCACAAGCCCCAAAGTACATACGTGTATATATATATATATATATATATATATAGTCTGGCCATTCCACGACAGTAGATCGTTACCGTGCTCGAGCCATCCGCCAGAGGATCGTCCATCGTGCCCACTGTGAGTCAGTGCTGGCGCCGGTACATATCTTCCATCTCTTCAGCTGCAGCTAACTATTCAAATCTTACTCTTAGAACGATAACAGTTGTTGCCTTGCTTAGCCTAACTTAGAGCCTGTGTGCGTATATTCCCGTACACTTGGCCATACTTCAACAGGGTTAATAAGATCCGGAGTCGCTACGCTGGTCATGCCATCCCCACTCTGGATATCGGAGGCTCTCTTGTGTCGAATGACCAGTTAGTCAGCGAAGCTCTTGCTGACCATTTTGCTTCGGTAAGTAGCGCTGGTAGCTATCCTAGACGGATTCTCTATCATAAGGCCGCTCTAGAGTCTCGCCACCTACTCTTATAATGCTCTTTTCCATCTATGACCTTAAGGCTCTTTGTCTCACTGGAGTTCCACCTCTCCCGGGGTAAAGATTGCATACACAAAGACTTCCTCCGTCGTCTTTATCCCCACTCGGTTATTTTCGGTTGACATTTACAACCTGCATTGGGACAAATGGATCAATCCATCCTCATGGAGTGCAGGAGTTGTTCTACCCTTTCTTAAGTCCGGTTTGGACCCTAGTCACTTACTAGCTGCCTCGGTAAGTTATTCGAGGGGATGGTCTAAGTTCGCCTTAGTTGATTTTTGGAGTTCAACTCGCTCCTCTCCATTTCAGTGCGGTTTACGCAGCGGTCGTAGTAATCTTGACCATCTCATCACTTTGGAAGACAGTTTTTTGCACTTTTTTCTTCAGGCATCAGGCATTGGTGGTGTTCTTAGACATTCAGAAGGCATACGATACCACTTGGAGGTATGGTGTTTTGCGTCAGTTATTTGATGGGTATGAGGATTCTTCTACCAGTTTTTATTAAAAAAAATTTATATTCCCGTAATTTTAAGGTCCGTATTGGGGATGCTTTACCAAGCTTGCGAATTCAAGAGGAGGGTGTTCCCTAAGGGTGTGTTTTAAGTGTGACATGTTTCGCCGTTGAAATTTATACGAGGGGCGGTAAATAGATTTTGCAATTCGGTTATAAGGAAACGAGATATGAGGAAAAGTGTTTTATTATTTTTCAATATAACTACCCTCGACTTCAATGCACTTGCGCTACTTGTCCCTGACGCTTCGAATTACCGACAACCAGAAATCTTCCGACTGCTGTTCAATCCACACCTGGACGGCGAGCTGAACATCTTCATCGTCCCCAAACCGGCATCCACGCAGTGCAGCCTTGAGCTGGCGGAATAAAAAATAGTCGTTAGGGGCCAGATCTGGACTGTAGGGGGGATGGTTGAGCTCCTCTAATCCGCACTCACGCAGGGCAGCTTGTGCAACTCTGGCCTTGTGGACTTTAACGACGTTGAAGTCGATCATGGGGCGTGAGGTTTCTAGGGACCCAACGGGCAGAGACCTTGGTCATAGCCAAATTGTTGTGGATGATGTTGATAACACTTCCATGTGATATTCCAAGTTCTCGCGCGATTTCTTTGACCTTCACCCGTCGATTTTCGAGGATGATCCTCTCCACACGGACCACATTGTCCTCGTTGGTCACGTCTGACGGGTTTCCTGGACGGGGTCATCTTCAAGGGACTCACTACCATGGCAAAACTTCCGATTCCAGCGAGCAATGGGTGCATAGGAAGGGTGGTGTCGGTGTACACTGCAACCATGCGTTCATGGATCTCTTTTGCATTTTTGCCTTCCTTGGTCAAAAATTTGATCATTGCGCGGTGCTCAACCTTCTCCATTGTTGAAAAATTTGTGACTGATGATCTTCGATCAGCTACTGCTTCTTAAATAGACGAGGAAGGAGCGTGCAACTGCAGGTCATGACTTGCCATAACTTGTACTAACACCCCCACAAACAGCCATCCCCCTTCCTCTGTTTTGCCCTACCGATTCGCAAAACTTATTGACCGCCTTTCGTAGTCTGGTGTCCACTCTTTCATAGGTAGTTTGGCTTCCTTCTTCGTAGATGACTTGGCGCTGTTTTTTTCATCTCCCCGATTGCCTTCTGCTGCCCGTCGATTACAGCTGTCAATTGATGCCATGTGGGGTCGTGCTGTCTCAAAGAGTTTTCGTTTTTTGGTCACCAAAATGAAGGCCATGCATTATTGTCGGGGTCATGGTGCCCTTGTTCCCCTCTCCTCTTCTTATATGGCACAGAGATTGAATATGTCCCCATTTTTAAGTTCTTGGGTTTAACGCTTAATATCAAGCTCACTTGGGTGCCCTATTTTCGTCGCTTGAGGACGTCCTGTTCGAAAGCTATGGATTTGCTTAGGGTTTTATCCCACAAAACTTGGGGGTGGTGATAGGCGCACCTTGTGGTCGCTTTATTAGGCACTAGTCCAATGTCTGCTGGATTACGGTTGCCAAGTGTACTCTTCAGCGTCTTCTTCAGCCTTGAAGATACTTGACTCTGTTCGTTCGCTTGGGGCCCGTCTTAATAGTGTAGCCTTTCTCACCTCGCCTTTCCCTAGCCTCTTTTTTCTGGTTGGCGTGCTTGCCCTGCGATATCACCGGCTGCAGGTGTGCTTCCGATTTCTGTTTCGTTTTCAGGAATACCCTTCACCCCCAGTCCCTGAGTGCATGTTTGTCCCGTCCTCTTCAGCATCGTTTGATCGGCAGCCATCTCTACCCCGACATCTGAGGCTCCAGGCTGGGGACCATCTCGCCTCCCTGGGTGTTTCCGGGGTGTTGGTCCTCCCATTCCCGCCGGCTCAGTGTTGGAGCGTTTCCCCTTCTGAGGTCTGTACTGCTATTTGGCAATTTCGAGAAAGGGTCTACTGTCCTTCGTTTATTAAAGTGCCTGTTTCTTAAACATGCGTGTTCTCATGCCCACCAGTGCCCCATCTATACTGACGGCTCTAAGTCGGACTTCGGTTCTGGAGCGACCGTGATGTCCTCTATGGAATCCTTAAGGTCAGTCCTCCCTCCTGTAGCATCCGTTTTCACTGCAGAGTTGACGGCCATTCTTTTGGCTTTTAATTTGATTTTATCATCAATTCTTTAGATTTTATAGTTTTTAGAGATTCCCGGCGTGCTTTGGAGGCGGTTCGTTCTTTTCTGTCCGCCCACCTCTTGGTTTTACGGATTCGCTGCTGGCTGGTTAGAAATGCCTCCCGTGACAGTGTGGCGTTCTGTTGGGCTCCGGCTCATGTTGGTGTCCCGGGCAACGAGGCGGCCGATCGGCTGGCCTGCTCTGCCGCCATCGAGGTGCCGGATGCAGCCCCTCTGCTCTTTAGGGACTCCTACCCCGTAAGCAGGGTGTATATCCTTTGTGTTTGGCAGATAAAGTGGGATTCGTTCCCCTCTTCTAAGATGTCCCTTATAAAATGCTCTGACCCTTCCTAGTCCTCTAGCTCTCAGCGACCTCGGTCTTGGTAGGTTGCTCTTTGCCAGTTGCGAATTGTGCACAGGCGACTCACCTATGGTTATTTAGTTTCGGGTGGAGGCCGAGTGGTCCCTGTTTGTCTCTTTTGTGGTGGCGAGCTGTCTGTGCCTCACATTTTAGTAGTTTGTCCCCGCCTTGCTTCTCTACCCTTTCTGGCATCGCCTTCCCTGCCCAACTTCGCTTTATTTTCACAGAGGAATCCCTTCAGTCATCTTTCCTCCTTACATTTTTATCACCAAGTTGCGTTTCATACCTTTTATAATTTCTTTCATTTTTGTGTTTAGGTTTATTGTTTTATCTTTTATCCAGTTCTCTCCCCTGCGGTTGGCGCATGTCAGTTGTTTATTGCCCCAGCTGTCCTTGCTTTTAGAATGCATGCTGTATGCCCGTAATATAAGTGTGCGTCTGAGTGTTTGTAGTGTTTTCTTCTAATCCTTTGTTTTTTCCAAATTTTTATTGAGTGTTTCCCACGCCTCTTCTGACGTTTTCATGCGACCCGTTTTAACATTGCTGCCATTAAGAATCCATTAGGATTGGGCGGCTGCCACATTGTTTTCCTTAAACTAAACTAAACTCTGTCCTAATTCTTGCTTTCCCCTCCCGCTTTAATTGTGAGCGGGACCGTCTTTGGCTTGTTCAGTTTTCCCAATCAAGCCCCCTCCCTCCTATTAAGCAGTGTCCCCATCAATGGCCCTTCCCTCAGCTGGTTTGGATGAAGGCGTCATTCCTGGATCACTAATTAATCCACGTGGGGCGATTCGATGCAAATGGATTTTGTCCTTCAATTACCATTGGTCATCTTATCTATATCTGATCCTATTTCTCGATTTAGGGGTCAGGTTCAAAGAGCAGACTCCAAGACTGTGGTTTAGAGGCAGTGGGGCCTCCATTTTGGCTGGTGCCGCGCCACGAAGGAGGAGCGAACCATAAACTGAGATTCGCGCCGCTCGATCGCTCGTTTGAAGAAAAGTCGCCGAAACAGTTGGGGGGTTCTTAGGACCTTGCGGGCAAAATGGCTTTGTTTCTGTATTTTGGTATCTTGCACACCGCTCTGGCGTTTGGAGTTTTCTCAGGCTGTATTTGTTTCACTTCCATAATCTTCGTTGCTTGGTCAGTTTCTGAAACCGTTCAGCCCTACTTCGTGTTCTTTATACCAGTCAGACATCATCGTACGTTTTTAGCTGTTAACATTTCTAGAGTGGTCAACTTAATTACCCAAACCCTCTACGTCTTTTATCTATTTTTCCAGAATAGTTTCGGTTTATCTCAACTGCCTCTTTCTTCAGAGGCTTAACAAATCCATCACTCCTTCAAGTTTCCTTCTAGTTTCACCTAGGTAAGTATTGCAAGGGGCTGAGTATTTAATCTAAAAGTGTATTTTAATACATTTAGAGATAATTATGTAGTTTCCTCTCGGCAAAATAATTTGTTGAGGCCTACTTGATTTCATTATTTGGGCTAAGAATTTTACGGTTTTGACCCAGTTTTGGATTCCAGCCCCACATGCATCAATTGGTCCCAACGTATCCTACTCAAACCCCCTTCCAATAGATTTACCTTTTCATTCACAGGCACTGCAACAGCTCTTTGATGTCCATAAATATATTTACCTCCGTTCTCCCGGCCACAAACTATATCTGGTCATAAACGAAGGTCTGTTTCATACGTGGTTCAACTGTTGAAGAGGAATCTGCCTCTTCAATTCTAGATGCAATTCCAGAGACTAATCCTTGGGCCAATCCAGGAACCTTGACCCCTAAATGGCTTCTTCCTTCCCTACAAATCTATTTTCTCCCCAGAATAATCGCAAGTAACCGTCAAAACTCAGCAAAATGGCTCTATACAGATTACTCAAAACTCGATTTATCTATTTTAAAGTAGTAGTCTAATGTTCGTAGTAGTCTAATGTTGGCATCATTGTTACAAAACCAAATATATTTAACAAAGACCAAATAAATCCAAAGAATAAATTTAGTTAGCATAAAATTTATTTTTGAATTTAAAGATCATCCGTGGAAGTCTCGGTAAAGATTTGAATTTCCAACATTGCGGACTTATCCCACCCTATAGTTGTAGCTTATATTGATTCAGCGCTTTGGTTTTGGCACTTAGCTTATATGAACAATGCCAGTAGTAGATTTATTTTCCTTGTAATAGAATTTAATTTAAGCAATAGTTTTAGATTAGGCTAAAGAGTCTAGCCATTAAGCTATTTTGATCGTCAATTGGATGGACAAAACTATGTAGTTTGTGTAGAATATTTTAAGTTAAAAATTTTATAAAGCCATAGGATATTAGAGATGGGAATGGCAGTCGACTTTATTCTGCACGGACTTTGCCACACTAGCTCTAGCTGCTGAGGGAAAGTGTCTCTGTTGACCGAACTGTGGTTCTGCGCTCCATCATTCTCCCTGTCGAGCAAACCCCCACTGCTCGATTTCGACAGCCCGTAATACTAATTCGAGTTGGAGGTGCAGTGCTTCGGGTATGTTCTTTTGATTGTGTTTGAGAGGCACAGGATCATGGACATGCGCCCCACGGCTATTCTGAGTATTACGACAACGTCCTCTTCCAACCTCCCTTCAATAACCCATATTCGGTATATAATGAATAACTTAGTACCAAATCCCCCGAGAGTTGGGGTGGAGGACTCAAGAAATGATATCGTGCGAAAGGAACCCGCGGGGCTTATAGAACTCGCCTCGAAAAGGCGAGGCAAGCCCGTTTTTGAGGGGCAGGGACGAATAATGCGAGAACCAAGTTTGTTTCGACAGACCAAAGTGAGAAGTTTATAAGTGTGTACACAAACGCGTCTTGAGTACAAGCGACAATGGGGTAGCAACCCCACTCGTCCAGATACCGGGACAAATAATGTAAGCGAAGATTACCCAGGCTGGAACATTCAACAAGAATGTGTCGAAGGGTCTGGGGACCTAAACAGTCGTCGGAGTTAAGTGCAGGGGAACGATTCATTAAATGGCGGTGCGTTCCATGAGTGTGCCCAATTCGAAGACGACACGAAGATATTCATTGGGGCATTGGGGGTAGGCCTATGGAAACATTCTGGGTGCAATGGTACGCAAATTTAAATTCCACTCAGCCGTCTCCCATCTTATTTGTCAAGCAGCCCTCTGGGCTCATTTCCCACTGGGATTGAGCCTCCCCCTGGGGAAACCTCTATCTTTCAAATCTCCGAGCAGTAGAAAGGGTCTCGGCAACCCTGCCACGATGTAGCGAAACTCACCTCCGTCGAAGTCAGCTGACGGTGGAATGTACGCAGAAATAACATTATACCTCCTATCCAGGTGCAGCTGCAGAGCTACTCCCTGTAAAGGGGTGCTACAGCGAAGGGAAGAGCGGAAATATCATGCCGGGTGTAAAAGGTGCACCTCAAGAACATCAAAAAAGAAACAAAGAACTGGTCAACATCAGAAAGAAAAAAAAATAGAAGAGGAGGGGGATGAGCGGGAACGAAAAGAGCATGTCGAGTTGTCTGGACGTAAACAGAAAAGTTGCTCAGCTATACGAGGTCCCAAGGGCCGGTGTATGGATGAAGGCCTGTCATAGGCGCGACAGACGCTGTAGAGAAGATGCTTTTGTAGGTCTCTGAGCAAGGGAGCTGCTGAATACGAAAAATCTACCGTAGTCAGTACTGGAAGGGGTGGTGAAGTAGCGGGAAAATGCCACCCTCAGCATAAATGGTGGATATAGAAAATATCGGAATGCGCCATTGGATAGACGGAGGGCCAGGTTGCGTATATGGTTCTGCATAGGGAGAGATGAGGGAGACGCGAGTAATACATCGCAATACCATAGTTTAACTTGGACTGAAAGAGAGAGGTGTATATCTTCTACACCTAAGTCTATCCCTACCACAACATTTAGTAGGTCCATCTTCCAGAGACATCTCCGTCGCAGCTCACGAAGATTAAGAACCGTATTTCTGACTCAAATTCCAAGGGATTCATTACCCTTTAGAACAAAGGGGGTTTAACTTGCTGCCATTGTTTCCGTTAGAAGTGCATCGCCTTCCTCTTTGAGGCAGATAAGCGGAATCCTTTATGAAAGGCCCGACGGTGGAGGGTATAAACCGCCAACTAGAGGCGGCAGGCTGGTGTGAGGCGGAGTAATAAAGTGCGAGATCGTCTACAAATAAGATTGCAGTCACCCCATCGGGAAAAGAGTACACCAGGCTATTTATTGTAATAGCGAGTAAAGTAACACTTAATACAATGCTCGGGGAACACCTTGCTCCTGAACATAGAGATAATAATGTTACTAACTTTAACCGGGAAATTATGAGTAGCTAAAATACCCTGGATATAAACTGGTATAAGTCTCCACTGATATAACTGGCGGAGAACTCTATGGCATTACGTGCTTCTTACCGAAACCACAATGGTACAGAGTTAGGAGGATTTGGTATTTCATAAAGCTCTGCAAACTCCACTTCTACGGAAAGCGGATCTAATGCGAGAAAGCGAGAAGAACTGGAAAGAGATCCAGAAGCGCGAAGACCTGTAATTGGAAACTTGTACGAGGAGGATTGGAGAGAAGATTTACCCTTAAACTAAGTAAAAATAACTTCACCGTGGCGGGCTCATCCCACAACACGGAGGTCCACATGCAGAAAAACTCATCTTGCAGCCGCCCCAGTGATACCACACTGGCTATACTCTAGTAACCAGAAGGAGACCAGGCTACAGCATTGGACTAAAGCCGTGTCAGGACCACAGGTGCTAAATTGACACCTTAAGCTCAAGGTGAGACAGAGGCAACCCGGCCTCCCGTTTACCACCAAAACCACCCCGGCAAAAAATTGTGTCGCAACTCAGGCGGGAGGCTCAACTTCCAGAAGTAGGGCATTTGGAATTACAGAATTTCTACACACACTCATCAAGCGCGAGGCAGAGGCCTGCTGTGAGATGTAGACAATGAGGAACATGGTAGGTAGGGGGAATTGTAAGAGTACATAAATAATTCATAAATAAACAAGGTAATAAATAAATTATAACTACTACATATGGGAGGGAGGAGTGGGGCGATTAAGAGAGCAGTTAGCACAGAAAAGGCAGAAGCCTGCCCAAGGAGGGCCCCGAAATACTCCGTGGGCATGAAGGGGGAAAGTAGCCTACTAATGACTGTAATTTAACTGTAACAAAAGTCAGAAGTGGTCGAAGTCCATTTGTCTTATTGGATCAGTGCTTTGGGGAGAAAACGACCATGGCACACGATAGATCTGGTCCGAGAGGAAGTAGAGCACGAAATTTCGGACTCCAAAATTTGGAGAAAAAACAAACCCTTTTTAAAAACCCTATTCGGGAAAGTGAATCTGTAACTCGAGCTAGTTATGCGAACAAAATTGCTAAAAAACTTATAACCACATAGTGAAGGTGAATTCGTGAAAGAGTGTATGCGTAATGCTATTGAGATTTTATGTTAAGAAAAACTTAAATTGTTTGCAAATATTAGCTTATCGAAAAGAACTGTTTTTGCTCGTATCAAGTAAATGGCGGGTGACCTTCAAAACTCCCTAAAAAGCAAAATCAAAAGAATTTGTCTTTTATTCGTTGGATATTGATAAGACTTCAGATATATCTAATACTGCATAGATGGCGATATTTATACTTGGAATAACTCTAGAATTCAGCATACAGGAAGAGTGTCTTGCTTTGAAATCAATACATGGAACAACTAGAGATGAAGATTTATCTCAAATGGTAAACACAGCATTAAAGGATTTTGAATTAGCGTGTGAAAAACTGAGTGATCTTGCAACAGATGCTGCTCCGTCTATGTTAGGTCGTGAAAAGGTGCTATTAGCGCTGATTAATAATGAATTTAAAAATTATATTTTGGACCCAAATACTTTAATTGTGTCTGCTTTATTCATATGGAAAATTTATGTGCACAATCACTCAAGATGGCAATTTCATAAAGAGCAAAGGGTTGAACAATAGGGATTTAAACTTTTTTTTAAAGATCTTAAAGGCGAATATGAGGATTTATTATAGCATTGTGAATTCCCAAATGCTCAAGCGATTTTACATATGAACTGAAAGAAGTGAAAATTGTAATGGAAATAAAAGGTGTTTCTGTTGAAGAATTGGAAGATAAAAAGCTTCTAAGTGATCTTGCATTTTTAGTAGATATAACTGGTCATTTGAACAATGTAAACTTAAACTTAAAACTGCAATGGCCCAATCAACTAATAACTTTTTTGCTTTCTCATTTCAAAAGCTTTGAATTGATGCTTCAATTATTTATTACACAATTAAAAAAGTAACTTGCACATATTTTTCAACATTAAATGAGCACATTCCAAAATCAACCAAGGAATACCCCAAACAACAGAACCGAGCTACCTATATTTGAGACACCTTTTGATGAGCATCCTAAAGAGGCATCCGAAGATTCTTTGCAATTGGAATTATTGAATTGCAGTCTAATAATTTCCAAAAATTGAAATATAATAATCTGCCTCTTTTTGACTTCTACAAATCTATTGATCCTGAGTGTAGTAGAATAGGGTCGAGTTCAACCCTTCCTGCGTTTCTCAGCCGAGAGAGATGACGGCTATGTGCGTAGGAGATTTATAATACAGACAGAGTGGAAATTAACCGAGTTTTAGGTTGGCCAAATAGTTGGCTCTCTTGTAGTAAATTAATATTCTTTATATAAAGGTTAAAGTGGGTTTGAAACAATCTATATAACACATTATACGTACACGAATCTCGGGGACTAAAGGGGGAGGGGAGACTTGGCGGGGACGGTCGCCATACACACAAACGAACAATACTGACCGGAAGGTCGCTCAGATGACCCTGAGCGTACACGAAGCCGACGATGGAGACTTATAATGAAGGGGGTGGGCTAGTAGAGAGATCACTTTCACAGGAGAGTTGCGCGTGGTTGTTACCTCAAAGATTTGGTCCGAGGGACTAATCTTTGCCTTGGCGCAAAGTTCAAATAATAGTCTCTTAACAATGGCTACTAACGAGATGAACTTAGATCTTGACTTCGGGTTTAAAACGCCGAGTCGAGAGTGGGCGCGTTACGTTTGAGAAACGGGTACCAACGAGTACGGGGTAGATTCACGCGAATTAGACTGAATTCCCGGAGTTTGAGGTGTTCTGCGAGGAATTGTACAGAGTCCAACGGGACAGGAATAGCGGGTACAAACAGGAAAGTGCAGACAGCAGGTACTGACGGGAGTGGGCAGAGGGCGGATACTGACGGGGTCGGGCAGGGGGCGGATACTGACAGGTCGGGCAGGCGGCGGATACTGACAGGTCTGGCAGGCTGCGGATTCTCCCTTGCAACTCTGGCGCAAGAGGATTAATAGTTAGGTCGAATGGGGTTTACCCGCTCCGTCCAAAGGGGCAGGTTCCAGGCTCCGAGGGATCGGCAGGCGAGAGTCGTCTATTCTTATTAGCACGATCGTGGGAAGGTTTCTAAGCCGGCGAAGCGAAACTTTGTCCCACTCCCCATGGGACTTTTCGGGCTCTCAAGCTTGTCGCGGCTTTCTGCGATGGCGGGCTTTCATGCCATCACGGCATCCCATGATTTCGCACTTCCATTAGTGCAGACAAAAAGGGTTGTCAAGGTGTCTGTTCTCTCTCGCTCTCTCTGATATCTTATACCCTTTGAAAATGGTAAAACAGGTTTCTACTTAAACTATCAGCTATACAGTTATCGGTGTCTTTTAAATACAAAATGCTGAATTGAAATTCATGGAGGAACAAGCTCCAACGCATCAACGGACCGTTATTATTCTTGAAGTTACGTAGGTATGATAGGGGTTTGTGGTCCGTTTCCACCACATATTCTTTCCCTACTAAATACATTCTAACCTTACGAATTCTCCAAATGATAGCGAGTGCTTCTCTCTCAATTACCACATAATTTTTCTCGCTCGCGAGTAATTTTCTGCTTGAGTAAGCGATAGGGAAACTTTCGCCGTTATTCGCATACTGGAGGAGGACACATCCTATATCGTTGTCGTAGGTTAACCCTGCACACCTTACACTAGATAAATATAGATGTCGTAGGTTAACTCTACACACCTTACACAAGTTTAAAATAGATATCGTAGAGTAAGAGCAAGTTCACCTTGTCTGCTTTATGAGTGCGTGGGAAGTTTACAATATAAGCAGAGTACAAAGTAACTATCTTGGAGTTCTGGTATAACAGAAAAACGGGTACGCAAATAACTTTATTAATATGCAAATCAATATTATTTTACAAGGTTAAAAGGAGTTTTAGAACGCAGCTATACACATACTAGATTTAGATGGGTCTTCAGCAGCTAAAGGGGCGGGAGAAGTGGTAAGGACGTACTTAACAATTATTCAAGACATTCAAATCAATATAATAACCTCTGATAAGTTTGATTTGATGAAGAAAGATAGGACTGGATGTAAAGAAAACAAACCGGGGCTAATATTTGCATTTCTCTCCTTTGTGCTGGAGATTAAGAAAGATTCAAAGATATTTCTGCTAATAAAATCATTTCTATGCATTATGGTATCTGCTTTTGACCATTTATCTAGTGACCCATCTTAAGCATGTGAAAGGCCAAAGCACTATTTGAATATCCCTTAGATGCTGCATTTTGATGTTGCTTAATTTCTACAGAGATATTTTTAGAAGTTTGACCTACATAGAATAAATTACAATCCAAACAAGGTACGATAATAATGTAATATAAAATACATATATATTTCCATATGCATTCTAAGCTTACTTATTTGTTAATCATATTGTTTTGCTCCATTATAGTCTGAAGATGAATATAGCTAATGTTCAAAACCTTCTAAATTATAGATGTTGCGAATACTCGTTCTGGCTTTGATTTACATACTAAATTCGAGGTTTTCGAAGGATGTCCCAACTTCTCTCTCTCTTTCTCTCTCTCTCTCTTTCTCTCTCTCTCTCTCATACTCTCTCTCTCTCTCTCATACTCTCTCTCTCTCATAAAGAAAGTAGAGAGAGGTGACGCCCCCTTGTCGCGGGAAGAGAGCTTGTGCGTACCCTTGACTTTTCGAGCTATGTCGGCGGGGGTACCTATCTTCTGGCACCCCTGGCAGGGTTTACCTTGTCGATTTGGTCGGAAATTAGGTTCCAGACTAAGTGCGTCTTTTCTTTTTTTTATCCTACTATATCCTTCATCTTTCTTTAAAAATTAATCCTATTTCTTCTACTTATAGAAAAAGAAAAAAACAAAAAAACAACCCCTATACCTATCATGTCACTCTTACCCTTTTTTCATCTATCTACATATAAGGACCTGGCAGCTACCTCACGCGTCAGAAGAGAGGCTTTGGAACCTCTATAAACAACGACAATCGACGCTCACTGGTTGCGAGAGACTAGGACTTGAGGGGTCTTAGGCGTTGGGGCACGATGAATGGGATGAGGGTAGTGCCCCGGTAACCCCTTTCCTGGCGCATAATTATTGACCATTCCCAGTGACCGTTGACGGGTGCCTCTGGTAGCATTGGTCCGTAGTGACGGCCCTTTGTTCCCATGTTGGTTGCCAGGCCAATAAAAAGCCTTGGGTCGAGTCTCTTGGTGTGGCGGGATATCCACTGAACGCTGCTCCGAGATCTTGGCCGTTGTGAAGGGAACTAGTAGGAGTTTAGTACGGGGTGTGCTCCGTTGTTCACCTGGTGACAAATCGATGGCCCCTTCGGGGACAGTCAGTGCTGCTTGGTTGGGAGTCACGGCACGCCGAGGTTTGACGACTCGGTCGGACGAACAGCAGCACAAGGAGCGTGCCTTCTGAAAGATCCGAAACCTCTCTGATCGATAGGCAGGAGCGACTCACGCGGGGCGAACTCACCACCCCCTTTCTTTTTTATTGAGTGGTCACAAAGTATTCAGAGTTATAAAGTGTTCAGCATGACTGGAAAGAAAGGACCTGATGCGTTAAAGTATACCTGCTCGACATGCCAAAAGGACAAGTGGTGCGTAGATTTTCCGGAGGGTGTTTCTCAAAATGCCACCCTGGAAGTATCTGCACGGACTGCGTCCTTAGGGCAGAACTTCAGGAGCTTAAGGAACTTTTTAAATCTTCTGAGGAAAAAACACGACGCCTGGAAGAAAAGGTGAAAATCCTCGAGTCTGAGCATGTGACTCAAATCCGTCATCTCGAAGCCATCATTTCAGAGATTAAAGCCACCAATGGACAGCAACAGCAACAAGAAACTCCCAACGACGCGGATGGCTCCTCTGTTGGGCCCTCATGCACCGCGTCGATAGAGATAGGCCAACCATCCAGAAGTACCAGAGCCAGCAGCTGCTGGGGTTACTCAGGGCGTCAAAAAGAAGAAAAGGAAGAGTAAGAAAGAAAAAACAGAAGAGAAAGTAGAAACGGAAAGAAAAAACGAAGAAGAAAAAGAAGAAAAACCCCCAAAAAGTGGGGAAGAAAGAGTAATCGAAAGAGCTCATACTGAAAGGGAAGCCTCTGTCCTCTGAACCCAAATGCGCGGGGTCATCGTGATCGGTGACTCCCAAGCGCGGGATCTACAACCCTTGCTAGTGGCCCGCCTTCGCACCAGTGGTGAAGGTAAGCTGTCTTCCAGGAAAGGGGAACGGAGAAATAAGGGTGGAGGCTGAGAAATCTCAGATCTTCTGAGAACTCAGTAGTTGCCCTCATGGCAAGTGGCAACGATCTCTACCTACAAGGAGGCAATGTAGGCGCCAGCGGGAAGATCCTGACCATGGTTATGGGAGGAAGTTGACGACTGTGGGCTAAAAACCCGCAGACGTGTCGTGGTCGGGATACTCCTAAGACGAGGTCCATCCCGCAATGCTCACGCGAGAATGTCTCCATAAACCAACGCCCTGGGAGATCCTTTGTACGGCGGAAGGAGTCTTTTTTGTAGACCCCTACCGCACCTTTTACGGGAGAAATGACCTGTACAAAAGGGACGGAGTGCATCTTTCCTTAAAGGGAAAGCTGCACTCGCAAACATGATCCAGGATGTTGTGGAGCGGACCCAAAGAAGTGTCAGACCCCGAGTAAAGGAGGACGTACGCCAGTACACCCGTGTTACTCCCAAGGAACGACCTTTTCTGAAGTCACAAAGAGTGGAGTGATCCCGCCACAGAGAAAGAAAGCGGGAACGGAAGAGCGTAGGGAGTCCTACAGTCAGGGACTCCCTCAAAGTTCTTCTGTTTAATGCGAGGTCTATCAGAAACAAGTTTCTAGAACTTCGTGGCCTCGTAGCAACAGAAGAACCGGAGATGGTGGCCATAACGGAGACGTGGATTAAAACCTCAAGCCGAGATTTTGAAGGTGAATTCACGATTCCCGGTTACCAGCTCTTTCCAGAATAGGCCAGACAGAGAGGGTGGCGGTGTGATGTTGTATGTCAAGGATACTCTCAACTCGACGGATTGCAACATCGTATCCGACAAAGAACTACTAGGTGTTGACCTAGAGATAGGTCCTGCCAAATACAGGACCCTGGTGCTTTATAGACCTCCTGCCCAACTCGTTGAAAAGGACAGAGATCTGTACCAGCTACTAGGAAAACTTGTGAAAGACAGAGTGTGTATCGTCATGGGTGATTTCCAACACACAAGTTGACTGGGAAACCAGAGAACCCTGTGGCGAAAACTCACTACTCCTGGAGTTCACGAACAACGAGTTCCTCACTCAATGGGTGAGAGAGCCAACGAGAGGAGACAATATCCTGACTTGGTTTTCACCTCTGAGGATGACATCGTTGAGGACCTCTCTGTTGGCGAAGAGCTCGGTGGCAGTGACCACCGACTAATTAGATTTGTAGTCAAAGTCCCTAAGGCAGAGCCTGCAACTAGTAAATCAAGGAAACTGGATTTGAGAAGAGCAGACTTTGCAGGTCTACGCGCGGGACTGACTGACGCGAGGCTAGAGGAGTGCTATGCTGTTGAAGACTCTTGGAACAGTTTCAAAACCACATTCATGAGTCTTCAATCGCGTTTTTATCCCTCTGAAATGCCCCGTCGTTCTTCTGTTCAACCAAAGTGGTTTAATCGAGAAATCGGGCAACTGCTTAGGGAGAAGAGAAATGTGTACCGGCAATCGAGATCTCGGGTGACTTTGACGAATACCGGAGGCTAGCCAGGAGAGTGAAGTCCAGCATAAGGGCGGCTAAGCGGTCTGAGGAACTCCGAGTGGCGAGACTCTGTAAAGAGAATCCCCAGGAGTTTTGGGATATGTGAACAGCCATAAACCAATCCGTCGAACGATTGGCCTTTGAGGAATGAGGAGGGGACATTAATGCATTCAGATGCAGAAAATGCCAACCTCCTCAAGACTACTTCTCTTCAGTGTTTACTGAAGAGTGTGGTCCCATTCCCCAGCCCACGGATTCCTACTCGGGAGAAAAGCTGGAGGCAATGGACTTCACCGAAGGAGAAATAAAGAAAAAGATCGCTGACCTAAAGACGAATAAGTCCCCTGGACCGGATGGGTTTCTACCTAAAGTGTTGAAGGAAGTTTGCGATGAAGTATCACGACATCTGTGCGCTATCTTTAACATGTCAATCCGGACCAAATGCGTTTCTAGAGACTGGCGTGAGGCGGAGGTGACTCCTATCTTCAAGAAAGGAGACCGTAACCAACCGTCGAACTACCGACCTATCAGTCTGACTTCGATAGTCGGTAACTCACGGAAAGCATCATGGTGGACAAAGTGACGTCGTATTTAGAGTCAAACCTGCTACTGAGGAGTTCCCAGCACGGCTTCCGAAGGCAAACGGTCATGCCTGACGAACCTTGTAGAATTCTTCCACTTCGTTTTTCAGTGAGCACGATCGGGACAAGGCGGTGGATGTGGTCTACCTAGACTTTCAGAAAGCCTTTGATAAGGTACCACACCGCCGCCTTCTCCGGAAAGTGCGAGCGCTTGGCATAGACGGAAAGGTAGCCGGCTGGAAATTGAACTGGCTAAGTGGCAGACGGCAACGGGTGGTGGTGAATGGACAGTCCTTCTGAGTGGGTGCCAGTTACTAGCGGGGTGCCTCAAGGTTCTGTCCTGGGACCACTACTATTCATCATCTACGTCAACGACATGCAGGAAGATCTTGGGAAGATTGGGGAGTGGTCGACACGTGGCAAATGCCTTTTAAACGTGGGGAAATGCAAAGTGATGCATATCGGCCACAGAAACCCCCAATCTCAGTATATCCTTAAGGGCACTGCTCTTGAATCGAGTGACACTGAGAAGGACTTGGGTGTTACTATCACTAGTGACCTCAAGTTCTCGAAACAGTGCATTGAGGCGGAGAAAAAGGCCCAAAGGATGCTAGGCTATATTAAGCGCTAGTTTGGTTATCGGAACCAGGAGATTGTACTGTGCCTGTACAACTCACTTGTCCGACCGCACCTGGAGTATGCCGTACAATTTTGGAGTCCTTCATTGCGAAAGGACATCGCGAGATTGAAACGCGTACAAGCCAGGGCAACCAAGCTGATTCCCTCTATCCGACATAAAAGTTATGAGGATAGACTAAGGGAATTAGATCTGTTCTCGCTAGAAACCCGTAGACAGCGTGGTCAGCTCATCGAAGTTTTCAAAATACTTCGAGGGTTCGACAATGTTGACTACCGGGATATTTTCACACTGAGTGAGAACAGAACGCGCAATCACGGCTTCAAACTTGAACTGAAGCGTTAGAACCGCAATCTGTGTGGAAGTTTTTTCACTTACAGTATCTGCGGTATGTGGAACGCACTTCCAGTGGAAGTTGTCAACAGTGAATCTGTTGACCAGTTCAAGTCAAGACTAGACAAAGTCTTGAAAAGTGGCCGTTTAGGGACGCAAAACAATTGAGCAGCCTTGTGCCCGCTCGATTGCTAGTCCAAAGGTACCCTCTTTGAATGGACCGTAAGGTCTCCTAGGGTACCTTCTTTCCTTGTTGTTGTTACTCCTTGTTGTTGTTACTCTCTCTCTCTCTCTCTCTCTCTTCCTCTCTCTTCCTCTCTCTTCCTCTCTCTTCCTCTCTCTTTCTCTCTCTTTCTCTCTCTCTCTCTTTCTTTCTCTCTTTCTCTCTTTCTCTCTTTCTTTCTCTCTTTCTCTCTTTCTCTCTTTCTCTCTCTTTCTCTCTCTTTCTCTCTCTCTCTCTCTCTTTCTCTCTCTCTCTCTTTCTCTCTCTCTCTCTTTCTCTCTTTCTCTCTTTCTCTCTTTCTCTCTTTCTTTCTCTTTCTCTTTCTCTTTCTCTTTCTCTTTCTCTTTCTCTTTCTCTCTCTCTCTCTCTCTTTCTCTCTCTTTCTCTCTCTTTCTCTCTCTTTCTCTCTCTCTCTCTTTCTCCCTTTCTCTCTTTCTCTTTTTCTCTCTCTCTCTCTTTCTCTTTCTCTTTCTCTTTCTCTTTCTCTTTCTCTTTCTCTTTCTCCTCTCTCTCTCTCTTTCTCTCTCTTTATGTGACCATAAACTAATCCGCTTTGATCTAAATGCCAGGTATTCAACTACCAATAACTATTCAAAAGTACCAGACTACAGTAAAGCTAACTTAGAGGGCCTCAGAGAAGCCCTGGGAAATATTCACGAGCTGCTGATAGAAATAGAAGATGTAAATCAACTTTGGAATAAATTTAAAGAACTTTTTTTTATAGCCCAAGAAAACCATGTTCCTCTTAAGACAAGGAATAGTAACGCGAATAGAGGCAATCCACCGTGGTTTAATAATGACATCAAACGAGCAATTAGAGATAGGAACCGTCTCCACACATTATTAAAACACAATAGAAGCTATCAAGTTAAGCAACAATATAACACTAGCAGAAGAAAGGTTAAAACACTCATAAGATCAACGAAACGTCAATACGAAATCGAGATAGCGAAAGCAAGCACCACTAATCCCAAACACTTCTATACTTATATCAATAGAAATAGGCAAATGAGAAGCGGGATTGGCCCCTTGAAAAAGCAGTTGGGTGAAATTATTTCAGATGATATGGGTATGGCTAATATCTTAAACGAGTTTTTTAGTTCAGTCTTCACCTTAGGATATACTAATAACGATAACAAAGAGTCTATACAGGTCAGACACCCATCACTAAGGAGCCTGGAAGTAAATCCGCAACTAGTAATTGATAAATTAAAGAAAATGAACTCGTACAAGACTCCTGGTGCTGATAAATTTTACCCGAGAATCTTAAAACATGTCCATAATGAGTTAGCAGAGTCACTTGCTCTCATTTTTAACAAATCTCTCGAGCATGGGGTCATCCCTAATGATTGGAGGAAAGCTAGCGTCACACCTATCTTTAAGAAGGGATGTAAAAACCAGGCCAGTAATTACAGACCCATTAGCTTAACCTCAATAGTTGGAAAGTTGCTCGAAACGATCATTAGAGACAAGCTAGTAGAATTTCTCGAAAACAATAACCTTATACGTGATAGCCAGCATGGTTTTAGGTCTAAGAGATCGTGCTTAACAAACCTAATTGACTTTTACCATAACCTTTTCAACCTATATAACAATACTAAATCATTAGATATAATTTACCTAGATTTCAAAAAGGCATTTGACAAAATTCCCCATCAGAAACTCATGAACAAAGTGCGTACGCTATGAATTAACGGTAATATATACGGATGGATTAGTAGCTGGTTAAAAAACAGGAAGCAGAGAGTGATAATAAATGGCGTGGAATCGGACTGGGTATCTGTTACCAGCGGTGTTCCCCAGGGATCAGTCCTGGGGCCTATTTTATTTACTATATACATCAATGACATAGACGTTGGAATAAATAATATCATATCTAAATTTGCAGATGACACGAAAATAGGTAACTCAGTATTATGCGAAGAGGACAGGGCTAGCCTGCAAGCTGATATAAATAATATTACCGAATGGTCTGAGAAATGGCAAATGCCATTTAATATCGACAAATGCCAAATCCTTCAGTGCGAAACAAAAAACAAAAAATACACCTATACAATGCAAGGCGACTTAATAAACACAACCACACAGGTTAAGGATTTAGGAGTAATGATGACAGAAAACTTAAAAACATCAAACCAATGCGCAGCTGCTGCAAACAAAGCTAACACAGCACTAGGATTTATAAAAAGAAACTTTACTTATAAAAGCGAGGAGATAATTATGCCACTATATAAAAGTATTGTCAGGCCCCATCTCGAATACGCTGTACAGTTCTGGGCCCCTTAATTAATAAAAGACATAGATAAATTAGAAGCTGTACAACACAGAGCGACAAAACTTATCCCGTCAGTACGTAACAAACCTTACCACGAGAGGCTAAAAAACTCAATCTATTTTCCGTCAGAAAACGAAGACTAAGGGGGCAGCTTATAGAGTGCTTCAAAATACTTAAAGGATTTAACAACGTTAATGCCAATAACTTGTTCACACTGACAGGGCAGTGTCCCACCCGTGGACATGATTCAAAACTTCAGGGTAAAAGAGCCACTATGGA